>JAGWCC010000129.1:0-600000 GCA_022651775.1 Drusus annulatus
GTTTTCAATATTATCATTTCATTTTAAATATTACGTAGAATTTCATTTGTGTTCAATCGTTTTTTTTAACTTTTTTTATTTATATTATTTCAAAATGTAACATTTTATTTCAAAAAAGCCTGAACGTTTGTCAACGAGTTCTAATAATAATTTCATATAAATTTGAATTAAAAATTGGTACATTTTTAATATTATCGATGTAATCGTAGATATTAGATATTTATAGAAACAAAAATAAACACACATAAAATCTGAAATGAAAAAAAAATATTGTATAAAAAATAAAGATTAATACAAAATATCTTTTTCGCATGCTAGTCTTTCTGAAAATCCGTACACATTTTTTTGACGAATCGGGTAATCAAAAAAAAAAGATCAGCACAAAATATCTTTTTAAATAACATTTTTTTAGCATGCTTTCTGAAAATCAGTTTCACAATTTTTTTACTGAATTCGATGATCTGTTTATAAGTTTTTGGGTTTTAAAGTATTATATTTTAGATATTCTTAGGTTCTTTGACGGTATTTATTTAGATATCTAAGAATCAAAATAGTTTTTTAATGTGAATTCCCCCAAGAGTCCCAACTGCTCTCAACCGTGGGAGCCGTGGAACTATAGCATCCGTAGTTGGGATGTGTTGTGAGGCTGAAGAAAGTGGGGAGGAGAAGGAGATGGAGAAGAGAAAGATCAGGAAGTATGAAGCTTTTCAGATCTGGTCACCAAATATGGCTAAAGCTGTTTTAAGCAACTTTTTGATTCTGAATGGTGGACTTTTACCAGAGTGAAACTGAGAGTATCTACTACTGTGGAACGTGTCGAATATGTAGTATTTATTATTTAAAATAAATTAATTGTAAACACAATTTGATCAAATAAGGTTTATTTTCGTATGCCAGGAATTGGACCCGTGACCTCTGGGTTTTTAGTCGGGGATCTTAAGCACTCGACCACGAAAGCTATCGCTTGCAAGAATAACACGAGCGAAAACACTTTGTGATGGCGGCATGAAACTTCTGACAGGATTCCGTTTATAAACATGAAACTCAATTATTAATGTCTCGAAACAAAGCTACTTATGTTTTTTTTTCAGTTGTCATGAAATATGATTCAGAAAAAAAATATATCTTACATACCACGGACTTGCTAGATGGTTAAGTTGACAGTTAAGCTGACATTGACTAGCGGAGTTTAACTGATTTTAAATGATAACTTTTTTCTGCACCACGAAGGACAGAATAGTTGGGCATTATCTTTTTTTAAATTATTTAATTTTAATTTCACGGGACTGAGTTGTGATTTTAAAGCGTTCATCCACTTATAAAAATTAGGAGGTCAAAGCCGCCATGGAACAGATTTTTGGAATGGTTATTTTTAAATTGCATAAAACTTTATATGACCGATTAAAATATAAAGAAGGTGATTGTGAAGGATTTTTTAAATAAAAAACACTTAAGTAACGCTGGAACAGCTCAGACTTCCAGCTTAATTTAATTTTACTGCCTTTGGACTGTTGAATGGTTAGTTGTAGATCATATTAAATCATAGGCTTCTCTGTTTATAAAAATACAGCTGATTAAAAATAAGAATACATCAAAACCTTCTTCAAAATCTTTTAGACGGTGCTTAGAAGAGTGTGTTTTGAATTTTAGCTAATTAACCATCAAGCTGTTTATCCGCAGGGGTAGGGAGAGAGATTGGACCACCCCATAATAATTCTTGATATGTTGTCACACATTACTTCGTTTACATTCATACATCGTCTCATGCATACTCATCTGTTATTCGACTTTTTGACATGACCCAACTCAAGTACTCACGCTTGATCGGGGCATGTCTTTCTCGCGCGTCCTCGATTTCTTCTACCTTTCACTTTCACGTCATAAATTAGATCATTTTACTTATTTTTTTCTGTCCATCCGTTAAACGATTTTTTACGTTTTATATGAATACTTTCATTGTGCACTTAAGTTTAACATTTAAATAAAATTCTTGGGTAAAAAAAATGTCAAAATAAGTTTTTTTTTACATTTTTCAATCGCCAATTTAACTAATTCAGATGTTTTGCTTAAAAAAAAAACTCGTGTTTACCGTTTTCCGATACAATATTGAAGATTTATTGCATTAGGAGAAGGGATATTAAACTAATTTAGATATGCCTTAACAAATATTAAAGAATGCGATGAAAATGGAGAAACGAAAACTTCTCTCCGGGATAATTAAATTTAATGGCTTCTTCTTGTCTTAGTTCTCCGCAAGAGGCGGAATTTAAAAATCTCCTGGATTTCATGTAAAATATCTCCGGGAGAATATCTCAATATTAAATTTCCCGAAAAAGGTTTTTGTAAATTATATTTTAGCTTTGAAGGAAATATCGTCGACGTCTCTTTGTCAAAATGGAAACAAACCTTTGTTACATGAGTGACATAATACTTAGGTTGACGTATTACTTTTTAAAAGGTGGTATTTAAAAATAATAAAAAAAAAAAACATTTTGAAAAAACCTACCCACGTACTTACTCCCCCCCCCCCCTCTTCCTCCGCCAAAAACATGTAGGGAAAATGTATTAACTTTCTAATAATACAGTTACAAGAAAAAAATATAAATCCTAGATTCACAAAATGCTAACTTAAACTTCTAAGAAATCCTATAAAAGAAAAAAAATAAAATAAATATCAAATATCTGAGTTTCAGAAACACAATCCATGTTTTTATGTGTTTTCGTTCAACTTTTTCAGATAGCCTTAAAAATTAAGAAAATTTTATTTCTGACTAACAAAAAAATAACATAATTATCTTACTTAAATTGAATCATTTTTATAAAACAAAAACTTACCGCGTTACATAACTAAGACAGTGAGTTTTTTAAATAAATAATAATAAACAATTAGTTTTGACCACTCTTTTTGACAATAAATTATCACAATGTTTCAGAACCGATTGCTCCTTTTTCGGAATACAAAACAATAGTGAATTTAATATTGTTAGCTACCAAATCTTTTTTACAAAGAGCCACCTTCTATATCCGGACCCAAAACCGATGCGAATATAGGCAACGTAAGCGCGCTCTGACAACTCGGGCGCCATTTGACGAGCCTGGGTGAAGTATGGAACCGGCTAACATTTTAAAAAAATAACTGCAGCAGTGTGTCAGTCATTGCCTAATATGTTTTTTCTAAACAATTTGTTAATATATGTGTTTTCTAAGAATTTAAGTTCATTATTAATTTTATTTACACCTACTTTCAGAGTCGAAAATTCTCTAAACAAATTAAAATAGCGACATACCACCATACAGAAGCGACACATTGCTTGAAATGACTTGAAATGTGTTTATTAATCAAATGTAATCCAAATCACAATTCATTTGCAATGAAACTTATGTAATTTACAATCCAAAATCTTTTCCCCTCGCTACTTCTCTTAGCTTAAGCTATAATGTTGTTAACGAAATTCCCCGAAAATTAAACAAATGAAAAATAAATCAACAAATTACAACATAACAAAAACATTAAAATCTTCTTGGTTTTTTCTGTCAAAAAACATTCTCGAGCTGTTAAAACTAGCAGAATGGCATTATTTGGCATGTGGGGTTATAATCTCCATTTTGATGCTTTTTAATGCTTTAAATGGGGCGAAAATGTCACATCAGATTTGCGGTAAAAGTGAAACGACGCAAATGTCACTTTAACTCGGTTAACTTTGCTATGCGCTTGCTGATAGCATTCTGATGAATTGGACCCGGACTGTACTATTCCGGGAACGCGAGTCGCCAACATTTTAGACGGTACCGTGCATTTAATATATTATAAATTTCAGTTTTTTCATCTCCAGAGATGAAATTTCTATCGTCATCAGGGGTTATAAGTGCAATGAAGAATTATTGTCACAAATTAGCCCAAAAACCCTATTTTTATAATGTCGAAATCCCGAATGACCACTTTCTAAAAACCAAGTTTTTAAAATCCGATATCTTCAAAAAGAAAAAAAAGTAAATACATATATATTCATTTTTTGTCGTTATTATATATATATTCCAAAGTAGATATACCATAAGGGTCAGGTGAGGTTACGTTTTCATGAAAAATGTCCAAACATGTTTTTTGGAAAATAGATTTAAACATTTTTTATTATCTTTCTCGTGGTGCTGATGACTTCAGGATTTCGTTTAGAGATTTTAACACTAAGAAATATAGAATTAAATATAACCTAACACTGTTTGATTGATTAAAGTGTACGTGAGGCTTTTGGTTTCGTCATAACGACACATTTAAATACAAATAAACAACTAAAAAAATTCTGTCAATCCATTCCCCTAGATGATGGAAAAAATCCTACAGATCAATACAAGAATCAACGCCCAAAAACGATATTCCAATGTGCCATCAAATCCAAAGAGAAGACGATTTTTGTTCCATTTCACTAAACAAGATCTCTTGACTATTTTTTGATATTTAGATGAAGCAAGTTTCTTTCAATTTCAACTTTCCTGGCTCAGATAGTTTTGTTACAACTGGCAAATCAAAGTGTCTCAAATTTAATATCAAATTAACATCTACGGAGTTGCAATTAAACTGTTGTGATAATTACGTTTTCAACTCCATTCTTATTTGAATTACTTTCATTAAATAATATAAAACTTAACGTGCTGCGGTAAGAGCTATTGTTTGTGTGACAGGGATTTACTATTTAGATCTGGTCACTTGCATTTCAAGTAACGTTTCGTTTCTAAGTGGTGGTCTTTCACCGGGGTGATACTAAGAGTACCTCCCACGGAATTAACTAATTAACTTAATTAATTAATTGTCAAGTAACACAAATTAATTAAATATTTTTTTCGCACACCGGAATTTGAACTTGTGACCTCTGGATTTGCAGTCGAAGATCTTAATCACTTGACCACGGAGACCGTTGACTTATATTCGCCTTTTTCTTTTATACATTAATAAGTATCACTTCTGACTCATTTTAGTTTTAATCGTCATCTCTGTAAATAAACTTTATTTTTTAATGATTCATAAAAAAAAATCTTTGTTGCAACTCATCCAGTTCAACATTACTTGTCGCAAACTTAGAAACAATGAAATGCTATTCCTCAATCGTCGCTACTAATTATGGGTATCATTCTTCACTGTCCAGAAAGTCGAGACTTGTTAACTTATCTACGGTCTTGAAATTTTTGGTACCAGTCTAAATGATTTTTGTCATTCATTACGACTCTACTAAAACCTGACAATTGACCTTGGCTTTGACTTGAATTGGTTGACTAAAGAAAACTACACCTTTTAAAATTGATATGAAGGTTTCTTTTACAGTATATAAATTGAAGTTTGCTGGCCCACTTTTATAACGTAATACATTTCGATTGTCCAGAATGTCGAGATTTATTAACTCACGCCATGGTCTTGAAATCTTTGGTACCAGTCAAAATGATTTTTGTCATTCTTTCCGACTCGACTCTACCGATACCTTGTTCAGGCTTGACTTGAATGTTCTTTTAAATGTGTATTTTCATCTCATTTTTGTCATTGCTTTATTAAATATTATGTATGTGCTGTTCTTTCTGTCTCTCTTCTTTCCCATTTCATGTTATTCATTTTTTTGTAATTGTCCGTTAGTATATAAATGAATGGAAAGTTTATTTGACGCAGCATATCAATAAACATAAATCCACGAACATCACGAATTCTCAGAATAATCCGTAAATACCTTAAGTTGTGCAAACATTTAAAATATTCAAACCGTCTCACCTACCGATGTTGAATTTTGATGAGGTTGGTTTAATTTTTAATGAAATTTGAATATTCCCATAGCCGCGTATCGGTGAATGATTCCAAAACGTTTTTAACCGCTTCCTAATATTTACTAAGAGACTAATTAAAATATGTTAAATACTTGTTGGAACTTAAAGCATTCGTTGAACCCGTCAAATTGAAGAAATTTCCTTTCAAAAAGGTTGCAAGGCTTTTCTAATTCACATTTATTATACATATTTGAAAGGGTGAAAGCAAATAATACTAACCCTTATTTTTTGTCGACATATTTCAAAGCACGCTTCTTGGAATCGCGAAAAAACGGTTGACATAAAAAAAAACAATCCACGCATCCCTTTCTTATATTGATTAATTGTGCTCACATTGCCATTTATGAGAATGCTGTAAAAATGAGATCCCTGAGGCGTATGGGCATTAAAAACCAAGCCGTGACCGTGTTAAACAAAATTTATATCCGTAAATAATGCAAGGATGATATAGGTGTAATTAATTAGATCAATAAAGGGACGCTTATATGGTTTGGATATGTGGAGTGGATGAACGAAAAAAGGAATGTGAGAAGAATACATGACAGATTAGTAGCTAAGTGGACAAACGCGTAGGATTCCCACCCGGGCGTCGTAGGTTCAATTTCTCCGCTAGCTAAGTCCTACATCATTGCACAAGCAATATTTTCCGCTTATAATGATAGTATAAGTTTTTCAAATATTGGTTATTCGCTTGGAGTAACTATGTATGGAGATAGAGCTAATTATTTTTACCCAACCTATACAAACTTCCGATAAATCACTTTCTCCGGGTTTTCACGTCGAACACCATGAGAGAAAAAGAGACAGCAAAAATAACACACCGCTTTTATGTACTGTAAGGATGATCATGGTCTCCCGCGTTTCCGGGGATTCTGACTACATGTTTTCATATGCGACAAAACTCGACACAACTAAAGGGTTTTTTAGGTTATATGTTATATTTTTGTTGACAACAACACTGTGAAAAAGTGGTTATACGAATAAACAAAAACATTATGTCGAGATGTACTACGAATGGATGTATAAATACCCTAGCCCCAGTCCTAGCCACGCCCAGGTCTGCCGAGTCAGGCAAAAATCATCCAAAACTGACTACACTGCATTAGATAGGTACCATTCTATGTACTCTAAGGTTATTCGTAACCCGGGAATGTTTGTCTTTCTTTAAAATAAAAAAAATAAAAAGAAAGCGAATGGCAAAAGAAGTCGCGGACGCCCTAAGAAGACATGGCACAATCAAGTCTATCAAAATACTTGGGTCGGGCCATGTCAATAAGAGTCAAAATAACAGAAGAGTACGTTTGAGACGATGTAAAAAGGCGAATGAAGCAACGAGTGTGTGTCAAGACAGAGTTGTATGGCAGTACATTCTTCATGCCTTACGTCTATGGGAAAATGGCGTGATGGTTTGTTAGTTGTTTAGTCCTAAACTATTTGATTAATTCCACAACAACAACAAAAATTTGAAAACATACGGATTTAAGGACTAAAATATTATTTATGTATAAGTTTAATTTAACACTCTTTTACGACGTATTGTCAGAAGACAAAATTTTTGATCAAAACCTCTATTTCCAAAAACTACAGGCACTAAATACTGAAGAAAAGGAAGTGTGCTATGGGCATGTCCGTGTGCCCGAAGTAAGCTCAATTTGACCTTACTTGTGGTGAAATTGTTCAAACATGTTCAAATATCGAAATTGTTTCGTGAGAAGATAATCAATTTCATTGGCGTGTCTGAGACTTGGGAGTCGAAAGGTCTATCGGTCTATCCTTTGACAGCCTCCATGGTCGAGTGGTGAGACTACGAATCCAAAGGTAGCGGGTGCTTTTAAGTTCCAAGGTGGTAGATACTCCAAATATCGCCCTGGTGAAAGACCACCATTCAGAAATGAAACGTTGCTTAAAATGATTTTAGCAGTGTTTGGTGACCAGATCTGAATAGCCAGGTACTTCCCAACCTTCCTTTTCCCAATCTCCTTCCCCTCCCCACTACCTCACTGCCTCATAACCCTACCTTATTTAAGGATGCCATAGTCTCACTGGCTCTAGATGATTGGGAGCAGTTGAGACTCTTGTGCGGTATTCATATAAAAATAAAAGTAAATATCCTTTCAGCGTATTGAAGCATTGAAATAAAACGTTTATTTTTCTTTTATAATATTAATATAAACGCATATTACCGATCTTTTTTCAACAGCATTCGGTTAATTTCGCTGATGACAACCATGTACGTATTTTTTTATTAAGTCACGGGATTACGGGTTCGATTTCCATGGAAGTTAAAAAAGTGTCATTTTTTTTTCATGAATAGGAACGCTTTCAGGTCTGTGGAACAGTGATGTTGATTGTTTAGTTTGATAAACCTTTTATAAATGTATCTACAGTTGTAGTAAGAAAGTTAAAATTAAATAAAATATCAATTAAACAAATTATTATCAAGACTTTCTGCTCATTTTATTTTGTTATTATTTTAGTTGGTAAGCTGTTTCGGCGTTCGAGGCCATTATCAAACTGTGGTAAGGCTACATGGAAACGACTTTATTATGTGATTCCAGTTTGCTGTTTCGTTACTAATTTTAGTAACTTTAAGCTAGCAGAGCTTGGTTATAGTAATAAAAATAAATTTCATTAAATAAAATTATAAAAACATCAAAATGTAGATCTACAAATTTAACACAATTTTTTTAAATGATAAAACAATTGATAATTCCTAAGTCAAAACCGGCACCTCTATACCCACGTCTTATTTGAAATTGATAGTATAAGATCATCGTCATGTCAGAAATTTTACAATATTTTATCAACCATTGCGTTCATAAAAATAAAAAATAAAATTTATGTCCACAAGTACTCGGCCCGGCAATACCTACTGGCATTATATACGAGTTATTTTTCTAGTATGACGCAACGTGATTTCGAAAACGAAATAAACAAATATTGCGTGGTTTATGACACCATTGGAATGACTGTCAACCCATTAGCACATCAAATAAATATCATGACATATTTAAAGAATGTTTTAAAATACGTTTTATTAGACCACGAATATCTATATCTGTGTATTATATATATAACTTATCAGTTTAGTTTAATTTTGTATCCTGATGATGCTTAGGCTAAGTGAAAACAGTGGGTCACAAAAAATAAAATAATATTCGTGGTCTTATACAAAGTTATTTTTTCATTACTTTAAATTTTGATGTTTTACCTTTACTACTTTTTTCGGTTTGACTATTTTTATTTATTTTCATAAAAGCCTTCTGTAAAACCTGAACAACTCCATGTTTGTACAAAAATATTCATAAATATTAACATCTAATAAATAGAACTAAGTTAATTGAGTATTTTCCATTATGACATATATTTGTAAAACAATGCTTTTGTGTTTAACTTATTTTTTTGTTTGTTTATATATATAATATATATATAATATATATATAATATATATATATATATATATATATATATATATAAATATATATATATATATATATATATATATATAAAAATTTATAGAAAAATATATATATATGTTTAACTTATATTATATATATTTGTTTATTTATATATTATATATATATATATATATATATATATATATATATACATATATATATATATATTATATATATTATTTATTTATTTTATATATACGGTACAAAAAAGTCGATTACAAGAAATGATGATGAACCGTTGACATACAAGTAAGTATCTAATGAAAAAACACATTAGAACTAGATAGTGAGAAGTTTGTACACAATAGATAAAAGGTAAAAAACAAAAACACTAAAAAGCATAGCACGAACTTCAAGGTACTTTTGAGTAGAAGAAAAAAAGAGCAATATGATGGTAAATTAACAGTAACATTGTATATAATCTTGTAGAATTAATGACAATATTATTTGTTGATGATTAGTTGTTCATTATTAAAATTAAGTGAGTTAATATTCGTCTACCTTTCAATATTGCATTAGAGAATTATAACTTATATCATCAGCGCGAATTATCAATTTGAAATTAACTGTTCTGAGAAATTTACGCTTGATTAAAAAATAGCTCTTCATCCAATTTACGTAATTTCTCAAAAAAACAAAGCCACAAGGAAGTAACTTACAACAACGACCTCGAAGATCAGGACGAACACTTTAAATAATATTTTGCAATTTATCACGACCTCACTCAAAGTAATGATATCAACAGGACACGTGTCTCCATTTAAGCTACGACTCGCCTACACGAATAGACTGAATCGAGTATATCAGATTTATCCTCTTTTCCTCTCTCTTCTCTCCTTTTAGAAGGTAAGAAACACAATTTCTAGAGCTTTTCACCCAGTGGACTAGAACACGCCTCTTCTCTTCATTCTCAGCAAAGTGTAGTGCTTCATGCATGATGTTTCAGATGGCTTCCGTCGCCTGATCTTTACATCGAGTGAGTGAACTTCTTCATAATATAATACTAGAACGATTTCTGCTGTATTTTTGGAGTCTGTTATATTCTTCTTGCAATGACAGCAAAGCATTATTTTTAAGTCAGCAAGTAAATATTATTATGATTATCTTCGGCTTTTGTAGGATTGATGATTTTACTCTACGTGTTGTCCAGTGGATTGGTCTTCAAAACCAAATTTCAAATGCATCGATGATTTGTCTCTATATGGAACGCGTGATTCAAGGTTCTACGCTGTATGGAAAGACATTCTCACAAAGTTGGGGTGATCAATATATTTTTAAAGGATTCACTTCGAAATGTACAATCCGTTTTTAAAATAAAAATCCATAGCTTAGTGCTCAAAATTGGCGCTAATTGTCACTTTGTAGCAATACTATAATACAAATTTAATGATGTATCTGTACATTTTCTATGGGTAGTTAGGAAAATGTCTAATGTTTTCACTGAAATAATTTTTTTTAATGTAATCTTTTAAATTTTGGGAAAAACATACTAGAAGGTGCAGTTTTAAAACCAGCGAATACGTTTTCAAACGTTTTACCTAAAATTTCAGTTTGCATTTCCTAAAGTATTTGAAATATTAATGTTTAAGAACTGTATTCACTAGAAACTTTAGACATTTTTTCAAAATATCGGCATTAAATTAAAATATTAATTATTTATAGTAATGCTTGTATTATAGAGTTCAATAGTGTGTATTTTTGGGTGCTGACTCTTTGGGTTAATTTACTAATAGTAAAATTTTATAACCGTAAATGATAAAACACTTATCAAGAAGAATTAATATGTTTAACCTGTCATCGAAGAATTTAAAAACAATGGACATTTCGATTGCGCATTACCTATCCGATGTATTTATGGAGTAAAATGTATACACTTGAAAGATTGCATGGGCAAATAGCAAAATAGATTGACAGGTTAGAAGCTGAGTAGACAAACGCGTCGGATTCCCATCCGGGCGTCGTGGGTTCAATTCCTCTGCAAGCTAATTCCTCCATCATTTCACAAGCAACACCTTCCACTTATTATGATAGCAGTAGGAGTTTTTTTTAATATTGTCAGGTTATTCGTAACCCGGAAATGTTTGTCTTTCTTAAAAAAATATATATGTACATGGCCTGTTCAAAAGAAAGGGTAATTTTTGAATTTTCCCGGGCTGTGTACATTCGATTATCGATTTTTTTTGTTATGTTGGTACACATATGTCAGCATTATCAGCCATTTTGGATTAGTGGTTTGTTTTGTATAACTGGAAAGGTTAGTCACGTTTTTGTGTGTTCTTACTATTTCTTCAAAGAATATGTATTAAATTTTGCGTTAAAAATGGTATAAAATGCTCCAACGCACTTAAAATGTTGACTGTGGCATTCGACGAGTCTACTTTGTCTCAAAAAGGTGTTTATAAGTGGTACAAGCGCTTTACAGAAGGTCGAGAAGATGTTCATGACGATGAGCGTCCTGGAGTTGTGGAAAAACAAATCATGGATTTTATTCTTTGATCCATTTTTTTCAAAAGTAATAAATCGAAGAACACACAAAAACGTGACTAACCTTTCCAGTTGTCAAAAACAAACCACTAATCCAAAATGGCTGATAATATTAACATATGATAAACATATGTGTACCAACATAACAAAAAAATCGATAGTCGAATGTACACAGCCCGCGAAAATTCAAAATTCACCTTTTCTTTTGAACAGGCCTCGTATATATTTTAAAGTGTTCTTGTGTATATTTCCAAAATGGTGCTACAGCTTTTTTGTCTTTCCGTTGACGATATGTATTATGACAACATGTGACTGTTTTACATTATTTGGCATTGCTCAAAGGGCAGTGGGAGTTGTTTTTAAATATCGTCAGGTTATTTGTAACCCGGGAATGTTTGTCTTCCTTTTAAAAAATAAATAAAAGATATATAAACACAGTAAATAACTCATCTCAGCAAATCCATCAAATTGTTAATCGAAACTTGATCAGAATCGCATGTTATTATTTTATTTGTCCGTATTCGAGTTGCCCTAATTACACAAACGAGAGAAAAAACCGTAAAGGGAATTTATTTATGATTGGAAACACAATATCTGAAATAGCATTAATTCGGCTGGCAGATCATTCATCTTAGCTTGGATTTTTCCCATCCAAAAGAAAAAATACATCTTTAATTACAGAACCAAATCTTGAGAACATAAAATGTTGTTTCTCGCATAAGATTGCGTTATTTTTTTGTAAGAGTCCCAATATCTAAAATGAATCGCAACATCATCGCTTTACATAGATGTGACATAATTAATAATCATCAGTAAAATTAAAAAATCAATTTTTTTTAAATTATATGTTTTTATTATTATTACCTTTAATGCGCAAACTGGGATACGTTAATTCAATTTGTGATTTGCCGATATTTTCTCTACGAACATGTGTAATAAGGGTACTCACACATATGCATTGTTCGCATACAGCGTGTTTCAAACTTTTTGATCGACTTCAGAAAAAAAAGTCCAAAAAATTTTTATAAGTTTATTTAATGTTAAATGTTATGACATTAAAATCACAGATTGTGAAACTTATGAATAATTCAATTCGATGATCGTGTATTTAGGTACACTTGTTGTCCCTTTCTCGCTACTAAAAAGTGTTTGCGTAATCGACGGCCTCCGTGGTGGAGTGGTTAAGATCCTCGACTACGAATCTAGAGGTCCCATGATCAAATTCCGGTGGCACAAATAGTTTTTGTATAGTGAATTTGAGTTATTTCACATTTAATTAAAATCAAATATAATGTAGTATATTTATAAAAAGCGGTATATAATAGTGGCATACATACATAATTATAAAATATATACTCATATAAACAGCTTACAATAATAGTGGCTTAAAGAAGTTTGATCTAAACATAAACTATAACTACACTAGTATCTGAACATTTTTTGCATACATATCTGTTACATATTAATTTATCCATGTTATATTAGGTTGAATGTAATTTAGCGTGAAGCGAACATTTGATTAACTATTACAAAACTGCGCTAAATTCATTGAAAATTTTTATTTTATATATCATTAACATAAAACCGAAACTAGTTGAAAATTTGTTCTAATTAAATGGTCTAAAAAAAATATATCTTTTCATTTAATACAGGATTGTGAATTGCTCTTACTGAAAGGAATTTGAGACTCTGATAAAGGCGAGACAAATGTTTTAAGACAAGAGAGGAATGGTTTGGAAGAATATGACTGTTCGAAACTATTCATGAAACATGGCTTGAACCTTAGAGTACATAGAGTGGTATGTACCCAAGGCAGTGTAGTCAGTTTTTGATGATTTTTACCTGACTCGGCGGACCTGGGCGTGGCATTTATACATCCATTCATAGCCCATATCGACATAATGTTTTTGTTTATTCGTATAACCACTTTTTCACAGTATTGATATCAACAAAAAGATAGCATCTAACCTAAAAAACCGTTTGGTTGTGTCAAGTTTAGTGGCATAATAAAAATGTGGGCGGAGTCCCGCGGTGACCTAGGAGCCCAATATCATCGCGACAGTACATAAAAGCGGTGTATTATATTTGTCGTCTCTTTCTCTATCATGGTGTACGACGTAAGAATCCGGAGAAAGTGGTTTATCGCAAGTTTGTATAGGTTGGGTAAAAAATAATTAACTCTCTCTCCATACATTGTTACTCCAAGGCTTGAACGTTGTTTCAAGCGACGTTTTGTATTCTTAATTGTGGTTTTTCACCAGGACGATTTTCCATTGTTTATTATACAATGCTATATATAACGAAGGAAGTAATTCATACTGAAAGCACGGACTCGTGTCGCTGTCACATAATCTTTAGCGCCTGGTCGCTTTGAGAGCTGCCACATTAATATCCGGAATTGACTTCTGGAACCTAAACCAACGGTGTTCACGAAAATATCTTCAAGTGGAAATTCAGCCTCGGGTAGAAAATATTTAGGTAGTGTCTAATTTTAACACATTTCATTTAAGATATCTGTCAGATATTTATTTGGGGTTACACATTATACAGAAGATTATAGACACGACCTTCGCAGCAGAGCGGATAAGATCATCGGCTACGAATCCAGATGTCACGGGTTCAAGGCCCGGCGTGTACAAACAAATTTTAAATAAATGATAGTTCTTTGTACAAGACCACGAATATTATTTTATTTTTTATGACTGACCGGTTTCGCTTAGACAAAGTATCGTCAGGGTACAAAATTGAAAATTACAAGAAATACAAAGTGTGCGGTTATACAGAGGAAGAACAAATTATAAAATAAAATAACAAAACAAAAGATTAACATTTGAATTATAACAAAGGAACAGAGAGAAAGAAACAGAAAATATGAATTGAAAGATATAAAAGGTCAAATGAGAAGGTGGTAAAACAAATTATTAATTTTTTTTATTTTTAATCTGTATACTTAGGGCACGGCACATAGTGGTACATATCGCTCTGGTGAAAGACTATTTTCAGATTCGAAACTTTGCTTTAAATAGCAATGGCAGTATTTTTATATATAACCTTTCATTTCTACATTTTCTCCCCTCTTTCCAACTCTTTCCACCCCCCACTTTCTTCAGCCTCATAACATACCTCTATTGGGGATGCTATAGTCCAACTGGCTCCAGATGATTGGTAGTTGTTGGGTCTCCTGTGTGGTATTCACATTTAAAAAAAAATCGCATAAACCATTATCAATCACAATTATTAAAAGCAGTTACACTCATTAATTGATTTTCCACGATTAAAAGATTCCGAGCGTTTTCGGGACGCTTGTGATTCTCGTGAACGATTTGTGATTTTAAAGAAATTGGTTTCCCACACAGATAAATTTTGAAAAATTATATTTTTACCTTCATTCAATCTGCCAGCTAGATACTGACACCTCATTAAATCTCATTTCTACAGCATTTGTTCATTTTCATCCTTTCTCTTTCAGTTTAATAGCTCACTGTCATATATCTTTGTAATTTAAGACATATGTGCAATGTTTTTTTTTTATTCTATTTTTACATTAATATCATTAGTACCACTATCATACATCTCTTAGTCTACTAACCTTCTTTATTTTGACAGGTTTTAACTAGCGACTACCGCATTTAATTTTCCATTAATAGAGTTCCCTTCATTCACCTTTTTGTAATATCCTAAAAAATACTGATGTATAAAATCAGTCAAATGAAAATTCATAAATATGGTAGCTTAAATGACATTGGATTCTTCAAAGCAGCTTTCCTAATTTTGAATGAAATGGAGAATGTTGTGTAACAATATATGATTTGATTACACTGTTTGAAGAATTTCCTATCTACTTTAGGGTAAACAACATTTCTTCAGCATCTAAAATAATGCCAAATACCAAACTAAAATTTCGTGGTTAAAATAACCATTCCTTTGCGACATAAGATCAAACCAAAATTACCTACTTACATGTATAGTAATCACCTGCTTCGTTATTTTAAGAATGTAACCGTTGTCAATATATTCGCAACTAGGTGAGCAGAAAAAACATCTACAGATATCAGTTATTAAATCTAGACTGAAATTTTCTGGCTGTAATTGACCAAAGAAAACCTTGAAAATTGTAATTATTTTTTAAAACATACGCTCTTATGGGCTTTTGCATAACTGTGCAATAATAGATAGTATAAAATAAAAGTGATACAAAAATAACACCGAGTAAATAATTAGCACACAAAGCATAGCTAAGTTCTCCTAGATATATTACAGTGGAATAAATTAACACTAATATTTTTGTATGAGGTTTGCTATTATAGCCTTTCTTGTAACTAGATTTATTGCAGTCGATTAGATATCCACTTTTTCTGCGAAGAAATTACCCACTGCATACTAAAGTGCCGTTCTTTTGTATTTTTTAAATTTTTATGAATACCGCACAAGAGTGTTAACTGCTCCCAACCGTCTAGAGCCAGTCAGACTATGGCATCCCCAACAGGGGTATTTTGTGAGGCTGAAGGTAGTGGGGAGGGGAAGGAGATAGAGAAGAGGAAGATTGGGAAGAACCTGGCTATTCAGATTTGGTCACCAAACACGGCTAAAGCCATTTCATATATATATATATGTTCTTCCTGTGTGTATATTTGTATATATGTATATAGACACACAGAGGGAGAACACAATATAAAATAAAATAAAAGAACAGTGAGAAAACAAATAAGTTACATTTAAATTATAACAAATATTCTGATTAATTTTGTACCCTGATGATGCTTAGAGGCTTGGTGAAACCGGTTTGCCATAAAAATTCAAATAAAACCTGTGGTCTTATACGAAGTTATTTTTTTATTTCATAAAAGTCATTTATAACTGCCTGAGTTAAAATTTTACACATTTGATTCTAACTTTATATTACAAAAGTAAAATTTGACAAACTACGGTAGTGAAAAACATACGCACAAGTAATAACGATGTATAAACATGTAACCTCTCCGCTTTCAAATGAATTACTCGATGTATAGCCTGGAGAGATAGCAGTGTGGCCTGGCTACACGAGACAATAAAGGAATGACACCAATTAATCCTCGGGTGAATCTCCGCCGCAGGATTACCAGGCAAGATACTGGTTCAGCCAACCAACCCTTACGTATATTTTATCCGACCTAACCCCTTTCCAGCTAAATAAACAGTCACAACTTGCCCTTGAGTGCGATGATATTATTTAAGTTAGAGTGAAGATGTGAAGGATGTTTTTACAAGCATTATAATCACTTTTTAACTTGATATTTAAAAAAGACTTATGCTTTATAATTTTTCCTAAAATTTACCATCCAAAACCACTAACTAACTAACAAACCATCTTGCAGTTTCTCCGCAGGGATAGACAGAGAAGATAGGTTGCCATACAACATTGTCTTGGCACACACTCCTTGATTCTTTTGCATTCATACTTTTCTGTTATTCTGACTCTTGATATGGCCCGACTCGAATATATTTTATACATGTGGTCGTACCATGTCTTCCACTCACGTCCCTGGCTTCTTCTACTATCTTCTCTTCAAAACCAAAATACTTAAAAATTGTAGAAAAAGCAAACTATGAATTGTGTTAGGAATAATTAAATTCACTATTACCGCAGTACTACAGTCTTAACTAATATTAATGAATGCAGGGAGGAAAAAGACAGTGTTCTAGCTATTCACATCTAGTTATTAAACACGGCTAAAGCAATTTCAAGCAACGCTTCGATATTGAATTTTAATCTGTCACCAGAGCGATACTGAAAGTATCTAAAACCTTTTTTAAACTTTTTTATTTTTTCTAATTTTGAAACTGTTAATTCGTGGTGGAACTCTGTGAATAGGTAATACACATAAAAAATACCAAAGTGAAATGTTAAATGGTAATTTTATTGCAGACATCAAAGGGGAAATCTACAAAAGATAATACCCCGATGTGTACCTATTATTACTATTTTAAAATATTTTATCAAACCACCAATGTAAATATACCTTCTACCAAATACATTAACCAAACAGAGACGGGAAAATCAAATAATAAGTTCAAAAAATAGCCAACTGTTAAAAATAAAGCTGACAACTATAGATGTTACATTTTTTTTTAAACCCACAAACGCATCTAACGCACCCGTGTAAACCGTCTCCCAGAAGGTAATAAAACTGCCCAAATGTGTTTTTGAAGGAACGTTAACGCCACCTCTGTCAGCCATAAAACTAAAATCCCTGAGTCACAGATGATTCACTATGAATATCAATATCCATCCCTTCCGGACCTAATAGTATATATTCCATAGACTTACTTAAAATTGTACCAGTTCGAAGATGACCGTCATAAGGTGAAACCGGTCAGGTCTTTAATAAAAAATGATGGAATAAAGTTTGAAATTTGGTTTTATTAAAATCATTTTAACTTTCATTCCATTTTTTAAATTTCGAAACTTTTCTTATTAGCTAAAACCAGAATCCCTTAGAAAAACTGCAAAATAACCAACTATTTATATCAGGTTACAAATGTATAATGTCACATACATATCGTCGCCGGAAACGCAAAAAAACTTTATTTATTATCACCAGAGCAATTCAAAGTTTGTTCTTCTAATAAAATTCATAAGATTTCAGTAGCTGGTTGGATTAAAAAAAGTCAACTCAGGTAACTCAATGCTCTCACTGAGTTACTTGAAGCGACAAAAAGCAAAAAAAAACGTCTCAAACTTGTGTCGCGTGAAGCAAGCCTTTTCCCAAATGGTAATAAATATATTTTAGATGGCTGAAGGGCCACAAAAGTCTTCAGAATCAAACGAGAGTCAAAGCTTTCGATGCAGAAAAAAAAACTTATCAAAACTACACATTTAACTCATTATGACCAAAGTGTCGCTTAAGCCCTTTTGCCCTTCTAGTGACGACTTGAAGATAGTGTTAATTAAGTTAACTATTGATTATGATTAAATAAAAATAAAACATCGTTTTATAGTATTGCAGGCGGAATAATGAAGGTACCCATAAAAATATATGAGTATCTAGAAAAGATTTTCATAAACCAATAATCCTCGGTCTTTGTAAAGATGGCGGGGGGTGGTTGATCCTTGTTGCACTTCCTCTTTCTGGGATAAATATTAATACTCTTCACCTCTCGGTAACCGGCTTTGGAGAGTATTTCCGAGAAGTGAACACTGTAGCCCACGCTGACAAAGTTTGTCTTTGTCACACAAGGGGTCACTAAACCTAACCTAATCTTAGCTGACCAAGCATTTGCGCAAGCTGTACCAACCTCGTGTGAATAGACATTATGTATAAGTAAACCCTTCTATATTAAAATCGTTTTTATCTACAATCTACTTTCAACCCTTTGCGAGAAACTCTAAAACGTAGCCTCAAAAAATAAATCAGACTATTAGAAAAGATTAAAGCCAACACATAAAAAAGCTTACTATATAAAGGGATGAAATCTTATAATGCGCTGCCGGAAACCATCAAAATTATACCAATCAATAAATTCAAAATATTCTCTTATAATTATTTAAATGAATATAAATAAAATAATAAGTAGTATATAAGTTAAAATATTATAAAGTCCAAAAGAAAAGGAAATAATGAGCTACTTGTAAATGTAAATTTACAAGTAACTAATATAAAATAAAAAAGAGAAACACATCACGACTAAATATGTAATAATAATACGGTTTTTTATTTGACCGGTTAGAAGCTGAGTAGACAAACGCTTCGGATTCCCGCCAGGGCGTCGTGGGATCAATTCCTCTGCTAACTAAGTCCTCCAATATAGCACAAGCAACATTTTCAGCTTAGTGTGATGGCAGTACGAGTTTTTCAAATGTTGTCAGGTTATTTGCAACTTAGGAATGTTTGTCTTTCTTTAAAAAAATTAAATAATAACAATATTATATCTGGATTATTTGTTAAAAATAAAAACAATAAATATTTTATTTAAGGTACGTTCCAGAGTGGTGGATACTCTAAGTATTGCCCTTGTGAAAGACCACCATATAAAATCGAAACGTCGCTTTAAATGGCTTGAGCCGTGTTTGGTGACGAGATCTGAATAGTCAGGTACTTAGCGTTTTTCCTTTCAGCCTCATAACATACTCCAATTGGGGATGCCATGTTATCACTGGCTCTAAACGGTTGGGAGCAGTTAGGACTTTTGTGCGGTATTCACCATCAACATTTTTTTTTTAATTAAATGGAAATTAGAAGAAATATAATTTATCCTTTCAAAAGGCTTCACAAACATAAAGTGACATAAGGCCTAATTTTTTTTATTTTGCTACCAAAAATTATATTTAGACATCAAAAGTTCGACAACAATTCATTGATTTAGATCTTCGCAAGGCAATATTGAGATATTGCCAAAATAAATCATATTCTAGCAGCAAATTTACATTACTTCGTAAGTTATGAGTAGGCTATCATTAAAAAACATGTTTTTATTACATTTATTAGTTTGTATTGTAACCATGAAAACATTCAAATATCAAGCAATCATAGCAAAAATAGTGGAACAAAGTAAAAAAAAATGGTTTTATTAAAATCATCCAAATATCTGCCTATTGATGCGATTGATCGCATAGTGATACAAAATTATTATTTATTTGTGCTCTTTTTTTGCTGACCATTGCTGGTTTTGAAATATTATTTAAATAAAAAATAATCATCAATAATCAAAATATGACGGCCTCCATAGTTGAGTGGTAAGACGCTCGACTACGAATCCAAAGGTCGCGGGTTGAAATTTGGCGTGCGCCAATAATTTATATTTAATTAATATGTGTCATAACACATTTGATTCATATAAAAATAATAAAAAGTATATTTGCGGCACGTTCCAGAGTGGTAGATACTTTAAGTATCGCCCTGGTGAAAGACCACCATTCAGAATCGAAACGTTGCTTGAAATGGCTTTAGCCGTGTATGGTGACCAGATCTGAATATCCAGGTATTTCCCAACCTTCCTCTTCCTTAACTCCTTCCCCTCCCCACTACCTTCAGCAGCACAACATGCCTTAATTGTCGATGCCATAGTCTCACTCGCTCTAGACGGTCTGGACTCCTAGAGCGAGTGAGTTAATTTAAATAAAATTGTAACCAAAAAAAATAATTTGTGTTAATTTATAAAAGCTTAAAAAATACTACTACATTTATAAGTAGGAGTTGCATTCGAAGAATTCTTAACGAGGTAGGAGTATTCGCTATATTATTAAGGATTATATTTCAAAATATTTCCTAGTAATGTCCTTACGCGTGCCATGCGTATGGAAATTAAAAAGGCATATGATATTATGTTACTGTGTTTTTTTTTGTGTTTACTTCCTATGAACTTCAAACTGTTGGGTTCTGAATAAATACTTTTAGCAGAAAACAAATGAGATCAATTATTTTAACAGAAAAACACGATAAACTCAAAAACTAGAACGTCACTAGGTAGTTCAATATTGCAAAAAAATTTTCACAAAAAAATCATTTAAAACAATATTGATATTTGTGAACTATAATAGTACATACCTATTTTTTATATTTAATTTAATTGTAAAACAGTAATATATTGCCGAGGCAGACAAATATTATCTATCTTTATGTTTTATATTTAATATCATGCGAACTGTTAAAAAAAAAATTATTCAAACATTTCAGGTTGTTTTATTTAAATGTGAATACCGCATAAGAGTCTCAACCAGTGGCGGCTCGTGACTTTTTAGTGTGCTAGAGTGGTAAGATTGAAAAAAAACGTCATCATTGATGTTGTTGTAGCCGAAAACATTTATTATTTTTTTTCTAAATTTCAACTTTTTGTATGAAGATTTTTCAGAAATCCGTGCAGTGCACCACCAAAACTAAAAAAATCCTGAAAATCTTCATACAAAAAATAAAATCTTGAAAAAAAATAAAAATCATTTTCGGCTACAATAACATAAACGACGTCGTATTTTTCAATCTTAGCACTCTAGCACACTAAAAACTCACGAGCCGCCACTGGTCTTAACTATTCCCTATACTCCGGAGCCAGTGGGATTGAGGCATCAAAAATCGAGTTATGTTATGAGGCTGAAAGTAGTGGGGAGGAAAATAAGATGGGTAAGATGAAGGTGGGCAAGTACCTGGCTATTCCGATCTGGTCACCAAACACGACTAAAACCATTTCTGTCGACGTTTCGAATCTGAATGGTGGTTTTTCACCAGGGCTATACTTGGACCATCTACTACTCATATTATAAAAAATATGCTTTATATTATTTTGTATGAATCAATGTGAAATAACACATTTAAAAAAAAAAAACATAAATTGCACTCGATGGGATTTGAACCCGCTATCTCTGTATTCATAGTCGGGCGTCTTAATCACTCGACTTACTCTCATCAAGGGTGTTCTTGGCCGTAGACTAACAATGTCGGTATTCATGTAAGAGTAAGCAAGTACACAATATTAGGTTATATTTTCTTTATCCTTCCTTGTATGAGCGAAGTTAATCCTTACTATCAACCCTCGTGAATATTAATTCGTCTATATTTAGGTTGGGAATAACATAACACGGAATGTTTTCCTTATTATCCACGGGGTATTTTTCACTCCCTAATCTATTTAGTTTTATAAGGGTGACGTGATGGGAATATGGGTAGCATTTCGGTAACAGTTTCGGCCCCGAGTCGCTCCGGAACTGGAACTGCTCCGACGCGGACGTGCGTATTCGTGACTCAGTGGAAGATTATCCCTTTCGCCTTAATTGTCTTTTGTCTCTGACAGTGTTTAATACTTACAAACAACAGTTACTCAAACGGTTCCAAACAAACCCTTACCAAAATCATCTTTTTCTTTTTTGGAAATAAGAAATTAAAAATCACTGATTAATTTAATTTTTTTGTAATAAATTGTTCCAGTAGTCCAATATTAAGTATATTTTCCGTAAACTCGTAAGAAATTTCATTATTCTTTTATCACGTTCTCGATTGACGTTTTGCCTCTTTTACCATATTTCAAATTGTCTGCCTCTTTCTCTCTGTTTCTTTGTGATAATTTAAATGTTATTCTATTGTTTTTTCACTGTTCCCTTTTTTAATATTATATTGTGTTCTCCCTCTGTATGTATGAGTTTACGAGTATATAACCACACACTATGTATTTCTGATTAGTTAAATTTTGTACCCTAATAAGGCTAAGCGAAACCGGTCGGTCATAAAAAATAAAATAAAACATGTGATCTAATACAAAGTTATTATTTCATTTTCATTAAATATTTCAAACCACAAAGTGTTCGCTTTCTACGAAAATAATGGTTTTCTTATTTATTTAACAGAGATCTCAAAACAACAGTTGTTCATCAAATACATTGAGAGATGAATTATATAAAAAATATTGTAGATACTCGTACATGCATAGTGTAATAAAATAAACTAAACACTTGCTTACACCCCACATATGGACAAAGTATTATATATCCGAAGTAGTTACATGAGTACAAACTGAAATAGTGTGGCGCATTACATTTGATATAAAACGCAAATAATGTGAACAATGAAAACAAAATATAACACATAAGAGAGGTTTACTCTTGTATACATATTATAAGACAATCTTTTAATTGGCAAGCGTAAAAATGTGTGTAAAAATATATTTTATTTAAAAAGTATGTAGATCGTTGTGTACCGAACAGTCACTCTAGTGCGTAGTACATCAAGAGACAGTGACAGAATTCTAACGTCGATGCAGCTTCATTGAATAGTTTCATCGCTTTATATATTGGGGTGTTTTTGTATGAGGAAGTTCTGACTTTCAGTGTGTAAAATGTCACGTAGAGCCTTGAACGAATGTACTTACTTGGGGCAAAGAAATTGATCTCCTTTAGCATATATGGGTTATCAATACCTCCAGAAATCAACTAATAAAAATGTTTTCCCAAAAACAGCTTTCGGCTGGCTTGCAGGGTGTGAAAATCTACCATTCCGCATAAAAATAACGAAGGGAATAGAAACACGTAGTATTTATTTACTAATTAACGGACTAAAGTCCAATTACAAAAAAGACATATAAAACACGAAATGGAAAAAAGATCAACAGGGAAGGAACATAATGCTAAATGAAGCGATCACAAAATAGGACAAAATTAACATAAGAGAGAACATTCAAGCCATGGTCTAGTGAAAGTTTTGGTAGAGTCCAAAGAAAGAATGACAAAAATCATTTAGACTGCTACCAAAAATTTCTTGAGTTAACAATTCTTGACATTGAAGAATTATACCCAAAATTAGTATTGTGATGATTGAGGAACAGCAATTCATTGTTTCTGAGTCTACGGCAAGGAATGTTGAACTGGATAAGTTGCAACAGAGAAGGTGAGTCAATAAAACAATTAATAATTTTGGAAATGAAAATTAAATGAAAGTCTTTCCTGCGCTTTTCTAATGAAGAGATTTTCAATAATTATCATGTAGTGTTTCATAGTGCTTTCACACGAACGAAGTATTTAATTCCGTAAGTCTAAACTTAAACTTAAGGCGTACAGTTTACACCCGCGCTGTGCAAGCGGGTTCCCCACAGAGCATCGGACCATCCCTCATTTTCAATAATTGTTCAATTTCATCATTTGAATAATCACCTCTTTCTCGCCCTAATATCCATGCAATACCGCGTAAGAAGCGAGGTTGTACGGATTCAATATGATGAATATGTATAATCCCTCGTGTATAAGTAACGCATAAACTACTTTTGCCCTCTCTATTTCGAGGATAATATGTTAATATTTATTTTCTATTTCTTCATCTTGAAAAAGTCTCACAACTCAAACGGAATTCGTTCCATTTGAAATGCCTGACGCCGTAATTCCCACGTTTGAGGGTCGGTTGCACGCTCCGAGATTAATCTTGATGTAATTATACCCTGGACCGCTCTGTTGACATCATTGTTTCTACGGCTGCGGCGGTGAAAAATATGACGGGCGTTTTGCCTCGGACGCGCCTCATGAATAAACTGACGACTTTATCTCCCTTTCTGCTCGGCGCCGCCACCGCTAATCCTGCCCCATTGTTGCTGCCAAATTTACAGTTTCCATTAAAAGTTCTACGAAATACAAAAAAGCGAATATGCCGCCTCCGTTTAATTGAAAACAAACTGTTTATTCTGATGCACTGGGAACAGCTAGACATTTAGCGGTAGGTACTGTATTAAAGCGTGATACATTCACTTCTGTCCGCCATTTTGATAAGTTTACACCAAAGCACTTTAAAGTTTGTTTTGTTTTACAAAAAAATACATAAATCAATGCTCTCTTACTGAGTTACCCAAAGCGACAAAAAATGTCACAAGCTTGTGTCGCTCGAGTCAAGCTTTCTACCAAATGGAAATATATTTTAGATGGCTGAAGGGCCACGAAAGTCTTCAGAATCAAACGATAGTCAGAGCATTCGATACAGAAAAAAAACTGATGAAAACTGCACAGGCTGATATAAGCTTAATTAATAGAATCAAGAAAGAGACGCTTAGAGGGTTTGGGCGTGTAGAGAAATGAACGAAGAAAGGAGTGTGAAAAGAATATATTACTCGAAAGTGAACGGAAGAAGAAGTCAGGAACACCGTAGGAAAACATAACTTGATCAAGTGAATCAAATACTTGAATCGGGCCATGCGAAGAGTCAGAATAACAGAAGAGTAGGCATGAGACGATGTGTGAATGCGAATTATGCAAGGAGTGTGTGCCAAGACCGAGATGTTTGGCAGTCCGTCCTCTCTGCCTGCCCCTACGGTGAAACGGTGAGATAGTTAGTGTGTTAGTTTGTTAGTAATAAATCTAGAAGTAAGTAATTTATAAGATTGAGACGGGGACCCTTTAATGATTTGACATATTTAAGCAATAGGTAATACGTGTCTGGAGAATATATGATGGACGAGTAAATGGTAATTAACGTCTCGTCCCAGAGAGTTATATCAACAATCAAAAGGATAAACAGTTCTTTCGAAAAATGACCTAATGCCTTCACTCGATAATTTGGATTTAATATTACACACTAATATTGAATAAAGGCAGCCTCCGAGATGGAGCAGTCAAGATCCACTACCACGAATCAAGATGCTGCGGTGTACACAAATATATAACCCAGCTATTATTATCATTCTTGTTTCCATGGAGTTGAAAACGATTGACTTATTAATAACTCGATGAACTCAGGTTCAACTTATCAAATGATTTGTAATTTCCGAGAGTTGATTATGCTCTCATATAATAATGCAGGTAGCTTTGTAAATGCTTTGGTATTTCGGTTAATTTTTAGACCTAACACCAGAATCTACTTGCATACCAAAATTAAATTCCCAAGCCAAACCAAATATTCTATAATTTTCCGTTATATAATACTTAATGCGAATACTGTTGTTAAAATTCGTATTAAATTTAAATAAATCTGAGTAATTTCACAATTTGTTCATTTAAAATAATATCAAGTATATTTGCGGCACGTTCCAAGGTGTAAGATATTCATAGTAACACCATGATGAAAGACCACCATTCTGTTTTAGCCGCGTTTAGTGATCAGATCTGAATAGCCAGGTACTTTCTAACCTTATTCTTTCCCATCTCCTTCCCCTACCAACAGCCTCACAACATACTCTAATTGGGGATGCTATTGTCTCACTGGTTCCAGACGTTTGGGAGCAGTTGGAACTCTTGTGCCGTAGGTATTGAGTATTAAAATTTAAATTTAAAAAATACGAATGTTGAGATGTTTTTTCATCTCCGACTCCATTTGTTGAAAAGCATATCGACAATCGGCGCCATTTAAACATTTGAGCGGCCCTCGTTAAACACTAATTCTCGACCCGTTTTCACTTTTAATCAAATTGTAATCAGCAAGCAAGTATAACGGTCATAATGTTATGCTTGTCAGCTGTCCACAAATTACTATATACAAACCGAAAAAAGGAGTTTAACACGGGCCATTTAAAAGTTAAATATTCAAATTGACACCGATCATGATTAGACGGTCAACAGATATGATGGGATATGTAACATTTCAACCTTAGGAAAAATACCATGCAGTTTCCTGAAGGTGTAATTATTTAATTTTTATGTGATACCGAGCAAGAGTTCCAGCTGCTTGAAGCCGGTGGCACTATGGTATCCCTACTTTAAAAACATTATTGAGGAAAACACCCATAGCACTCGTACCAGCCTAGTTTCGATTCCATGAGATGCGACGTCTCGCTCTACAATGTCTTTCCTTCATCTTTCCCTTGAATATGGTGGCTTTATCTTGCATTTATCACTCCCGGTGATGTGATCAGGGTGTTGGAGGCCATTTCATGGCTACCCTAATTGTCCTGGGTATTTGTAGACAGATAAGGCACGGAACTATTATCGGTGTTTATTTATAAAGGCACATCTATAGAATACCCTGAGCTCTGAATGATATTTTTTTTCAACGTATCCGAAAACAGTTATTGAAGCAATACATTGCAAAAACTATTTTAAATATATATATTTATTTTGATAAACGGCCATTGGGCTTTTACGGTAAGAGTACATAGTACAGCAAAACAAGTGTAACTTAACAAAGGTAATAAACATTTTTTAGTAACAAGTGCTCGGATCAAGAAAAATTTTTTTTTTTTACTATAAATCGTACTGTATTCAACTTTTGCTACATATTTAATAGAGATATGTTAAAAATGCATTAATTTGGGAGAGATTTAGAGAGAGAGTAGTTGGCACCCACCGACTACTCTGTATACCATTTTTTAAATCTCTCAAAGGCTTTTCAAAAAGTTTTATCAACAATTCCTAGGTTAACAATTCTTATGGCAGAAAAACGGGTATTGTGTTTCATTAAAACATAAATATTCAAACCATGTTAGTGAATTACTTCAATAAAAATGAAATTAAAAAGACAAAGAATATTTTACCACCCAAAAGAATTATTCAGAGTGAAAAATTATAATTTTAACATGAATAAAAAAAATAATCTTTAAAATAGTGAAAAGGTAGCATAAGACCAACATATACTGTGTAAAATTTACTTAGTAGAATAAACAAATTCAATTAATAACACATAATTTTACCAAAAATATATTAGAAGGTTTTAAGCGAAAGATTATGGAAAAATTTCAATAGCTAGCTATGACATTATGTTATAACTTATAACATTAACTTGCAGAATAGATGTAGCGGATTCAGTTATGTTATTCGAAATTGTAAACAACTTAGTTGATAGCTCTGATCTCCTCTCCTGCAATTCCTACTATTCAAGTTCCTAATCGCAACAGCAGACAACCACGTACTTTTCACCTCCCTCGTTGTAACACCAACCCTAAACAAAACGCATTCTTTTACAGGTCCACAAATTCATTCAACATTAACTCTCACCACATCGACATCTTTAACTCAACTTTACATAATATAAAACAAAATTCCATGACTCGACTGCACCCAAACTAGATTATTCAAACTAACCTCCCATCTGCTCCCGTCCTTCTTCCTTTATTACATTCCCATGTACCGTTCCTTACTGAATTGTAACTGTATATGCATTGTCGTACTTTACTTATAGTTTTTGTCATCAGCAGAGGAAGATTTGTAATTGGCTTTATTTGTTATTTTTATTATTATATGTTTATATATTATATGATTTGCTGTTAATTTTCCCAAAATAAATAAATTATGGATATTGAAAATATCCGTATTTCCTCCGAAGCGGTAAACTAACCTAGCACGTCTTCTCATGGGCATCAACATTGGTGAGTTGGTTCTGCGCTTAGGAAGGATCAAAAAATGTTTTGGCGACCTTGCGTGAAACAATCCGGGACATAAAATTCTATCTTAGCCAGGATATCAGAGTTTTACATATTTTTAGTAGATACTGCACTAGAGCCCCAACTGTTCCCAGCTGACTGGAACCAGTGGCACTATACTATCAGGAATTAAGATACGTTGTAAGGCTGAAGTTGGTAGGTAGGGGAAGGAGATGGGCAAGAGGAAGGTTAGAAAGTAACTGTCTATTCAGATCTGGTCACCAAATACGGCTAAAGCCATTTTTGAAAAAGAAAGACAAACATTCCCGGGTTACGAATAACCTAACAATATTTTAAAAACTCCTACTGCCATCATTATAAGTAAGCTAGCAGAGGAATTAAACCTAAGACGTCTGGGTGGGGATCCGACGGGTTGGTCCACTCAACGTTTCGATCCTGAATTATGGTCTTTCGCCTGGGCGATACTTATAGTATCTACCACTCTGGAACGTGCCGCAAATATACGACCTCTTATTTGATATAAATTAAATGTGAAGTAACTAAAATTTATATTTGGGCACGCTGGGATTTGAGCGCGCGACCTCTGGATTCGCAGTAAGGCATCTTGACTACTAAAGCCGTCAAACCAGATATTGACAGAAAACGGTTAAGAAGCTTAAATGTCATAAGCAGTACTACGAAACTCCTTCTTTAAGCATGGCTGCGGTCTCAGAGCAATAATATACAAGAGAGGGCATTACTGAAGTCAGTTTTTATGAGGTTTTGCCGGACTCGGCTAGAACTGGGCATGGCTAGGACCAGGGCAAGAGTATTTATACATCCATTCATAGCACATGTCGACATAACGTTTTTGTTTATTCGTAAAACCATTTTTTCACAGTATTGTTATAAACAAAAATATAGCATGTGACCTAAGAAACCGTTGAGTTATGTTCATTTCTCATATCAAAACGTGTGAGAGGAGTCAACGGAGACGCGTGACACAAAGAACATTCTAAAAATACTTTGAAGTTGTGTGATAATTTGGGAGATTTTGTTGTCTCTTTCTTTCTCATGGTGTACGACGTAAAAACCCGAAGAAAGTGATTTATCCCAAATTTGTATAGGTTGGTTAAAAAGAATTAGCTCTCTCTTCATATATATTCTTGCTCTGAGGTCTCCCAGGAGGTAAGGTAGTGGAATAAAGTTTAACAAGTAGTATTAGTAAATCACTGATAGACAAGTCAAAATCAGTGTCAACTCTCTCGTATGATCTATACATTATACTAATAACCTATGATACTACACGCATAACATTTATTAATATACCTTTGCTCTAGTTTTTCAAACGCACAACTAAGTTTTTCCAAAAAAATATTACATCTCCATTACGTGTTCCCGCGGAGGTAGTTTGGGAAGAAGGTGGTAAGTTTTAACATGGACCCTTGATCTTATAACTTTCGTACTTGGGTGGAAGTTTGAAGTTGCCTGAAGTTAAGGAGATTGAGTGCAGTTGAAATTGGATACAATGCATGGTGAGACAATGCATTTTGACCAAGTGAAGAACTGACTACACTCCTTACAGTTTATTGCCCGCTTTCAACAAAGTTCCTTAAATGATTGTTTATAACCCCAGCTTTATGCGTTGAGATCAAGAATGCTTTTGTAAGACCACATTTAAAGCTTTTTAATCATTTACATAGCAGAACAGTTCTGATTGGTGTACAAACATATTTTTGTCAGTAGGACTGAATTAGTTTTCATATTAATATATCTAGTTTAATAGATAATATATTTTCATCTTACGCGTCCCAGGTTCTAGGTCCATTTTTTTATTTAAAATCGTTACATAAATTGATAAATTATTTTTGTCATCCTGAAAATTTTACAGAAAATGTCGTCGCACATAAATATCGCGATCACTTTTATTGAACTCTCATGTTGCAGTAAAAATATTTTTGCAACTCTTACCTAAAACATATAATTTTCTAATGAAAATAAAATAATAACTCATAATACTGTATAGGACCACAGTTTTTTTTTATGACCGACCGGTTTTGCTTAGCCAAAGCATCACCGGGGTAAAAAATTAAACTCTACGAAAAAATACAAAGTGTGCTGTTATATACATATATAGGGAGAACACAGTATCAAATAAAATAAGAGAACAGTGAGAAAATAAAACAATTACTTTTAAATTATAAGACAGGAACACAGAGAAAGAGATAGATAGTATGAAATAAAAGAGACAAAACGTAAACTGAGATGGTGATTAAAGAGCAATGAAAAAAAATGAATTTACGAGAAACATACCTAATATTGGACTACAGGACAAATTTAATAATAATAATATTTAGATAATTTATAAAGCGTTTTTTTGTGAAAAATCACCTCAAGGGCGCTGTAACTGATTATTAAGAAAATGACTATTAATTTTAATGGCTTACTTTATATCTCGTGCTTCTAAATTATTTAATTTCTTGCCATGACCATGTTTTATTGAAAATATGAGTACCGATGCTTTTATTAAAGGTATAATATTTTTTCAATTAGATTATTGGCGATTTTTGAATAACCGCGGTTATTTAGAATTCGCCAATTTCTACGACAATATAATACTTTTCTACCAGAGTAAGTGTACACCCAGCGATTTCCTGATAATTAATTTACATTCACGCTTAGATATGTGGTTTTTTTTAGTGAAATGAAAACATCGTTACTGATATAAATAATTTTGACTTCTACCAAATAAGCAGGAGCAAACAATAAATTAACATTATTTTCTCTCTCTCGGTCATAAAATAATTAACTGTGAGCAAACAATAAATCATGCCAGAAGGCAATAACCCTACAATAACATTATGTATATATGTACTTCACAGTATTTTAGTACTTGAATATACGACGTACGTACAAATCAACCCTCACTTACTGTGAGAACTCCACTAGGCAGACTTCTGAGCCCACAAATAAGTTTATCATTTGCCAGTAAAATGGAGAGAGATTTAAATCTCATTTCGCTGTTTTGCAATAATATTGACTAAAAAAGGGAGCCTATGAGAAGCTTCAAACATAAAAGCACGTCTCCTCCGCAATCGAGAACAAATCACGTTCGTCCTTTGGCAGTCTGACTCAAAAGTTACAACACGAAACAAATAAAAAGCAACGATTGCCGAGAAATATTTTATAACTCGGGGAAAATTCATATTTAAAGTTTCTCGGGAGAAAATAATGAATCCTCCGCATCTACCTACGTGGATATATAAGTTCTAAGAAGCGTTCGATCAGATCAAGAACATTTACGCCAAAATGTTTCTTGTCTTTTTTTATTGTTTCTGCTCACAACGTGGTTTTTAAAGTTCATAATGAAAGTAAGAATGAAAAAAACGAGCTTCTTTTTTAAAATTGAAATTAAATAAAAAACTTTGTATTAGACTACAGATTTCATTCTAATTTTTAGGCTAAGCAAAACCGGTCCGTCATAAAATTAAAATAAAATATATGGTCTTATACAAAGCGATTATTTTATTTTCAGTAAATATTTCTTTTTACAAAAATATAGAATAATCTACTCTGACATTATTGTATTGTATGTAGTTACTGCTTTTGACACGTTATACTAGGACGGTCGGTGGGGCGCTCGCGGCGCGGGCGGTGCGATGAGCTGAACTTTTTTTATAAACAATTTGATATTAATAACTTCATTATTTTACATATCAACTCAATTACAACAAAAATGCTTGGCTTCATTCTCGAAATCCCAGAGACTTTAGAAATATTTCTGCACTCAAAATATTGTATTCATCTATAGTTCGTAGTCAAGTAGAATATAATTCTTCTATCTGGTCCCCTAACTATAAAATCCACTCCGACTTCGTCGAAAAAAATCATAAATTTATAACATATATGAACTATAAACTTAATCTTTCTATTGAAAATATTAACTATATCTACTTGATGAAAATCTAAAATCAGATCGAAGAATTATTCTTGACTTGATTTGTATTTATAAAATTGTCAATGATATTATAGACAGCCCTGAGTTATTGAACCTTATTTCCTTTCACATACCAACGAGAACTACTCGATCCAAAATTTTATTTAGTTGTAACAATAACATCAGGACTGAATCTTTCACATACTCTCTTATACCTAGATTACAATACGTAGTTGGTAATACATACGCAGAGGTGGCTGTTAACTGCACAAAATGTAGATACAAGAAGGCTATAACATCATCCGAGTACATTTTTAATCAATAATATTTTGTTGTATTTAAACACTATTTTTTCCTACTCTACAACTTTTCCTTATTTTGTTTGTGCATATAATTCTCATTTTTTCACTGTCAATTGTAAACCTTTAATGTAAAAGCCCTCACAGGCGTATATAATAAAATATATACTCGTACATATATATTATACATATTTTATGATAGTACGGCAGGGTAGGCAGAACTTGTGGGCCTTTATAGAGTGCAATTCTGGTCATTCACCACGGTAGTAAGTAATACATGTTATGCAAGGTAAATTTCAATCAAACGATGAATGTCGAGATTATGGGTTTTTTTTAAATTTATTTAAGCATTTGTTTTACTATTTATTTAACCCCATCCAGAAAGCACACGTTATGGTTGAGGATTTTGCGAGTACAATCTTTAAAAGGGAGTGGAAGATTAGAAGGAGGAAACACAAAAGCCTGTAATTCATTCCGCCTGAGCTGTTGAGTATAGAACGAGTCATATAAACTGCTCGCTCTCTTCCGTAAATACAAACTGTGAACAAGTTCTGTGCAAGTGTTTTACTTATTCCAACACGACTGTGCATAAGTGCCATGAGATCATATATAAAGAATCCCTTCAGTTAAAATGCAAGTCGAACAAATACAGCCTTCCCACGTGAGTTCTATGCTCTAAAGAATTCAAAATATCCTTTAAGATAAAGGAATCTGACGGACTGTACCGTTAAAAAAAACACAACGTGGCCAAATCTCGTCAGCCAAATTAATATTTTTAAATGGGTTTTTTTTTTTATTATTTAAAACTTAATTGCTTGTTAAGCCTTAAAATCAGTTATTTCTCCCAATTAACACCATTTGCATGATTGCTTTCCCCATTATTTGAAGTCGAGACAAGGGTACATTAGAATTTAAAATGTTCATTATTTTATAACTGGTAATTTATGAGGCATTCAATTTTTTTAATGTGATAAAAAGTTCACATTTTTTGACAGTTTTTTGTGTCCCCGTAAAATTTAAAATCAAGTGGCATACAAGGTATCGTTTTGTACTGAGCGATATTTTTAATAGTCTGAAACACAGATGTTTTCTTACATATGCTTGTATTCAGAATTCAGGGATAAGGTGGCCTCCAAACTTAAAAGAAACGCCTTGTTTAAATCTCAAGCCTGCTTGAAATCAAAATTTTATCTAAGTTTTCAAAATAAAATTAGTTATAAATAGAACACATACACTTTGTTTTTAACCACTTTTTTTTTTTTTTTTTGGTTAAAAACAAAGGACTCTTCTCCAAACATCTTTTTACGAATATATAAAATTAGTTGTTTAAGTGATTTGAAAAAACATCTACGTATAATGCTTTGATTAAGCCGACAAGACGCCTGAATTTTTTTTTTCAATAAAAGCTGAATAATTTATCTTTTATTTTATAATTGAACACATTTATAAGGTGTCCCAATGAAATTTTTAAGAGATACAATTTACGTAAATACCGCACAAGAGTCTAAGCTGCTCCCAACCGTCTAGAGCCAGTAAGACTGTGACATCCTTAAATAAGGTATTTTGTGAGGCTGAAGGTAGCGGGGAGGAGATGAAGAAGGGAAAGGTTAAGGAAATACCTAATTATTCAGATCTGGCCACCAAACAGGGCTAAAGTCATTTCAAGCAACGTTTCAATTCTGATTGGTGGATACTTAGAGTATCTACCACTCTGGAACGTGCCGCAAGTATACTTTATTTTATTTTATATCAATTAAATGTGTTATGACACATGTTAATAGAATAAAATTTATTTGCGCACGCCGGGTTCGAAGCCGCGACCTCTGGATTCGTAGTCGAGCGTCTCGCCACTCCATCATGCAGACCGTCAAATAAACTAATAAATAGTGGGTAAAATAAACACATAAAAACTTTTATAAATAAAACAGCTAAGCTTTGTTTATAACCACTTTTAATTTTCAATATTTTGTCGACCGGTTTCGGAAGCACCCTTTAGCACAATATTAACATCTTAATATTGTCCTGATGATGAAAGGGTGCTACCAAAACCGGTCGACATAATATTGAATAATAAAAGTGGTTATAAACAAAGTTTATCTGTTTTATTTATAAATATGGCAAGCCATAAAGTAAATGCTTTCTACGAATACATAAAATACTCGTAACATCACATAAACCATGTGGTGGTTATAGCAAAAGCATATGAGTTAAACATACTCCTAGGTAGAGGCTCTTAAGAAGTAGTTTCTAATGCAGTGGGTCCTCGGTTTTACCGAGAATGCACTGATTTTGGACCCACGCCAATTGGACGGGGTCTCAGCGAATAACTCGGTGGGAAGAATAATAAACGAAGAGGGTAGCTCCGACTGTTTCTTCTGTTCTCATTGCCGGTGGTAATTTAGAACGTCTCCGCTTTAAGCACCCAGTTTTATAAGCGGAATGAACGCTTCATCAAAACTTCAATGCTCCATTGATGTTATTGGGTCAAAGTTTTATTCTTAAGGCGACGACTGACTGCTAACATTTCCTTGTAACATAATTACATAAAATAGATAAATAAATTTAATTTTAAAACAGGCCGTTTTTGCGCAGGGGCAGGCAGAGAAGACGGACCGCCATACAGGTTTATCTTAACATACACTCCTTGCTTCGTTCACATTCACACATCGTCTCATACATACTCTTCTGTTATTCTGACTCCCCGTGGCCTGATAATTTGACTTACTTGATCGTGCCATGTCTTCCTCGAGCGTCCCGACTTCTCTTCCATTCACTTTCGCGTCATATATTATTTTCACACTCCTTTCTATATGACCAAGCCATCTAAGCGTCCCTTTCTTGATCCTATGTATTGCGCTTACATCAGTCTTGCATTCTTTCCGAATTTCTACATTTTTAACATGGTCATACATGGTTTAAAGCGCATACGTCTCAGGGATCTCATTTCCACAGCATTCAGTCTACTTTTATCTTTCCTCTGACAGTTCCATGCCTCACTGCCATACATCAAGGTTGGTATAAGCACTCCATTGTGGACTGCTAGCTTCGCTTCTTCGGACAATTTCTTATTAGCGCCAACAATATGTAGTCCTCCATTATTTATTTTATTATTATTATTGAACAACAAATATCAATCCAATTACAGTACAATGGAAAACAACAAAAATAGATTTTCTACATCTAAACATTTTAAAGTTAAAATATTTTTTTAATAACAAGTTTTTTGAACATAGGTAAATTTTCGGTAAATATATCGATATACGAGTATATATATACGATGATTTATTTAATAGAATTATACCTCTTGTCATGCTATGCTGTGCCAAAACATCTGTCCGACCATAGGGTATGCTAAACATGGGATGATTTCAGCTGCGGCAGTATTTCTCAGGCACGAATAAACAGTAGCATGGAGTTTCCTGCATTCTCACTTCTTTCAATATCCCTATCGGTCTTTCCATCTCACGTACACATACTTCGTAAATACACAAACTCATCCACTTGCTCCAAGTTTTCATCATTTACAACTATATTGCACGCTGTTAAGCTTTTTTAACAAAAAGCTTATCAAACTTAATAACTCCAAAAGTTTTTGTTTTATTTTTTCTTTTTCTTTTAATAAAAAGAAAGACAAAAATTCCCAGGTTTCGAATAACCTGAGAATATTTGAAAAACTCCTACTGCCATCATAAAACATAAATTTTAAACAAATCCTGTACTGTACGACAAATTTAAAAAGTGCATTTTTTTATTTTGCTCCCATGCCCTAAAATACATAAATAAAAATATTTTTTTTAAATCATAATTATAATTTTAAGTTAATAAGTGTGTCTATCTGATAGGATCTGCCAGGTAAGTATGTTCCTGTATATTTTCTTATTTAAACAAGGAATTAATATGTAATGATAGAAAATAAAATCTGTACAGCGCCCTTGGGGTGATTTTACACAAAAACAGCGCTATACAAATCATCCAAATATTATTATTATTGGCCAGCAGAGATATTGAACGCACGACGCCCGGGTGGGAATCCGACGCGTTTGTCCACTCAGCTACCGACCGGGCAAACAAACACACAGATTCTCTGCTTTGTAGTTAAGAATTTATTTCGCATCCGTTGTAAATAGTTAGAATAACTGGCTTGCCAGGGGCTCGTGGTTATCTTCTACGCCTTTGATAATAATTATAATAAAATGTAAATAATTTTTATACCGCCATTTTTTTGCGAAAAATCACCTCAGAGGCCCTGTACAAAACCTATTTCCTTTGCTCCATCTTATAACTAACTACATACCTTATAATATACAGTACATAAATATTTATTTGTATTATGTATAGAGAAAATATACAGGACCTAGCAGGTCACTTCAGAACAACACAATTATTTTAGTTATTTCTAGTTTGGAAAAAGATACAGTTTTGTGCTCAGAGGACATGATATTGACAAAGTTTTACTTGAGATATACTTATTTATTTTTATTGTTCGATTTGAGGTCATAAGAGAAAATTTAGTAATAGACTTTCTGAATTTGTAGAACGGTACAGGGATTTAATTTAAATTTATATATCTATAGGTGATTCACCGCTTAGTGAAATGTCGTTTTAAAAACCATAATAGCACAAGATTAATTCTAAACACCAATACTATTCTGTAATTCCTTAATTATAGATTCCTCTCTATTACAAAATAGTACTTCGTTTGCTCTTGTAACTCACGTGAGTTTGTGTATTTATTTGTTATTCGTGAAATCCATCTTTGTCCATACGTCCTGAATATTAAAAAGCCGTCGCACGTGAAAAATATGTGAAAAAAGTCTTTTCCGTAATGTTTGCTAAATAAAATGTGATAACAATTCACGTCAATGTTTAAAATTATGCCTTAAAGCTGGGTGCTTTTCATTACGGAAGCTAATGCTATTTTGCATAATTACGATATTTGCGATGTTTATGTAATTAAACTTTACTCTAATGAGTTTCGTTTTGATGTATTTATTCGCCTGTTCCCACTTATTTTATACTCCCTTTTAAAATTTGTAAAAATATTTTTTAATTTATAATTTTTTGTTTCCAGGAATCAGTTTTTTTCTTAACTACTTTGGAAAATATACCAAAAATATATTTTTTTGGACTATATTATTATTTTAATCAATTTAAGTTTTTTTTAACTTTTGTGAATACAAGACTGTTCAGAGCTAGTGGGAGTATGGCTTCCCTTATTTTGGTATGCTGTGAACTCAGAGCAATAACATAACAAGAGGGAGCGCTAGTGTAGTCAGTATTGATGATTTTTGCCTGACTGGGGCGTGGTAAGGGCTAGGGCTAAGGTATTTTTACATCCATTCATAGCACATGTCGACATAATGTTTTTTTACTTGTATAACCACTTTTTCACACTATTGCTATCAACAAAAATGTAGGATATAATCCAAAACACCGTTGAGGTATGTCCTGTTATGTCACATAACAAAACCTAGTTGACGGAGTCGCCGGAGACGCGGGAGACGGAAAACACGCTTACATACCTAATGGTGGTGCTATATTATGTGAAAACTTGTCTTGTCTCTTTTTCTCTCACGGTTTACGACGTAAAAACCCGGAGAGAGTGGTTTATCGTATTTTTTTATAGGTTGGGTAAAAATATTTAGCTCTCTCTCTCTATATATATTCTTGCTCTGAGGTTGTGAAGCTGAAGGAAATAGGGAGGAGTAGTAAATAAGAGAAAAGGAAGATTGAGAAATAGCTGGTTATTCGGTTCCGGTTAAAGAAGATGGCAAAGCCATTTTTTTTAACTTTTCGATTTTGAATGGTGGTCTTAGTTTCACCAGGGCTATAATACGATTATCAGACGGCCTCCATGGTCGAGAGGTAAGACGCTCGACCACGAATCCAAAGGTCGCGGGTTCTAAACCGGCGTGCGCCAATAACTTTTTTAATATCTGTTATAACACATTTAATTGATATGAAATAATATTAAGTATATTCGCGGAATATTCCAGAGTGGTAGAAACTTAAGTATCACCCTGATGAAAGACTACCACTCAGAATCGAAACGTTGCTTGATTGAAATGGCTTTAGCCGTTTATGACCAGATTTGAATACCCATGTACTTACTTCCCAACCTTACTCTTCCCCATCTCTTTCCCTCCCACTGCCTTCAGCCGCACAACATACCCCAATTGGGGATGCCATAGTTCTAGACAGTTGGGAGCAGATGGGACTCTTGTACGGTATTCACTAATTAAAAAATTTTTTATTTAAATCTACCAATCTATATTTCAATGACACAGTCTTGCCTGATAACGAAGAAAACATAACTAACTAACTAACTAACTAACCATCACGCCGTTTCTCCGCAAGGGTAGGCAGAGAGGACGGACCGCCATACAACTCTGTCTTGGCACACACTTCTTGCTTCATTTACATTCATACATAGTCTCATACATACTCTTCTGTTATTCTGACTCTTCACACGACCCGATTCAAGTATTTGATTTACTTGATCGTGCCATGTCTTTCTCGGGCGTCCTCGACTTCTTCTTCCATTCACTTTCGCATCATATATTCTTTTCACACTCCTTTCTTCGTTCATTCGCTCTACATGCCCAAACCATCTAAGCGTCCCTTTCTTAATCCTATCCATTACGCTCATATCAGCCTTGCATTCTTTCCGGATATCCACATTTTTAATACGGTCATACATGGTTTTACCGTACATCCGTCTCAAAGATCTCATTTCCACAGCATTCAGTCTACTTTCATCCTTCCTCTGCCAGTTCCATGCCTCACTGCAATACATCAGGGTTGGTGTAAGCACTCCATTGTGGACTGCTAGCTTCGCTTCTTTAGACAATTTCTTATTTGCCCCAACAGCGTTCAGTCCTCCATTAATGGAGTTTCCTGCATTCACCCTTCTTTCAATATCCTTATCAGCCTTTCCGTCTCTTGTAAACATACTTCCTAAATACACAAACTCATCCACTTGCTCCAAGTATTCATCATTCACAACTATATTGCACGCTGTTCTCGAAGAAAACATATCGATTGATAATCTAGTCTCCTTCAACGGATCTTTCCAAAAAGGCTTCCATTGACATGCTCGGCGTAGCTATCAACCAGACTTAAGTTAGCCCCTTAAAAGACACAGAGCCCGCAGATACAATGATGGTACGCAACCGTGTACATATCGCAAGTAACTCCTACTGTCAAGTTGGTAGCCACCTCCGGTCTGAAGTTTCAATATTCTTTCAAAAAACTTGACTATGTGCAAGAACGGGCCGTCCGTTTGATAGATTCCACTTTCTTAAAAACCAGATGACAGTCTTTGTAGCACAGAGTAGGAATGCTATCCCTTTTCTACTGGTATTTCAATCGAAGATACTTCCAAGAATTAAACTTCGGTCAAGATTGGCCACTGGCAAGATTACATAACAATTAACTTTAAAGTATGGTATTCAAACATAGACATAAAATACAAGACACGTCATATTATTACAAATCTTACGAAAAATGTAGCACTACTAATATTGCACCACTAAATGTTTCACCCGTGTATGAAAAGGATAGCCATTCAGAGAATATGTGTGTGTGGAAGAGATAGCTATATGAAGCGTGTTTCGAAAGTATGTCTCGTTGACTTGGTTTAGTGCAACCAGGCGCGTTGTCTCAGTAACGTATGGACATTATTTAATTCATCTAAGTATTTGAATGAGCAAATTTAACAAGGCGAAAATGAACCGATTTTTGTAGAATTTGCAGCTTTAGGAACGTTATTCACTCTATTAAAATAGAGGTTATTAGATAATTTACTCTGTAAAAACAAAACATTATTGTATATCGTTGTACATAGAATAAAGTGTACTTTCCGTTAAGTGTCACTAATTTGCGCTATAAAATCATTAAAAATATTTAAATTTTGGGATAAATATGTGCAATAAATGTTGTACTATCTATATTGTTCACTGTGATGACAAGAAGTTATAAATTATAAAAAAAACATGCATTTTGTGTTGACGCCATTTTCAATTTGATGGTGCAATCCCCAATTGGTTCCTAACCAACGTTGTGTTATTTTTAATTTCAATAATACTGATGCGAAGGACATTTGTAATAGAATAAGCGATGTAAGGAATAATTTGAATAGACTCACCTCTGCCACTTCCCTGGTTATTTGTCGTCTGTTGATAACCACTTGTAAACATTTGTCGCAACACTAGAACAACGATTATCACAACACTAGAACAACAATTATCACACACTAATTATCTTCTTTCTAATGAGCCTGCTCGTGTTCAATTTTATACACGAGCCCGCCCGATTGTTTTACAGATTTGCCCATTCTTGGCGGTTTCCGTCCGAGATAAAGATGCGACGCGACCGGCGCACATTAATTTCGCGCAGTAAAATTGTTACCCACGCACACAGATGGCGTTAGGTGGCGTGATTTTCGGCCAGCCTTGCCAGAACTCTGAAAAAAAAAAACAAACATTTACGTTTTGGTTGTAGTCAGTCACTGAAAATTATTGACACCAATTTACGAAAGACCGTTTGACTCCTAAATTCCAGATGGGCTAGTGAATTTGTTTTTTTTATAATTTTTTTTTTGTACTAACTTTTTGTTTCTTACATTATTTTTTTTTTCATTACCTACCTCACTAGGTCGTGAGAACCTGTTCTGAGGTAAGTGACAGTGAGTACAAGTAGAATTATTTTTTTTTTATTGATGATATTTACTACACAATGTTCTAGTTTGTCATGGTGAAGAATTTCAAGTGCTATTTTAGGAGGTATTCAATTTTCTTACGGTCCTTAATCATTAGCCATTTAATAATAATTTGATTAGAGGAATACACATTGGTGATGGCTACAGTCTGTGGTGGGAGTTTGTTGTAAGTGTGAGGCGCGATGTACATATGGTGTCTTTGTGCAAAAGCTGTATTGTATGAGTTCATGAAAAAAAAACTATTTTTGAAAAAGTTTGATTAATCACTTCGCACTTCTGTCGGCTTATATATTCAGTGATTGAGTGAATACAACCAAATTATAATGAAAAACACCACTGACAATGTTTTCTTTCGACTAAACGGAGTTTTATATGTAACGGCAGAGTCTAGCCAACACAAATACGAAAATATTTTCTCTGAAAAATAAATTATTTGTAAGTGTGCTTTATTAGTTTCCCCGAGATGAACTAATTCATCTTGGCTGAACCACAAAAATAATGTTCAAAGCAATGAATAGAAAATTAATGAAAGTGTCATCTGTACCGAGTTGAAAAAAAATGTCAAAATGTAAAAGAATAATAAATAAAAAATTGATTATGAAAAAATTTCATTGTTTTAAAATGTTTAATACATTTCGAAACACAGTATTAAAAAATTGATCTCGTTTCGAGCACACTCTTTTTTCGGTTGATTATTTCAGTACTTATAGAATTTACTTATTTATTTATTTATAAACGCCCTCATGGGCTTTTACATAACATAAGATATAAAATAACAGTGACCAAAAAAATAACAATGACATAAAAAATAACAATCCACCCAAAAACATGATGAAATTGATAGAAATATCTAGTATTTTTGAAAGAGGTATGCTATTATAGCCTTCTTGTAACTAGATTCAGTGCAGTTGAATATATCTACTATTTCAGCGATAGAATTACTCACTGCATGCAATCTAGGTACAAGCGAATATTTAAATGACTCAGTCCAGATATTATTGTTGCATTTAAAAAGAATTTTGGATCGAGTGGAGTACATAGAAGGTAATTAAGCTAAGTAAATCAGGGATGTCTATAATACCATTAACAATTTTTAAAATGAAACATTAATAACACGGCGGAACAATTTTGACCGCGTGATATTTTGACCGGTAGTAATAATTTAGGTCAATGATTTATTGATAAGGTGATAATCGTATAATTTAATTAAATGTAAATTTTGGTTTGGTACACAAAATAACTTTTTGCTTCTCGATTTATTTAGTTCTTCTTTAGACTGCCTGCACCATAGACATAAAATACGTCTGCACAGACAAGTTTATCAATGCGTATATGAATTTTCTAAAACACAATATGCTCGATAAATTAAGTTGTGCAAATTTCTTTGAAATATTGGCATTAAGCATCCTAAATAAAATAATATTTTACCTATTGCGATTTTAAAGAAAATTTTGTTCGCCAAGTAACGTGAGAATAAAATTGATTTTCGGATTAAGAAAGAATACCGATACTTGAAAATGTTTAATCTATTTCTCCCAAAGTAAGATAAAAATGGTCTTACTTTGGACATACACACACGCTAACACACTCTTATCGTTTATCTCTTCGACGGCCTCCGCGTTCTAGTGGTTAAGATCTTCGATAACGAATCCTGAGGTCGGGGGTTCAAATCCAGGCATGTGCAAAAAAAAAGTGTTATTTATGAAGTATTTCTTACAAAACTCATTTGCATATAACATTTTCGACACATTCCAAAGGGTTAAATAATTTGAGCATCGCCCTGGTAAAAAACCACATTTAAGAATCGAAACGTTGCTTAAAATGACTTAAACCTGGTGACCAGATCTGAATAATCAGGTTCTTCCCAACCTTCTCCTTTCCCTTTCAACTACCTTCAGTCTCACAACATACCTCAATTGGCGATGCCATAGTCTCACTGGCTTCAGGCAGTAGGGAGCATTTTACCTATTTTTTTAATTGGTGGCAAAAATGCCATATTTGAGGGGCTTAGAAGCAAAGGCAGCAATCTACAGATACGGTTATGTAGCACTCTTAACTTTGATTGTATAAAACGCTTTGTCAACTTTTCAAGAAATAATTTGTGATGAAAAATATTGCTGCCTCTGTTTCCATTTCCCTTATTTGTGAAAAATAAAAATAAAACTCGGAATGATTGATTTTTTAAGTTGTATAATGCATGGTTTTCCATTAAAAGCTGATTTGATCCCACCCAATTGCTCAAATAAATTAAAACTATTCCATACGACCAGTAATAGGTGCTTTTAAGCAAGTTCAGCAATAAGTCAGATTCCCAGTGAGCCCCAGATCCTGCCTCAGCCACCCCCATCCGCTGCGAACCTCTAAATGACACCGAAATAACCCTTATTTTCCGCATGACTCCCCGTCATTACGTTGTCCGGACATGGTCCTTAGGAAAATTGGGCCGAATAGAATTGGAATCCAACCCCAGCCTCCTTACCTCCCCCTTTGCCTGACGTCATTTCAATCTTTAACAATTTCTCGAATTTACCGCTGGCCTCGCTCGCCCACTTCGGGAGGCTGTGAAATGGTTTAATTCAAACTCAAAAATCCGTTTCGCCTCTCTTGCTTTGGATGATATATACTCAATGATGATTAAAATATTTCGTTTAAGGCTCGTCTGCCACCACTCCGCAACCGAGACTATCAAAATTGGATCTAATTTATATTATTTTACGGAGTTGTTTCCAAGGTTAATGGCTTCCTTTATTGTGAAATTGCGAACTATGTAATTTCCTTGTTTAGAATACTTGTTCGCGAAGCATGGATTGTTCCGCGTTGTTTCGATAAGGTTTTTGCATTAAACTTTATTCTGTTAAGCTCTGGTAAAGAAGGTGACTTTTGTAGCACAGCGGTGAGAAAATTGTTTGTATGATATCAGCCGGAGGTTTCAAACTCAAATGATACAAAAAAATTCAAAGAAGTAGTGTTAGGTTTTGAGTATATATTGTACATGTATTTTGTTGTATGGAGCGATTTTGTATATATTTACCCCATAAACAATAGGTCGGAAATAATATATACGTTATGTTTTTTCAATTGTTGAATGGTTTTATGTGACCTAAGAGAACCAATTTTCGAGAGCCAAACGAGACATGGCATCCCAAAATGCTATCAGTATGTAAGGAGTGGAGAGGGAAGGAAGTATCTGGCTATTCAAATCTGGTCTAAATACGACTACCATCTTTCACCAAGACTGTATTAAGAGTATCTGTAACTTACATTATTTTAATTCTATTGGATGTGTTCACCGCACAGTAATATAAATTGTACAATAATCAAGATACTTGCCTCACAACTTCACCCAATCGGAGGACGATATCGTCGCCAGAAGAAAAAAAGGCTGCAGCATCATTTTGGGAAGCTTACACCAAAGAAATTTAAAGTTTTTTTTTTATATTCATAATTCTTCAGTACCTGGATAAATTTTGAAAAAGAAGTTAACTCAGGTAACTCAATGCTATCATTGGGTTACCTGAAGTTACAAAAAACTAAAAACAGTTCCCTAGTTAAGTATTGAATCGAGCCTTCTCCCAACTGGTAAATATATTTTAGATGACTGAAGGGCCACAAAAGTCTGCAGAATCAAACGAGAGTCAGAGCATTCGATGCAGAAATAAAAACTGCATGTTAAACTCATTTTTGACGAAAGTGTCCCTTGAGCCTTTTTTACTTTCCAGCGACGACATAGTTTCTCTGGTTGTACACTGTACAGATAGAAAAAAAAACTCGTCAAACGTTTCACATAAAAAAAAATTGAATCACACTTGGTGTAATATTTTTATACTAACATAGTTTTTTTTCTTTTTTGACAACGTCGATTGTCTACAGCGAACATTCAATGTCAAAAGGTTAAGGTTGAATTTTGGCAACAAACACACATACTTATGCAAGTAAATATATGACTTGGATCACTATGGGGACAGCCAACCTTTCACAATGGCCAATTCGTTAAACGTTTTCGTAGTACAAACGTCTTTTTACCTTTGTGTAGATACTTCAAATCTTAAAAGACCTCGTACTTAGATAGCTCACATACGTCAAAAATAGACTTACGATTTTTGACATTTCTATTTTTTAAACTGCTAATTCATTGCGAAAATCAGTTGTAATGATTTCATAAAACAAATTTACGGAGTCAACCGCCTGATATTTTTACATCAACTGATGATCAAGTTGGTTTAAAAGCCTTGAAGAAGCCTGAGATAAGCGAAACCTGGTTGGCGGTTAACTCAAATAAAGTGATGTTTTACAAGATTTATTGTTTTATTTAATATACAATGTTACACATCCAAGTTTTTGCTTCCTTCGAAAAAAAACTTGTTTTTGATAGCCAAGGTGGATGAAATGAGTTGATATAGTTTTGATTGATTTATTAATAAGACTTCTTTTTTTTTCATATAGAATATTTGTAAAAAACCTCACACTTTTCAAAATTATATTAGTAGTAAATTTTACAAAAAATGTATAAATACCTGAGTTTAGGTAATGTTTGTACCAGTTTGAAGTCAACCGGCTTAAATCGATACGGTCAACCGATACGATCTACCAATGAACAGTAGAATAAAGTTATTAAAAGTTAATCAAACAGTCATTGACCTCTAATTAACCTGGACTTACGTTTTTTTTCGCATTGAACGAACCGTAAGGTAATACAAAGTTGTCCAAAAAACCAAGGCTAGCAGTCTACAGTGGAGTTCTGATACCAACCCTGGTGTATAACAGTGAGGAATGGAACTGGCAGAGGAAAAATGAAAGTAGACTGAACGGTGTAGAAATAAGATCCCCGAGGCATATGACTGATAAATATATGACCGTATTACAAATGTGGAAATCTATAAAGAATGCAATGCTAGTGATAGGTTGTTGAACGAGATTAAGAAAACGATGCTTAGATGTGTAAAAATGTAAAGCAGATATACGGTAGAAGGAGAACTAATACTGTAATTAAAGAATAACAGAAAAAATATTTTGAAAATTTATTTGAATTTTTATTGCGTGTATTGCAAACTATCACTGAAACTTTGTTAATTATTGCCTTGCTTGCAAATCAACTAATAACTTACCTTGAGAAATTTTCTCGGCTTCTCTTTGCAGGTAATAATTACCGTTATATTTGTATCTCTAACTAGCCATCATGAATTCAAACAAAACTTTCGCCTTGGAATCAACATTTAGTTCTTTGCGAAAATACGCCAAGGGTAAAAATGTGAATTTTCTTGCAATTCTTCGTTTCTTTCCCTACACAATTCTCAATTATTCATTAGCGAGTGAAAGAAAATTTACTGAAAGGATTGCTGCTGAAAACTTTGCAGTGTTTTTTCAGCAGAAGCAAATTAGAAAAGTGAACCGCGGTGCTTGCTTCTATACAGATTTTTTTCCTCTGTAAATAGAATTCACATTCAATGGATATAACAGTAATTTGGTAAACAGTTTAATAAAATATTTGTAAGAAACTAAAAAAATAGTGAGTTTAATTAAATATCATATATTTGTTCGCATCTGTAGCGATCGGGGATATTAATGCTCTGAGTAATAATAACCCAAATATTATGAAAAATCTGTTATATTATTACTGGAAGACACTGTGCGTCTTATACGCCTATTTCCGCCGCTACATACGAGTACATGGTAGATGAGAGTAATTTTAAATTGTATTTTTGCTCACACGTAAAAAAGTTTGCAATTCACTTCCAATCACGCTACTGCACGATAAACACACTATGTTATTTTTGACGTGTGTGTATATTACACTCGTAAAGTATTTGTTTATGATATTTTTATATTATTTTTTTCTTAATCGATTTCGGTAATTTCAATTATGTTTTTACGATTAAGCTACGTCCAAATAAAGTTCTACTTCTAAAACAGTGGTATAATCTTTTCTTAATAAATCGTAGTTCATTAATCGAAATGAGGTTTCACAGGTCTACGGGTTTCGTATTATCCCTTAAATAGCAGTTTTACAGTATGCACACATATATAATATTTATATTAATATTTTTTCAAATTGATTTAAAATTGAGTATAGGATAATTTCATTTTTCAATACATTTGTACACACCATCCCCCTTCTATGTTTTTATGCGCTCAGAAGGGAAAATATCTACTAACAAAAACCCCTCCTAGATTCGGCGAAGCCCAACAAGCATTTGTTTTACCTTCTAGAATGTATTAAAATAGAAAAAATATTATTTTACCGTTATGTAATTACAGATGTGTTGATGAATCTGTGTATGTTGCATGTTGTTATTTTTAAAATTGATACAATTGCCTCATTTATCTTGACCCACACATGTTGAAGATTCTACATAAATAATAATGCGTTCTGTACTACCCTATACACGTGCGAGCTCTGGACCAATTTCAAGAAGAGTAGCATGGAAAGGCCTCGGGTCCAGTAAAGTACAGTAACGCCTACCGCATGATGTTCAGTCTTCCCAGGCACTGCAGTGCTTCCGGTATGTTCACCGAGGGGTGAGTTCCCGGATTTGCCATTCTTATGAGAACCAGGCTGGCAGGAATGAGGGAAACGATCTACAACTCTGGAATTGACCTCATCATGGAATCCCTTCAGATTCCGAGTTCTAGCATAGAAGCTCATTGGAGTAAGATATTGGCCCCATCAATCTCAATGCTGCCTGGATTGACTCCTTCTCGATGTCCTTCTGTAAAAATGGGTCCTAATATCCTCCATTATTTTTTTACGACGGCCTGCATCGTCGAGTGGTAAGACGCTCGACTACGAATCCAGAGATCGCGGGTTCGAGTCCGGTGTGCGAAAATAACTTTTATTTAATAATATGTATCATAACACATTTAATTGATATTAAAAAAAATTTAAAAAATAAATATATAGTATATATATAATATGTGTCATAACACATTTAATTGATATTAAAATAAATAAAATAAAAATTTATATGTATATTTGGTTTTGAAGTTTATTTTTTAGAACTCCATTTTAATTTTAAGGTTTTTTAATTTTCGGACAGTTTAATAATGATAATAATTTTCAAACAGTTTGATAATGCCCTCAGAAGGCAAAACAGCTGTCGCGCGTAAAAATAATTACATCGCAGAGCTTTTAACTAGAAATTGTTTTAAAAAAAAAAAATAATAATAATAATTATTGTTTAAATAAAATTAAAAAAATAAATATACATATTTAAATATATATATATGTAGTATATTTGCGGCACGTTCCAGAGTGATAGATACTATAAGTATTGCCCTGGTGAAAGACCACTATTCGGAATTGAAACGTTACTTGAAATGACTGGCCGTGTTTGGTGACCTGATCTAAATAGCAAGGTGCTGCCCAACCTTCCCCTTCCTCATCTCTTTCTCCTCTTCACTACCTCCAGCCTCACAACATACCCCTATTAGGGATGCCATAGTCTCACTTGCGCTAGACGGTTATGATCAGTTGAGACTCTTGTGCGGTTTCACGTTATAAAAAAATCTACGATTTTGTTATTTTTTAAAATTAAAATTTGTATTATTATTATAATAATATTTTTCTCTTCTTTATTATTGTGTATATATATATACTACAAATTTATGTATTATTATCAATTATGTAATGTATTGCATTGGACTACTCCTGCATACTTCTGGAATAAAAACTTTATTATTATTATTAATTCTATTAATTATTTTCACGGATTATATTTTTCAGTAAAAACGAAAAACAAGCTATAAAAATGTTTTAAGTCTATTTCTAAGAATAATATTTTATTTAATCTTCCATCTCCCATCTTCCATCTGTGCTTTGAGTTTAATTATTAGCTTCTTCAATTTCTCATTAAAAGTTTTAACGATATTTTTTCGCAAAAAATAAATGCGGAATTATAGCACAAATTTGTTTCAAAAGACGTACGCTTGAATATGTACTCGTGTATAGGTCACTTCGAGTTCATGTTTAAATTTTTTAATTTGGTTATGGTCCCATACTTATCTGTGTATTGCTCTCTTTCTTCGGCATGCCTCCAATCTATCACTTCCATTTGTAAAATTTACTAATACGAAGTTAATACATAGTAATATTTGACAAAAAGCGCAGGTCTGGACTTAGTTTAACTTTCGTCCGGACAAATAAAAACTCTTCCGAAACCAGCCGACAAAACATTGTTTAACTAACTAACCATCACGCCGTTTTCCCGCAGGGGTGGGCAGAGAGGACGGACCGCCATATAACTCTTTCTTGTCACACACTCCTTGCTTCGTTCACATTCATACATTGTCTCAAACATACTCATATGTTATTCTGACTCTTCACATGACCCGATTCAATTATTTGATTCACTTGATCGTGCCATGTCTTCCTCGGGCGTCCTCTTTGTTTCATTCATCTATTATAATTGAGGACAACCCCCGTGGTCGAGTGGTTTAGATTCTCGACTATGAACTCAGAGGTCGCAGGTTCAAATCCTGTCGTGGGCAAATAAAGTTTGTTTAATTAATTTATGTTATTTTACAAATAATTCATTTTAAATAACACACACTGTACTTGCGAAACGTTATAAAGTACAAGATACCCTCAGTATCGCCCTGGTAAAATATAACCATTAAGAATCGAAACGTAGCTAGAAATGGCTTTCACCGTGTTTGGTGACCAGATCTGAATAGCCAAGTACTTTCCCACCTTCCACTTCACCCTTTCCTCTTCCTCTTATCTACCTTCAGCCTCACAATACATCCTGATTAGGGATTCCAGTCACACTGGCTCCAGACGGTTGGGAGCAGTTAGAACTCTTAATGTGGTATTTACATTTGGAAAAAATAATATTGTTGGCAAGCATATAGACGTACAAACTTATATGGGCGTTACTACTTTAGATTACGTGTGAGTAAAAATGTTCATTCGTTCGTTAGTATCACTTTAGATTATCTGCAACGTTCGTTACTTCCCTTTATAGCTGTTTGCGCAGATACCTACGGCCATAAAACCGTAATTATATTTTTACGAGCATCACACTTACGATTGATTATTTTCAAAGCGATTCCTTCTCGGTGAGCGGAGTAGACTAAAAAATATAGTCTATCATATTATGCATTTCTGAGTTTAAATATGGAATAAACTGCTAGACAGTAAGAGAACTGCTCGCGCACTATCCGTTGACAGTTCATTCAGAATGCAATATCCTTGAAAATCCCGAGATTTTTCCGCTTTATTGAATTCGATCTTCCCTTTACTGGCTCGTCGTGTACCTTTATCTCGATGAAACTAGCGCCCTGCAATTCCGATATCGTAGAGTCATAAATAAAAATCTAAAACCTCATAAAATAAACACAAATCCATGTTGGGAGGCATTCGATCATCTGGTTTTATTACCATTCGATTTTGTGACCTTCCATGTGATTGCGACATGCGAACTACCATCAGGGTTGTACTTGATGATTTATTTATAAATTAACGGACTAAAGTACAATTACAAAAAAGACATAAAAACACGAAATGGAAAAAAGAGCAACAGACAAGAAATAGCACAAACATAATAAATAAATAAAGCGATGACAAAAATAGTACGAAATAAACATAAGAGAGAACATTCAAGCCATGGTCTAGTCAAAGTTTTGGTAGAGTCATAAAGAATGATGAAGAATTTAGACTGCTTCCAAAAATGTCAAGACCATGGCTTGAGTTAACAAATGTTGACATTCTGGACATTGGAGAATTATACCTATAATTAGTATTGTGATGATAAAGGAACAGCAAATCATTGTTTCTGAGTCTACGACAATGAATGTTGAACTGGATAAGTTGCAACAGAGAAAGTGAGTCAATAAAACAATTAATAATTTTGTAAATGAAAATTAAATCAAAGTCTTTCCTGCGCTTTTCTAATTAAGACATTTTCAATAATTGTTCAATTTCATCATACGAATATGTGATGATTTATTTATTTTTAATTGTGTGAATACTGCACAAGGGTCCCAACTGTCCAGAGCCACTGGGAATACGGCATCCTCAATTGGACGTAGTTATGCAAAAAGCGTCCAACCCACAATTTGCCAAAATCGATTTTGACTTATTTTCCTAAAGATAAATACTAGATCTCTACCTGCTGAAAATATTCAAGCTCTATATGTAACAGATGTTTGGTAATTTAACTTTTTACTTACCCACATTGTAGATATTTTACTTAAATTAAAGTTTAAAAACATTTAAATTTAGTGTAACGTAGGAAATACTCTTTTTTTAATAAATACATTGATAGATTATAAATTTCCTATTTTTAATAATTCACATAAAGAAAAAATTCTGGTATTCATTTTACAAAGTAATAAGCTTCTGTATCATATTTTCAAACGCCTTTTTCTCAGTTTCATCTTTTTGAGGTTGGATGCTTTCTGCATAACTACGTCCAATTAAGGTTTGTTGTGAAGTTAATGGTTGTGTAGAAAGGAAGAGTATGGTTGGAAAATACCTGTCTATTTACATCTACTTACCAAAATACGGAGAAAGCCATTTCAAACAAAGCTAAGATTCTGAATGGTGGTAGTGTATTTACCACTCTGGGTTGTGCCACAAATTAACTTTATATTATATTATTTTATTTAATTTTATTTATTCTTGCTAAAATATAAAAAAAAAATACATGGGTTTGGTTCATGTCTGTCTCACTAATATATTCTTGTGTCGAGACAGACGTAGTGTACATAAATTATATAATATTAAATGTCAATATTAATAAAAATAAAATAACAAGGAGAAAGAAGAAAAGAAATGTAAGATCAAATTAAATGAAAATTAGAACAAAGTTGCTAAATGTGATATGACATTAATCGATAAAATAAAATAAAATATTTTATTGTTTAATTCTTATTTATTCCTACAGGCTATTTTGAATGTATTAATTAATTTTGTGAGACTGAAAGCTGTGTGGAGGGTAAGATGAAGGTTGGAAAGTACCTGGTTATTCAGATATAATCACTTAGCCCGGCTAAAGACATTTGAAGCAGCGCTTCAACTGAACGGCGGTTTTTCACCAGGGCGATACTCACGAGTATCTACCATTCTGTAACCTACCGCAAATATACAATACATTTTTTCAAAAGAATTAAAAGTCAAATGACACGTATTTATTGAATAAAAATTATTTGCGCAAGCCGGGATTTGAACCCGTGACCTCTGGATTCGTAGTCAAAGATTATAATCGCCCAACCATGAAATTCGTCATGGTTAGTAAGAAATAGAAATATTTTAGGCTAAAACTTCGTTCTGGTAATATCGTATTTTCTTCTTATGAATAAGTGGGAATTCTCTCTTTAAGATTGGATTTGGATTTGAATTAATCTGTTCAACGGTGTATGTATATCAACGTTTTTTTGTAAGAACACAGGTTGATGGCATAAAATGGGTACTCTGTCCGCGCCTACAGAGAGGTAAGTGATGTTTTAAGGCATTTAACCCATCAACCCCGAGCGCCCTCGTGTACTCCGCACTCGGTGCGCCTCTGTCCTGTGCCAGAGGTCTCGTGGAGGATGTAAACATCCCTCCGTGCATTAAATATGCAAGGATGAGGGTAGTTCTGTATTCCTTATCCCCTTAGCGCCCCCGAGGTCCGAAGGTAACAACGAAAGGGACCAGATGTTACTGTTCAAAGGTCCAGATTTAAGTGTCTGTTGGCATGCATAATTATGTTGAGTGTTAAAATTTATTTTTATACGATTTCAGGAAATACCTGTTATTCAAAATAGGAATATCATAATTAGTAGTCGAGTGGTAAGCTTTGAGGGCCTGCGTCGTCAAGTGGTAAGACAAAGGCAAATAATTTTTATTTAATTAATATGTTGTTAAGAAACGCTAAATGTCCACCTACTTTTAAACAGGCACAATTTATATTACCGGAGAAATCGAAGGTCTCATAGATCCACTTACCTTTTAAATGCCCTCCCGGTTAGTTGTAGCTGATAGAACGGGCTTTTATCGTGTTTGAAATTCGTTTATTTTGATTTAGAGAGGACCTTATTTTTCTTTGTTAAATTTGGGAGTTACAAAAGGTACCCATACTTTGCAGGGTTTTAGGAATTTTAACAAAAATACACTCGCAATTGCTCTATTTGGTTATATTTGAGAATATTGATTCTACATCCAGGAAAAGCTTGATTGACTTGGTGGATGACGTCAGAATTGGATACTCGTAGAGACAATCTATTAACACTAAATTGTTTATTTATCACCGATACTGGAAAACGCGTGAAACCTGCGCGCTCGGAGTCCTTCTATCCAGTCTGATAGCCGAGAAATCCCGATAATTCGCTCCTCGATGGCGGCTGCCGGGGATCAGAGCGACTCTTCTCTTTCTCTCCACACCGGATTATCCATCGCAATATTTAATTGAATACAATTTCACCATATCCGGCAAACACTGTATTGACTCTAAGAACGTTAACTGCTCTATCCAGCGTCTAATGTAAAACTAACTCTCCCAGCCGTTCTAGCTGGGCTCGTGGTCGTTTTTCTCCAACTTTTTGGCTTTTCAGAGAGACCAATAGACTAAAAATTATACCATAATAAATAGATTTTAATCATAATCGCAGTTGATCGAATTTATCGTTATATTTAACAATGTGTCATAACCCCATAACACATTTAATTAATAAATAATAATATATGAGACGGCCTCCATGGTCGAGTGGTAAGACGCTCGACTACGGATTCAAAGGTCGCTGATTCAAACCTCACGTGCGCTGATAACTTTTATTTGATTAATATGTTCTAACACATTTAATTTATATAAAATAATAAAAAGTAGATTTTCGGCTCGTTCCGGAGTGGTAGATATTCGAAGTATCGCCCTGGCGAAAGACCACCATTCATAACTGAAACGTTGCTTGAAATGGCTTAAGCCGTATTTGGTGACCAAATCTGAATAGTCAGGTTCTTCCCAACCTTCCTCTTCTCCATCTCCTTCCCCCTTACTACCTTCAGCCTCGCAACATACCCCAATTGGGAATGCCATAGTCTCACTGCCTCTAGACGGTTGGGAGCAGTTGGGACTCTGGTGCGGTATTTACGATACAAAAATAAAAAAAGGCATCGCGAGTTCGATCCTCTGCTGCTAAGTCCTCTATCATTACACAAGCAACATTTTTTACTTATGTGGATAAAAGTTGTTAGAATTTTAAAATGGTAATTTCTTTATAATCTAAGGGTGTCTGTTTTTCTTTTTAAAAACTGTTCCTTAGCAATTTTCTTTTATTAGAAAAAGATACAAATGCTTAAAAAAATATAGCTCTATTTTTAAATATATTTTTTTTAAAGTGATTATCACACAAGAGTCTCTATCTGCTCCCTACCGTTCAAAAACAATGAGACTATGTCATCCCCAATCGGGGTATGTTGTAAGGTTGAAGGTAGTGAGGAGAGGAAGGACACGGAGAAGAGGAGGGTTGAGAAGTACCTGGCTATTTAGATTTGATCACCAAATACCGCTAAGGCCATTAAAAGCAAGATTTCAATTCTAAATGGTGGTCTTTCACCAGGGCGATACTTCGAGTATCTATCAATCTGGAACGTGCCAAAAATATACCATATATTAATTAAATGTGTTGTGACACATATCAATTAAATAAATTGTGTTTGCGCACGCCGGGTTCGAACCCGCAACCTCTGTAGTCGAGCGTCTTGCCACTCGATCATGCAGGATGTCTATAATATTTATTTAGTTGTACCTACCATGTCCAAAACTGGATGCCAGAAGGCTAATGAAGAAAAATAAATAATACTGTCATTATTAGCATTACTTAGAACTAAGCCGGTAACAACTACGATAAAGCGAATAATATCCGTAGAAGATAGGAGGTGGGTGATAAAGCGATGACACCAAACCAATATTCATAAAAAACTACATCAGTTAGTCCAAAGCACTTTGTATACCAAAAGTATTTACTCTTCTGAAATGTGATATCAAAAATGAGATAACATTTGTGATAAAAAAATTATTACGAACTGTATCAAATTTCAGTGTCGTAATTGGTAATTAGTAATTACTGATTTACTTACAAAATTATGTTATTTCGCCAAACTTCATTACAGTTGTCGTACTTTCAATGAAAACAACGGAAATTACTATAATAACACAAAACAATAAAACTTATGTATTTAGAGTAATATTTGTGTTTCAGGAATTATCTGTTTTTAGAAATTTCATTGTGTTAGATACCACTTCAATCAAACATTGATTAAACTTCGCGTTGAAGTTGAGAGTTGAAATAATATATGTTTATATTCGGTGTGTCGAAGCGTTCATAGTTGGTACGTAACCTCAGAACCAAAAATATACAGAAGAGAGCGCTTCTGTAATCAGTATTAATGATTTTTGTCCAACTCGGGCGTGGCTAGGACTAGGATTAGAGTATTTATACATCCATTCATAGCACATGTCGACATAATGTATTTGTTTATTTGTATAACCACTTTTTCACAGTATTGTTTTAAACAAAAATATAGGATATAACCTAAAAAACCGTTGAGTTATGTCTTGTTATGTCGCATAACAAAACGTAGTGAGTGGAGTCACTGGAGACGCGGGATACGGAAAACATGCTTACAAACCGAATGGTGGTACTACATTATGTGAGAACTTGTCTTGTCTCTTTCTCTCTCACGGTTTACGATGTAAAAACCCGGAGAAAGTGTTTTATGGTATTTTTTTATAGGTTGGGTAAAAATATTTAGCTCTCTCTCCATATACGAGTATACGAGTATTCTTGCTCTGAGTACATAACCATATCATATAATTTGTTGGGTGGGGCAAAGAATTTTTGTTTGTTCAAGTATATCCTCTATTTGTTCTGTTGCTAAAAGAACGTGTTTGGTTAGGTACATGTTTTTGCTTTTTGTTATAAAATTATCCCTACGTGTCTCTTTAAAACACCCATACTATATTCTGTATACTTAACTGATAAAAGAAGTACCTTAAAAGATCTTTATATATTTGATTTTTTTTTCAAATAATTTCTTCAGGTGGGTTTTTTGGGTAAAGGCTTCCAGCTTCGCCCCAGAGATGGCGCCTTAATATTTTATTAAGTGAATCCTGATACTAACGAGGTGTAGGGTCGAACCCGGGTAAATAGTATTACAGGGTCAACGGGCCCGGCCTGACATCACCATAAGTGTCGAAATGGGTTGGGATCTAAGATTGAATTTAGGGATTCGGACCCTTCGACGTGTTTATTCTATCCGCCTTGGCAGGATGCGACGTACGGCGTGTTGCGAAAGTCATGATTGTCATTTGCCTTTTCTTGTTTATTTTAAAACATGTATTCTTACATAAAACTACCCTTTGCAAGACCGCTTTTTTATTCAATGTATTACATTTTTTAATTTAAATGCACAAATACCAAAATTATTTTCTACATATTTTTTTTTTAAATCACAATCTCTATCTATACAACAAGTTTGGGTTGTCTCACACTTTCACCACATTTGACATCGTCACAATCAAATGATAAGCGCCATTTTGTTTTTTTTTTTGCATTTGCTGATTTTTTGTACGTTTCAGCGTTTGAACAAATTTTGATTAGCTAAAAAACTTAACGTTCATTTTATTATGCTTGTCAGCTTATCACAATTTGTTAAAAAACTGAAACGGGCCTAGAATAACCGTTTGACGGGGAACTGTTAAAATGTTTAAAAAAAAATAGGCGCAAATCGTTGAATCGTGACGGTGGTAAATGTGACAAAGGTTTTAAACACCCCAACCTTAGACAATAGACTTAAGGTTAAAATATAAAAACACATAGTAATTATTAAGAAAACATATCGTCGCTGGAAAGACAAAGGGCTGAAGCGACACTTTGGTCAAAAAGAGTTACATATGCAGTTTTAATCAGTTTTTTTCTGCATCGAATGCTCTGACTCTCGTTTGATTCTCAAGACTTTTGTAGCCCTTCAGCCATCTAAGCTATTTGGTTTAGATGGCTGAAGGTTTAACTAAAGCGACACAATTTCAGGACTCTTTCCGCTTATTGTCGCTTTAGATAACTCAGTGAGAGCATTGAGTCACCTGAGTTAACTTTTTTTTAAAAATCCAACCAGGTACTGAAGACTTTTTATTGTAAATCAAAAAAAAAAGTGCTGTGAAAATAATAATCTTAAGACAAAACGGAAACATTTAAAAATATTAACGTGAGTGAAAACCTTAAGGAAACAACCATAATATTTTAATTAACACATCGATAAGACCCTGTACCTTGACGGTCTCTGCAGAATATATCTATCTTTTTTTTTACTACGTCATATAAATCTTTCTGTTGCTTTAGTTTGCTCAACAGTCCGTCTAGTCGGAAAGGTAGTAAAACCTTGGACATTTCTCTCGACTACCCATTAAGTAGAGTAGTGCATACTACGTGCAGTCATTGTTGCGAGAACAGATTTTCTGATGTAGATCACTTCACAGATGCTGAACACCAAGATCAAAACCACTTTGATTGAAATTAATTGGTAAATATCATGGGAAAAAAGCACATTTTAAAATTATTTTATTTCATTTAACGCCAGGATTTTAAAATATCACTTCAACGATTTTGTATTCACCAACTTATTGGTTTACTTTTAGTTTTATTTAAGTTACTTGTACATCAAAGTTTACAAAGTATCTGATTATAATTCATATTCTTTTTGACTTAATAATAATATTATTTAAAAATAGAACACATGCACTTTGTTTATAACCACTTTATTAATTAATATTATGTCTACCGGTTTCGGAAGTACCCTTCCATCATCAGGACAATATTAAAATTAACCTGAAATACAAAATGCTGAGATATATATACATATGAAGGAGTTGGAGTGAAAAGGAGAAGGGGTAATTGAGGCGATTATGGGAATAACCGAGCGGTTTATTGGAAAAATATCTAGGATAGGACTATAAGATAAATATAATATAATATAATATCGGTTATTCCCATAATGCCCTCAATTACCCCTTCTCCTTCTCACTCCAACTCCTAAATATGTATATATATCTCAACATTTTGTATCACAGGTTAATTTTAATATTGTCCTGATGATGTAAGGGTACTTCCGAAACCAGTAGACATAATTTTAAATAATAAAGTGGTTATAAACAAAGTGTATGTGTTCTATTTATAAATATGGCAAGCCACAAAGTAAATGCTTTTTACGAATTGTAATAATATTATGTAAAAATATTATTACTTTTATACTACTTGATATTACTAATGTATTGTAAATGGTTCGTACAGGCTATTTGTCAATTCTTAATTGGCATAATTTGGATGGTTTCCGGCAGCGCATTATAGCATTTCAACCCTTTATAAAGTAAACTGTTTTGTGTATTGGTTTAATTATTTTTTTAGTCTGATTTCTTTGCATGCCCTTATATTGTGTATGTGAATATCCATGTTGTAAATAATTTTAATCTGAAATTAAAATACGTGATCGAAAACAATGACTTCACAATATATAATATTAAATCTCGTAAGACACAGAGAAATATAAACTAAAGTTCGGGCAGGTGTGTTTTATTATATCAGCTGCATATGTCGTATCTTGGGCATGTACCATCAGAGTTTTATAAAGCTTTCAGGTAAAATATATTTTCAATGAAATTTAAATTTTGAGTGATCACGAAAACATTCAATAAACAAACAAAAAAAAATCACACGATTATTTAAATGAGATAATAATTGTAACCCGAGTTTTCGATGAACGTTAATTTTGAAACATCGCTAATGCTAACTACAGCTGGTTAGTTACGACTGTAATTTGAGATTTTTATGTTTGTTGATTTGATTCAAACGTTTGTTAAGAATTATCAATTGTTAGAGTTTTTTTTATATGAATACCGCACAAGAGTCTCAACTGCTCCCAACCGTCTAGAGCCAGTGAGACTATGGCATCCGCAATAGGGGTATGTTGTGAGGCTGAAGGTAGTGAGGAGGGGAAGGAGATTGGGAAGAGGAAGGTTGGGAAGTACCTGGCTATTCAGATCTGGTCACCAACCACGGCTAAAGCCATTTCACGCAACGTTTCGATTCTGAATGGTGGTCTTTCACCATGGCGATACTTAGAGTATCTACCACTTTGGAACGTGCCGCATATATACTTCTTATTATTTTTATGTGAATTAAATGTGTTATGAGACATATTAGTTAAATAAAAGTTATTGGCGCACGCCGGGTTTGAACCCGCGACCTTTGGATTCGTAGTCGAGCGTCTTACCACTCGACCATGGAGGCCGTCAATTATTATTATGTAAATTATTATAGAAAGAACAATTCTGTGTATTTAATTATTGAAAAAAATACACGAATTTGTTATTCCAACACTGCTACTAAAATATGATGTATACAATATTATGTATAAGATCAGTTGACCTTTATTTTTCTTAAAAAATATGTAATTTCAAAGCCCAGGCCGACGTACATTGATAAACCAACAAAGAAATTGGGAAAAAATAATATTAACAATTTTCAAAGAAATGTGAAATTGTTAAAAATGACGGTTTCTAAAAAGAGGAAGAAAATGGGGAAGAAGAAGATAAAAAAAATACCTTGCTATTCATATCTGGTCACCAAACACGGCTACAGCCATTTCAAGCAACATTTCGATTAAATGGTGAACTTTCACCAGGGCGATACTTAGATCTACCACTCTGATACGTGCCGCAAATATACTTTATAGTAATTTATATGAATTAAATGTGTTATGACACATATTAATTAAATAAAATTTATTTGCGCGCACCGAGTTTGAGCCCGCCACTTCTGAATTCTTATTCTAGTGTCTAACTAAACGAGCACAGAGGCAGGCAAAGTCAAGTCTCGGTCGCAACCTAATTATTTTATATTTTCTTTGTCTCGTCTTCTGTTTCATATTTCGTTGAAAATTATTAATCTTATTTTAATAATTAGTAACTAAATTTTGGCTTTAATGAATTTCTTCAATTTTTTTTTTGTTTTTATCATAATTTTTTCTTTAATAATGTTAAGAGTTGCTATGATAGTATTTAAACATACAAAGCTGCTACTCTGTTTTTTTTCTGCTGCTACTGTTTAGTTCTGCTGCTACTTTGTTTAGACACTACACTTTTTATTTTTTTCTGTTACCTTTAATTAATTACAAAAACTAAAAAATAAATCCCTTTAAATTAGTATCAAAATTATCTGTCTTGATTCATTAGCTACTTAATATGTTAATTCGAGAGAAATAGTTGGGATATAGGCGAATCCTCCAGGGAATGTATATAAATTTTTTTTCATTTTTTTTTATTGTTCTTCGAAAAATCATCATCCTGTTAAACTACAAAATAAAGTAGTTTGGCAACAGGATATTGAATACAAGGTAAATATAGATGATCTTATCAATTATCAATATATAAAACATATTATTAAAATTCACACCTCTCAAGAAATTGATAAACTATTACGATGCACTGTGCAGCATAATATAGTACAAAAATACATAAATTTATTTAGTACACATTATAGAAACATAATAGAAACGCCTTATATAAATTATTTCTACTAAGGAGCCATTTTTTAGCATTTATCTGACTCTTGTAAACAATTCACATTTTTTTATATTATATGTTTATATTTCTTCTTCCGTCTGAAAACGGCTGTTATTCATAATATTTTCCTACAGGATGTCATTTTAATAATTATTAAAGGATCATATTCCTCTTTACCAAAAATTCAGCTTCCAACACGGAACACTGAACAAATCTTATACAATAATAAGGCCTGTACCGGTAAGATAGTTACATTCTGATACAATAATGAAATGTTTCGTCTCTGTGAGAACATATAACGAGTTTAAATATTTTAACGATTTATTTAACTATTTAGCCGATTGTAAATAATTTATATATATATATTTATATATATTAGTGTCTTTATCTTTATTTTCTTCTTAAATAATTTAAATAAATAAAAAAAGCTGTTTACATAAAATCCTACCGCACAGTGGAGGCGCTTTAAACGTATATTGGTTAGAAAATACGCTTTTTACCTTCTTCTTCCCGTCTGAAAACGGCTGTTATTCATGAACATTCCCACAGGATGTCATTTTAATAATTATTAAAGGATGTAACCTCGCTACCAAAACAAAGCTTTGTGCACGGAACACAGAACAAACCTTAAATAAATTCCTCAGCCAGTGTTGAAACTTCCTGATAACAATTATTATTGCACAAACAAAGATTGAAACAATTGAAGTGGTTTCCAGCCGTCTAGTTGTTCATCGCTGTAAGCACTTGTGAGGGAGTTACGGCGACAATACCATTTACAATTGGAAAACCCTTAAATTTCCACCCCGCCGTAAAACCATCCGAATGAAAGTTGAACAATAAAAGTGAATTACTCAAGAGTGCTTCAAGGATATCGAGAATAAAGGGGTAGATTTATTGGGATGCAGGTGGCGAAGGCGTTTCTGGTTCTAAGGGTAAGAAGGAGTGTGGAGAAACGGAAAACAACCCGTTAAGATTCTCAGTGATGGTGGTTTATTTATTTATTACGAGAAACGTTACTGATTTTTAAGATAAGATCCACTTGTCGCTGATTCTAGACTAAGCTAAATGAGCATTGGAAAGGGTAGTTTTTCATAGAACTTGTTTCACGTACTTGCATTTCTTTTTTATGAAAGTTAAGTAGTAGCTTTAGTAGCCTCCCCGAAGTTTTTCAAAGCATTTTAATATTATTTTTTGGATAATTCAATTAAAATAAATTTATTATTTTTATTTAGTTCTGCTAATATTTGTTTTTATTTTCTGTGACAGCTCATTCAGTGTCTAAGTAAATAATCAAACTTAAACGCCGAAACAGCTGTCACTAAAAATAAAAATAAAACTGAAAATAGCAGACGTAAATAACAATAAACTTAATTCAATTGAATAATATGAATTTTACACAAAAACTATCAAACATTACATAAACTCTACAAATTTAACACAAAAACCATAAATACATTATCATTTTTACTGAACCACTAAAAAATGTCTGACAAAGAAAATGACGTCTCCTTTACTTTTTGACAGAAAAGTGTAAATTTCAATGCTCCATAGAACATGATAGAAATGACATTGCAAATGAAAATAGTTGTGTTGACTAAGTAATTTTATTTATAAAAAGCTGTGCAATTGTCATGACACCGAAACACATCGTTTTAGCCTTTTAAATTGTTTCGTGGCCGAGCGTCTTATCCACTTGACCACAAAGACAGTAAAATAAGACATTTGTATGAATTTTCTGCTACAGTTATGATAAAAATCATGTTTTTGCATTCTTCATTTAGTTTTTCGTGTCTGTCATGCCTTCAATCAGGGTCTTGCCTCTATCAAACAATTCAAACTAATTAAGTGATCCAATGATCATTATCCTAATTTTAATAGTCACTACACCCTATTATTTATAATACTTTTTTTGATATTTGGGGAGGTATTTTAATCCCATGAATTGTGAATTATAAACAATAGCGTGTTTATATCACCTTTCACTTTTAACTCTTTTATTTAAGGTCTTAAACCATATTGGTATAATATATACTTATACTTCTTACGCGGTGTTGCATGGAGATAAGGGCAAAAAAGAGGCGATTATTCATATGATGAAATTGAACAATTATTGAGAATGTTCTTGTTTAGAAAACCGCAGGAAAGACTATGATTTAATTTTCATTTACAAAATTAATAATTGTTTTATTGACTCACCTTCTCTGTTGCAACTTATCCAGTTCAACATCCCTTGCCGTAGACTCAGAAACAATGAATTGCTGTTCCTCAATCATCACTCTACTAATTATGGGTATAATTCTCCAATGTCAAGACTTGTTAACTCAAGCCATGGTCTTGAAATTTTTGGTAGCAGTCTAAATGATTTTTGTCATTCTTTACGACTCTACCAAAACTTTGACTAGACAATGGCTTGAATGTTCTCTCTTATGTTTATTTTGTCCTATTTGTGTCATCGCTTCATTTATTATTTTGTATGTACTATTCCTTCTCTGTTGCTCTTTTTTCCATTTCGTTTTTTATCTCTTTTTTGTAATTGAACTTTAGTCCGTTAATTTAATAAATAAATAAATAAACAATTTTCCATAAAAAATTCTAAGCTTGATAAAATTGTTAAAGTTATTGATTTTTGGCACCATCAAGTATTGAGATCATCAAAAATAGCAATTCCCTATGCTTTTTGGTTTACCAAAGCTTGTTATTTTTTTTTACTCTGATTTATTACCAACCAAAAAATATTTTACATCTCGCGTAACTTTTAATTGTTTTTTTTTAATAATTGCGACCGTCTTTTTTTAAGTTTTCTTCTTAAAAAGAGTTTAGTTTTCTTGCAAAATTTTCCAAGAATCTTTTAACAAAAGTATAAAATAAAGTTATATTTCGTCGAATCGCGGTGGTGAAGTAGCCCAGCTAGTTGCTCGTGAAGCCCGTATTACACGCAACATTGAATTACTCGAAAGCAAAGAAAATTCTTAGTAAAATTGTCCCATTATCTTTTGATAACATTTTTAGCCACTATTTTTATGACCAAATTATGTTTATAAGTAAAAGCTATTGGAATTTTATTTTCATGCGTAATTGAAGATGGACAGGAAGTAAACCATTCAACATTTTTTTTACATTTAGTTTTTTTTCAAACAAATTTTATAGAGACAAATTTGCTGTTTTGAATAATTAATGGTTAGACAGTTTCATTAAAATCCCGATATTTTTCAAATATTTAATTTGTGTATTTAATTACAAGTAGGATTTAATTCTTGTCAGAAAAAGGTGGCCTAACCTTAAGATTTTTTTAAATTTTAATAGCAAACTCTTATTTTAGATTAGTACATGGTGTTTGACAGGTCGCTTTTGGAACGATTTACCGACCTCACTATTCCATCTCTCCTACAACATGGATCTCCTGAAAACATAGGCTCACTTCTTATTTCCCTCGAAAAAATCCTCCACCCAACATACCCGAATATGACATAGGCCCTGAGGGAATTTGTTTCCCTTTTTTATTGTTTCAGAATGATATTCCGGACGTAATTTTTAGCAGTTTCTTGTCCAATGTAAAATCATGATAACTTTTGTAGAATAACTTTTTGGTCATACATTCTTACTCATTACATTTTTAATCTATTTTTTTTTCAATTTTTCTTTTTTTGCTTTACATTATTTGAGTATGTTGTTTCCTTTAATGTAAATGAATCAGTCCCACCATTTTTTTTACGTTTACTATTTTAGTAATTTCCATTCAATGAAACTGTTGTTTTCATTCGTCATTACACAGAGAAATCCCAAACATGGCGGGCGAAAAAATAATAAAAATATTGCAACAAACTTAGTATTTATTTAATTAATAAATAAAAAGAGAGGCAGTCTCAAAGACAAAATAATGCAAATGTTATAAAAGCTGTTATTTTAGGTTGAAAGGGAAGATTCTTATCTCACATCAAACATAACAAAATATCTATGGCACGGTTTCGCAATCTTTTCTTTTACAATAAATGAAATCGAAAAAATTCGAATTTTACGTGAAAAAGAGGCTACGATAATAAATAAAAACTGATTGAATCCACCCATGACTTATTTTAGTGTAAAATAAATTATGCGAAATTATTTTACATCAAAACGTTTTCTTGTTGGCTTTTGAATGTTCCTTGGAAAAAATTGGTATCTAGGTACCCAAATCCTAAAATGTTTTATTTGAAACAATTTTATTTTTCGAAAGTGCTTACCGATTGATGACAAAACTCAAAACGTATTAATTTGTTAAAAAACGTAGATAAAAAAACACTCTGAGATAAAGAGCAAGTACTTAATTTGACGACCGTAAAAAAATATCAAGAATTTTTCTAAGAATACCTCAATAATAAGCATGATTTTATTATTTTTAATATTTCTGGTGAAGCAATAAAGTACGTTTTATTCACCACAACTTACCAAAGAAAAAATCAAATAGTTAGATACACCCACATACTAAGATAGTTGAATTAAATTATACCGCTCTCTTGAAATAACTTATTTGCGTGGGAAATACCTATTTTTTTCTTGAAACTATTTTTAAAACAAAAATTACTTTATTAATTGACAGATTAACTATTTTCCAGAAAATATCAGTTTTATTTCATTTGCGATTAAAATATTCATGTACTGATGGGATTAAAGCGGTCTACCGCATTGTGGAGGAAAAAAAATAAATTTTTAGGCCGTTTCAAGTAGGCAAAGTGGCACTTAAAAAGTGGTTTGCATTAATTTAGGTAACGCCAAACTGTCTGAAAATATCGTTTTCTGAATTCGGTTACAAATTGATTTAATGAGATAATTTTCATACTGAATTAAACCGTTTTTTTTTTTAAATAATGCATGAGTTCTACAGGAGTCAATTATTGTACTAACTATTTTTTTTTACTTTTTAATCATAAATTTATTAGTATAGTCTGCGCTCCTCAGATTGAGTTGAAAGGCTGCGGGTTTGGTTTCCGTTCATATAGTTTGAAACCTAACAAATATCTATACATCTACCATGAGTAATGTTAGTAAATAAATTCCCTCCGCCGTTTATTTAATGTGTTTATCACCGCACGCCGCCCATCGCTTTATGAATATTCACATTTCATTGCAATTATTAACGTAACTCGATCAAACTATTCAATTCGGGTTCTCGCGCAATGATTTCCTGAGACTTCTCAAACAACCTTTATCAACTTAGTTCTTCACTTTGTCATTATACCTACGCAGAAAAAAAATACCAATGTAAACTGTGAAAAATTCCCAAAAAATCGTGCTGTTTATATACAGTGGTGACCAAAATCATGTTTATTTTTAATGATCAATACTTTTCCACCGAAAATTTACTGATTTTCAAAAGGTTTAATATTTTTTGAACATTAAAACTCATTTCGCTGCTCTAAAACCAATTATTTCAGACAACTATCCATAATCTGAGTAGGGGTGAGAATCTCAGCTTCATAGCTTTCCCAATTTGCGATAAACCCACGATTTTTTTCTTATTTTTTTTCACCCTTGGACCAGGTGTTTGTTTTGGTATTTCATCCCGTGTTTCTCCAATTCCCCTCTCAACTCCCCCTCCGACATTACCTTTAATCCGTTATAAACGCAGGACTTTCCGGAATGCTCCAGATTGTTAAAGCAGATTGCCACGACATTAGTATGAAAGAAATCATGTATGCAGTAAATCTCCGTTTTACAACCTTTTTTCGTGTATATTTTCGACTTGCTTAAGAAAAGGTCAGGCGCGGTATCGTTTTATAAGACATTTGGATGAAAGCGATTACTTGAAATGCGCACACGTTACACCTTCTTTCATTTCTCGTTAAATGAAATATCTAAATATTTCGTTCGGAAAAAAAGGTATTGTTTGTTTTCTTCTTAAGAGTTTTTTTGTTATAATGATAGACATAGAAAAACAGAGACAGGAAAACTAAAAAAATTACACATTAACCAAGGTATCTACTCACCTAAGGGTATGAAAGGCTCCCAGCGCTCTATCAAAATGTTGGCGCTCAAACCAACTAGGAATGGCCGAAGATTGCATGATTTTTCCACCCCACTTTGATTCTGGACTTTCGCTTCTGAATATTCTGCTTGTGCCATCTAGAATAGAAGAAAATATCATATAAATGACGCTGTTTAAATATTAATCAATGCACATGGATGACAACCTCCACGGCCGTAAAGAGCATTGATCCTTTTTTGTTAATACCGCACAAGAATCCCAACTGCTCCCAACTGTCACCAAGTCAGGTGGACTAAGGCATTATTCATCGGGGTGAAGAGGGAAAGAAGATTGGGTAGTACGCCATAGTAAGCCATTTTAAGCAACTTTTCGATTCTAAATAGTGGTATTTCACCAGGACGGTACTGAGAGTATCTAGCACTTTGGAGCGTGCTGCAAATATACCTACTATATGTTACTTTATATTAATTAAATGTGATAATGATTAAATTAGAAATCACGAATTATTTTTATTTTTATTTATGCATGCTGAGATTCCAACCGCCCAGCCAGGTAGGTAGTTTAAAGTCTTGAACTATATTTAGTGACCAGATCGTAAGAGGCAGGTGTTTACGAACCTACCTCTACCCCTTCTCATCTCGTCACTTAATAAGTCAAATAGCAATGATTAAAATTCGGAAATTGGGGATCCTGCAGTCTCCCGGCATTTTGCGCAGTATCGCATAGAAAACCTTAATGATGTTTAACTGTGCTAGATTTATTTGCAAGGCGTGCAGTTTTGAACAAGGGCGGGCCGCTAAGTGATTTAGAAGAAATGCATAAATATTTCCTTGAAGAAGTTTCCGATGTGTAAATTGTTATGACTTTTAGCTCCTTCCCGAGCGACGGCGCTGAATTTCTATGGGCGCATTATACAAATTCGTGTCGTAAATATTTCGTGGTATTTTCTTATAACATTTGTACAATGGGAGAATCCAACACTAATTTCATCGTTCTTGTTTTTCAAGTACCTCTAAATATGTTTTATTTGGATTTTATGATAATTTGAATCACTTATAAAATAGGCTCTTTTGTATTTAACTATAAATAATTTATGTTAAATGAAAAGATATGGTTTTAACCACTTTATTAGAATTTACACATTTCGTTATATTTCACTAATTTCAGTTATATCTGAACCTTTTTCAAAACAGTATTATAAAAAACTATTTAATTAAAATATGTATTTTTAATAATGAAATTGAAATTCTAATAATTGGAAGAAGAAGTCGGGGACGTCCGAGGAAGACATGGCACAATCAAGTGAATCAAATACTTGAATCGGGCCATGTGAAGATTCAGAATAACAGAAGAGTATGCATGAGAAGATGTATGAATGTGAATTAAGCAAGGAGTGTGTGCCAAGACAAAGTTGTATGGCGCTTCGTCCGCTCTGCCTACCCCTACGGGAAAACGGCGTAACGGTTGGTTCGTTAGTTAGAAATACAAATACATTTACATATTAAAATTAAAATTACAATACTACGTCAGTCTTTTAAGCAAGTATTTTTTTAGAGAAGTGGAGTGTACAATTTGAAAAGGTTTAGTGTTGTTTACAGAAATGATGCAGGTGATATTTTAAAGGTAGTACATAATGAGGGTATTAATAGAGGTAGGCAGATGATAATGAATAAAGATACAATCTTAAAGAAGCGGAGTTCTTGAGGATGCTGTGTGGAGGACCTTTTTAAGGAAGGGAAGGATTGAACTTGGGTCTTGAAGAGACTATATTGAAGGAAGGAGGAAACACACTAATTAGTTAATATCAAGACAAAAGGTCGAATTTTTAATCGATAATTTTAAAAATAAATTGTTTTGTGATTATGTACGACCGTGTGAGTTTGAATCTTTTAAATTTGGTGAAGTCAATTGAAATTAACATTTTTCAAATAAACTATTGAAATCCTTACCCACATAAAAAAGTATCTACTTATGTTTTTTCTCGGAAAGTTGAGTTCAACTCGTGATTTTTCGGGTAATTATAAAAAACCTGTAGTAAATACAAACTTTGATAATTAAATGAATCCAATTATTAATCTGCTTAGAAAGGGTAATGTTTGACGTCGTAGAATAAACGGATAAAATAAAAACAAGACGATAGGGAATATTTTTTAACCCTAAAAATCTTTTAAATCGCTCTCATGAATATTTCACTATTTTTTAATTAATCCTAGGAATTTATTTTACAGCAAACTGCGACTGCTGTGAGGCCGCTAACGAACTTAGTCGATAAAGGTGTATTATGGGAGTGTCAATATACCCGAACTAAGGTCAATTTTATCTAACTTTGATAAAAATTCAACACATATTTTAAAATGTCGAAGTCCTTTCTTGAACCAAAAATCAATTCAATTGGCTCCCTTGGAGCTAAGGAGTCGAAAAGTCTTGTTTCAAATCGATATAAATCACACTTCTAGGGATTTTCCGTTCAGTGTGTGAGGTCAAAAGGCTTACATAAAAATGTAGAACACAACAACAAGATAAATAAAATATATATATTTCTAGTAATTCCTACCGGCCTCGCTTGAGTTATTACAATCTTTTTTACATAATTTAGTTTTATGGAAATTTTGGGATGAATAATGTATTCTCTAAGTGTAATTTTTGACAGCTAGGTGTTTTATAGAAATATTGTATCCATAATCAAATAATGTATATAATGTTGAAAACTGAAAATAATTACACTGATCAAAAATGTTTTGCAAATTGCATGATACCAGAGCTTACCGTTCACGGTTTATGATAAGGTAAAAAATCAGATCTCCTGTTAAGTTGAGATTTAAAAGTTCTTATTTGGTATTATTTCTAATTTTGAGTTATATTTTAATGGAATTGTAAAATCGCTCCTGTCAGCAATAAAACAAAATCCTAACAGATGTTCAATATGATATATATTTTTTTTTGTTTTTTATATGAATACCGCACAAGAGTCTCAACTGCTCCCAACCGTCTAGAGCCAGTGAGACTATGGCATGTTGTGAGGCTGAAGGTACTGGAGAGGGGAAGGAGATTGGGAAGAGGAAGGTCGGGAAGTACCTGGCTATTCAGATCTGGTCACCAAACACGGCTATAGCCATATCAAGCAACGTTTCGATTCTGAATGGTGGTCTTTCACCAGGGCGATACTTAAAGTTTCTATTACTCTGGAACGTGCCGCAAATATACTTTTTATTATTTTTATATGAATTAAATGTGTTATGACACATACTAATTAAATAAAAGTTATTGGCGCACGCCGGGTTTGAACCCGCGACCTTTGGATTCGTAGTCGAGCGTCTTACCACTCGACTATGGAGGCCGTCAAATAGGCCGTCGATATAGACTCCATTCCAGACATTTATAGCATATATACCATAGATTTGCTCAATATTATACTAGTCTGAAGATGCCAATTATAGGGTAAAACCATTACGGTGTTAGTAAAATAATAGTGGAATAAAGTTTTGGAAAGACAAACATTCCAAATACGAAAAACCTGACGATATTTGAAATACTCCCTATTGCCATCATAATAATCTAAATATGTTGCTTTTCCAATGACGGAGGACTCAGCTAGCATTGGAATTGAACCCACGACGCCAGGATGGGAATCCGACCCGTTTGTCTACTCAGCTACTAACCGGTACTTCGTGGCTGAATATTTAACAATAGCGTGTATTTTGTTTTAAATATTCACGTATGATAATTGGTAATCTTCAATCTTCAAACTGTTTACGAATCGTTTTTATCCTTGTAAACAAGTCGTTATTATTTTTCGCTAGAGCTCATAAAAAACTCTGTTGAAAGGCTAAGTTTGAAACAATCGTCAAATATTTTCAATCTCGCGATATCCTTGTAGTTCTGCGTAAATATTTGTTCTATAAAATCTTCCTGAGAAAGCACTTCTTTATGGCACATTTTACTATTTGTCGCTTGCCGAAAAACAGAAATTTCAGAAAAAAGTCAAACAACGCTCGCTTCCATTTAAGGAAATATTACGTAGTTTTGATGTGCCGAGATCGTTGTGTAATGTGAACCGTTGGGTGCTTTGGCATTTAAAACCTTTATTTTGTTATTCCCCGGGGTCCTTATATAACCAATACTGACTTCGCTGCATCCCTAGAACTGTAATATAACCTAATTTACATACATTTTCCAATAGCCTACTAAATTCTAGCTTACTCGACACTATCGCGCCATCTCGGGGTGGGCACTCGACGTACGTCCGGCATTCCAGGGGATGATTCCGCGAGATTTCCCGCGAGAGAGAGAGAGAGGGGATGTCGGCGAGAGGCTGCGTGAAACGTTTGGCGGAATCGCTGGAAACGTCACATACAAGCATCGGGTAGTTTCGCAGTGGAGCCTTTATGATAATTGAACCGGTTATGGGCGACTTAGAGCTTAGAGTAGACTTTTTCTAAGGCGGTTGAATTGAGTTTTTTGGTGCGTCGAGTCTCGCGGACTTTAAATTACACAGTTCCATCTACACATAAATTCAGTTATTTTTTCGCTGTGAGTAAACTCAAACTGAATTTGTCTCCGCAAGCCTGCTAGAATAAAACTGATGAATTTGAAAAAATCTTTTAGGCGAGACCAGGGAGCTTTCTCGTTTTTCTAGGAATCTGTTTGATCGCAAATCAAGGGTTGGCGGATTTATAATTCTTTAATTGACATTGTAAAGAAAGTTGTTCTGAAAAATATGAAAAATATTATTGGTTCAACAGCTACCAATATTTGTTAACAAATTAAAACTAGCAGAACTAAATACTGGTAATATTAAATTTGTTATAAATTTAATTTTTAAAATGTCCATGCAGTTCCACAAATTTAACACAAAAACTATAAATAAATAATAAAAAAACAACATTTTTACAGTCTGAGACATAACTGCTCTCAACTGTTTGGAGACAGTAGGACTGTGGAATCCCCAATTGAGGTATGTTGTGAGGCTAAATATCGCAGGAAAGAGAAGGATATGAGAAATAGGAAGTTTGAGAAGAACTTGGCTATTCAGAGCTGGTCACCAAACACGGCTAAAGCCATTTCAAGCAACCTTTCAATTTTTAATGGTGGTCTTTACAGTATCTACTACTCTGGAACGTGCCGCAAATATACTCGTAATATATACATATATATTTTTTTTATTTTAATTAAATTTGTAATGACATATATTAATTAAATAAAAACTATTTTCGCACGCCGAGTTTGAGCCCATGACCTCTGGATTCGTAGTAGAGCGTCTTACCACTCAACCACAAAAATCGTCAAAAAATTATTCACTCATTAAAGACGACCTCCGTAGCTTAACAGTCTACGCATTTCACAATAAGTCAGAATGTTGCTGGTTTATTTCCCGTTGCAGCGAAATGAAGATTTTCGGGTACTTATTTTCATTACATTTAAGTATTTATTTATTTCATTATATACGCCCTTATGGGCTTTTACATAACATATGAAATAAAACATAAAATAATAGTGACATAAAAAATAACAATGATTAGCACCCAAAAACATAATCAAGTTGATAGAATTATTAAAATGCAAATTAACACTAGTATTTTTGAAAGAGGTATGCAATCATAGCCTTCTTGTAACTAGCAATGTACGCGTGAATAGATTAAATGAATAATCATAACAATAATCATGAATAGATTAAATGATTTGCGCACATAGCGGGGATAGACGGAGAAAGGCGTGTCCGAATAATAAATGACGAGGAAGTAGATGGAAGTCTCAGGAAGACATGATGCGATGAAGTGAATCAAATACTCGAGTCGGGTCATATCAAAAGAAGCAATAAAAGAGAAGTATGAAAAGATGTATGAGACGGTGCATGAATATCAATGAAGGAAGGAGTGTAAATGTGCCATGGCAGAGTTGCATGACATTCCATCTTCTACCCTACGGTGGAATGCCATAGTAGTTTATCTTGTAATATTGATTGATATTTAATAATATATATGTATTTATATACCTACTGTACCTGCAGATTTAAATCTCCAATCTTATCATTTTTATGGCGATTAGAGTTTTTTTTAACTTTTGGGCTAATTATTTATGCTAATATCGTGTTTGTATTTATTTTTATCTTTATTTGTTTCTATTTATACTTTTATGACAATGATGGTTTCTTTGCATCAATGAAGTTCATATTGTTAAAAAAAAAGAATGGAAAGTACAACGCCATTAGGCAATTGAATTTTCTACCCAGCATCATTAGAAACACTAAAATCAAAAGCCCCTTTAAAAACAAAATCATTACTCATTACCTTAGATGCCAAGCTTAATTTATTTCTTATCATGTAGGTACGATATTTTCAAATATGTCATGTACAAGTTAGCTGAAAAACTACTATTGTAAATTGTCATCTCAACACAGGCTAGTGAGATAGATAGGCAATATTCCAAACAATAATTTTACATACACCTATGTTAATAAAGGCATACTACGCACTGGCACAATTAATTCTGCAATATGGAATAATAGGCTGGAAAGCTGCGTTTAAAACTAACTTAGCCTTACTCGAAATAGTCCAAAGAAGACTCATTAAAATAATTCTAATAAAGCCATTAGATTACTCAGCTGATGATTTATTCAAATATATCAAAGTTTGGATTTGAATAAAATATATTTAAAAATGCATTGCTACAAATCCACAAAAGATAAAAGCAAATTGGATTCAGTGGGCACCAGACCAAACACGTTTGGACAAATAAAGACCCCGAAACTGAATACGTACTCAACATCATTATTCTTATTCAGCAATTAAGATTTTTATTGAGCTTCCTAAAGACGTGATAGATGTAAATAACTACATTTTTTTCTAACTCAAAAAACACTTTTCACCAAAATAACCTAAAATATACTATACTCATTTTCAGTCACCCATGATAGTATTCCCTCCCTAAGAATGAGATTTTTTTCAATCAGAGAGGTAATGATCATAAACTAGAACCAATCATTGCATATTAATTGTATTTACATATTACCTACTGTTAGTATTAAGTTCAAAATTTTCATTTTTTACAATAAATAAATAATACAAATAAAATAAAACATTCAAGTAAGATAATAAAAATCGCCATTAACTACGATAATATTTTATGTTGACTGTCTTAAAACGGGAAGTCATCCTATTTGGACAGTCAAAAGCTTTCTTTGTAACAATTGTGTTTTTCTTTCCTATCTTTTTTTCTTAAATTAAATAAAGTTAGGTTGAATAATACTGGATGATAATATATGTCCCTTAGTGTATATTTTCACATTAGAGCCCCTAGTAACGAAGGGAAATGACTTATGCTAATTGAAAGCTACATCACTGTTAGGCTTCCAAATCCGGTAATTGTCATCTCATTTGTGGAATACCTCTATCTTTTATTTCCACTTCAAAGACACTGCGTACTGATATTGGAATTCTAATGGTCATCTTGTGCTTCATACAAAGCTCAATGTCATCTGGTGGGAAGATTACGGAGGATATGTCGACTACATTTGCCTTATTCCCAATTCAAATATTAGTTTCCGTATCTCACAGGGATACAATTTTGTCTTTTAACCCCTTGGCTTATGAGCACTTTGCCATCAATCAGAATTTTTTTCAAATGTGATTCTGGTCGCATTAACTTTCCATATTCTCTGGTTGGTGGGTAAACGCTCTTTTCTTCTGACAGCACCTTTTTTACAGCCTCTCTGAGAGCAGATTCACTATATTCTATTTTCGTAAAAAGCATTTACTCTGTGGCTTGCCATATTTATAAATATAACAGATAAACGTTGTTTATAACCACTGTATTATTCAATATTATGTGTACCGGTTTCGGAAGTACCCTTCCATCATCAGGATAATATTAAAATGAACCTATAATTTCAGGTTAATTTTAATATTGTGCTGATGATGGAAGGGTACTTCCGAAACCGGTCGACATAATATTGAATAATAAAGTGGTTATAAACAAAGTTTATCTGTTTTATTTATCACTATATTCTCTTCGTCTACTTGTTTGCTGATATCAAAAAGGGCTTATATAAGCATTATAACAATTTAACCTTTTCAGAAAGAATGGAAAACGAAGAGTTTACTCTTTACACTAGTGGAACTTTTTACTTTTTTTTTTAAGAGATATTTTAAACATGTCTCTTGAAATTTTCAAAACACAAGAAGTAACAATTAAATTAAATTCAAGAATTTTTTTGTCTCTTTGGAAATCCATACCCCGTTGAAGATATCATGCTGTGCTGAGCCAACCCGTGTCATCTGTGAGCTAACACGTCTGTTCCATGTGGAATGCACAGCAGATCGTGATGTCGCCCCTGGCAGTAGTTATTTGGCACAAACAACTTATAACATTCCAGGAGGTATGGATTGTCAATCAAATTATTCAATATTTTTGTACGCTGTTACTGCAAGGGCCCCACTCCTTCTCGACTGGAGACTTTGATAAAGCGTATCGGAGAGCAAATCTTTATGATGCATAAATTTTGGATAGACGCCGTGGATTCTCATATACAAATATCTGAGAAACTTTGTTTGGATCTGTTCCAATAATTGTTTATATTTATTTTGGTATGGGGCCCATACAGCAGAGGCGTACTCTAGTTTGGACCTTACAATGCAGTTGAACATAGAAGTCATCGCTGCAGGCTTGGTAAATTGTTTGCTAGACCTTATAACAAACCCTAACAGTCTGTAGCACGATGTGGATAACTGCAATATATGGTCTGAAAACGTAAGTTTGGGATCAAAGACTACTCCTAGGTCTTTGATCGACCTTATAGATGACAATAAATCATTCCCTATTTTATAATTAAATTTGATAGGGTTTTTTGAGCGCGTATATGTCATAGATACACATTTTTTGTGTTAAAATATAATTTATTTTCGTCAGCCCACGCAGTTATTGCATCTAAGTCTAGTTGTAATTTAATACAATCTTCGCCGGTGCAAATCCTCATGAGCAACTTCAGATCGTCGGCAAAAGCAGGCAAGTGGCATGTTCAATGCATTCTTGTAGGTCATCGATTAATATCAAGAACAGAAGAGGCCCTAGATTTGATCCCTGTGGTATTCCGGAGAATGCAGTAAATTCTCTAGACTCATAACCGTCGATGCAAACACATTGTCGTCTGTTTCTTAAAATAGGACACAAAAAATATATGAGAGGTTCGTCAAACCCGATTTTGTGCATCTTCTTTATAAGTATATCGTGATCGACTCGGTCAAATGCCTTAGCAAAATCTGTGTAGATCACATCTGTTTGGTATTTTTGCATCTAGTCCTCTTGCCACTCTTTGTGAGAGCTCAAGTAGGTTAGACACCGTCGATTTCTTTGGCAAAAACCATGTTGATTTCCGCCAAGAAACGGATTTACCTGGTATTTTAATTTTTCACAAATGATAGATTCAAAGACCTTTGGAAGTAATGACAATACCGCCACTGGCCTATAGTTTTGCGAATCTGTTTTACTGCCCGATTTTGTGTATTGGGCTTACCTAGTAAGTTTCAAGATCGGGGGAAAGGTTGAATTTAAAATACTAATGTTAAATAAAATGAAATAGGTTTATACAACTGATCTCCCAAGATTAATAAAATATATGGTGGAATGCCGTCTGGTCCCCGTGGCCTTGTCGGGCTTTGTTTCCGGATGCAAGTTTTCGTTTCCTCAGGATTAATTAAGCTTAGAGAAATTGAACCTGTGTTCCTGGGAACCTCTTGCCGGAGACTCTCGACATCTAGGTTTGGGGACATTTGATTATATACTGACTTGAAATATTCGCAAATTTTTCCGAAACTAATAGGGGCATTGTATGATTTCATCAGCGTTCATGAGTCCAATTGGAGAACCCCGCCCTTTTTTGTGATCTAATATATTGCCAGAAAATTTTGGAGTCGTCTTTGATCCCATCTTCAATATTACACATGTACAATTTCTTTTTTAAAGACATCTCTTTTTTTTTAATTCGGATCTCTTCGCAGAGAATAACAAGTAATCTGATTTACTTTTTAGTAACCTTGAATTTTCTGCGAAGTGATTCTTTACATTAATTTTATCAATTATACTTTTGTCGAACCATACCGGATAGTCAACATTAGTTTTTAATGGTTTTTAAGGTACACATAAATCAAATACAATCATTAAGACAGTATAAAAATAGTCTACAGCCTCGTTTACCGATTTCATTATATATAGATGATCCCAATCAAAGTGAGACAATATATTTTTGACACATATTTATGTTGATTCGTCTGAAATTAAATGTTGTTGAAGTGGATCCTATTCGATATTAAAGGTAGTGGCGTTCGGTAATGGTTTGAACGCGTCCACGCCTGCTGCCTCGCGTCCTTGACAAGGTTGCCGAGATGGCTAATGTAGGATGGTGGGGATCTTCTTTAACTAATGGTTCATCACTGTATGTCACATTACAAATATTTATGTTGCTTAACACTAAATCCAGCATATTATTGTGTTTGTTTAGCACTGAATTGTGTTGCTGCAGTCCATTGGAGTTAATAAAACAAATGTGGTTTAACAAAACATCTTCTGGTTTGTTATGCAGATTAAAATCTCCCATAATTATAATGTTTTTGTTGGCCAGGAAACTTGCTTTAGTATCGATATGTTCATAAAATTTAATACGAGTACTACTTAAACCAACCGTCAAAATAACCCGTCGCATTATCACAGAATATTAGTAGAGTACGGAACATTTGACGGCCTCCAAGGTTGAGGAGTAAGAATTTCGACTACGAATCCAAAGGTCGCGGGTTCAAACCCTGCGTGTGGATTTAACTTTTATTCAATCAATATGTGTCACAACATATTTTAATTGAAATAAATTAATGTATAAAGTATATTTGCGGCACCTTCTAGAGTGGTAGATACTCTAAGTATCGCCTTGGCGAAAGACCACCATTCAGAATCGAAACGTTGCTTGAAATGGGTTTAGCCGTGTTTGGTGACCAGATCTGAATAGCCAACCGCTTTCCAACCTTTCTCTACCTCAACAATCTTCGTACCTTCTCCCCACTACAATAAAATATACCCTAATTGGTGTTAAAACATAGTCTCACTGGCTCTTGACGGTCAAGAACAGTTGGCACTCTTGGGCGATATTTAAAGTCATAAGAATTTTCATTTTTTATGTTTTAAATATCGGGAATTAATGGTAATATATCACTCTTTTCTAATTGTTGTATTTTAATAAGAGTTTGATCCAGCTATCGACAGTACTTCAGTAGTTTAAATAATATTTTCAAAAAAGAATGCGTTGTTACAAACCCACAAAGACCATTTCAATTCAACAATTTCCACCAAAATTAGTGTCCGACCAAGATCAATTGGCAACATAGAAATCCCTGATTCTAAAACAAGTTTTTTCATATTTTTTTTCAAAATTAAATTGGAAAAAAATTATGTTACTCTTAAATCAAATATCAAAAAAATATTGGTAAACTCCACCAGTAAACACGTTTTCTTAATAATTAAAATGAAAATATGTATTTTTTATTTATATATATATATATATAATAATACCTACATGTACAGTATTTACAACATAATAACGTTGCTCCCCAACCCAAACACGAGAATTGATTTCTCTCCTGGGCTGGGTACTCTTGTTAAAAATGTATTTTATATAATAGTTTAGAAAACATTATATACTGCCTATTTTATATAAATAAAAATTATTAAAAAAAAAAAAAAAAAAATGGTTGACCAGTCTGAAGATATTCATAGCATGGAGAAATCGTTCTCGTCAAATAAAGCAAGTAGATAATAGTATAATATTGTTTTAAAACATAACTGTTTTTTTCTTTATTGAAACGTGTTAAAAACCACAACACATGTAGTTAATCAATGTTATTTAAAATTTCACCATAAAATAAGTGAACCAACTTGCATGGTAGCCCGTTGCGCAGCTGATATTTCGTGTTGTCAATAACTCCATTGAGGGTAGAAAATATTTAGCGAAGGGTTATTTAAAGTGGGGTATAGGTCTTAACCTTGTAGTAAATGGCAGTGTACTTGCCTATTGAATATTGAGGAGACTTTCATCCGGAAGTGAAAAAATATCAGCTTATGATAATGAAAACCCACACTGTTTATACCTCGATTTATAAAACATTTTTCTTTCTTATCATTGTGTTGCTGTGCTACCGAAACTATTAAAATTCGTAAATGCTAAACGTATATAAGGCAGAAGAATAGTCAATGTGTTGGCAGAAAGTTGTATTTCTTCATGATCGAGCCCTCAAGCCTACAACCCCCTCCCCCTCCCAAAGCCTTCTCGCAAATGGCGCTTTTGTTGGGCTCCTTTTGGTTCTAGATTCCGTCTCCCCTTATTTTATATTTACTGTCACTTTTCGTACTCTTCTCAAGCTATTTAACTCTTTGAAAACCCGACAAAGAAACATCAAGAAATAAAACTTACATTAAATAACTTTCATGTAGTGATATATTTCCATTCGGATTTGTTTGATAATCGGATATTGCTCCTTTCCTTCTCACTGTCTTAAATTGCATGAATTAAGCACAGAAAAGTAAATATTTCAATATTTCAATCTCAGAGCAAAAATATTTATGGAGAGAAAGCTGAATATTTTTACGTATACGAATTTTCGATAAATCACTTTCTCCAGGTTTTTGCGTCGTAAACCGTGAGAGAAAGAGATAAGACAAGCTCTCACATAAAATAACACCACCATTCGGTATGTAAGCATGTTTTCCGTCTCCCGCGTCTTTGGCGACTCCGCCCACTACTTTTTGCTAAGCGACATAACTCAACGGTTTTTTAGCTTATATCCCATATTTTTGTTTATCACAATACTGTGAATAATACTAATAAATAAAAGTGGTAATACAAATAAACAAAAACATTATGTCGACATGTGCTATGAATGGATGTATAAATACCTTAGCCCTAGTCCTAGCCACGCCCTAGTCAGGAAAAAAATCGTCAATCCTGACTACAGAAGCGCTCCTTATTGGTACATTATTTGCTCTGATATTTCAATTGAACTCATTGTAGAAATAACCTACAGTCCTACTATAAATACATGGCATTCCTCATCTCCCTTTCCAAAACATGTTTTACGTTACTTCAAATATACACACTTAATCAACCCATAAAATAGAAAAAAATGTCATATTAAACATTGCAAAAGTAAATAATAATAACTCAGTCAAGAGTATAAAACGTTTTTATATAATTTAAAAAAAAAGAAACATTTTATTTTATTTTTCAACCGTTTGAAGCCAGTGGAACTATGGCGTCCCCAATTGGGATATGTTGAGAGGCTGAAGGTAGTGGGTAGGGGAAGTTGATGGGGAAGAGGGAGGTTGGGAAGTACCTGGCTATTCAGATCTGGTCACCGAACACGGCTAAAGCCATTTCAAGCAACGTTTCGATTCTGAATGGTGGTCTTTCACCAAGGCGATACTTAGAGTATCTACCACTTTGCAACATCCGCAAATATACTGTATCGTATTATTTTATAATAATCAAATGTTAAATAACACATATAAGTTAAATAAATTTTATTTCCGCACGCCGGGATTAGAACCCGCGACCCCTGGATTCGTAGGCGAACGTCTTAACCACTTGACCACGGTTCTGGTCCACCATCAACAGAACAAGGTGCATCCACAGCCGTTGTGCCCATATGATGCACAGGTGGGACCCAAAAGAGTCGGTGATGTGTGAATGCGGTGCAGTACAGACCGCCAAAGTGTGGTCAGTGAATGTCCGCTCCATAAATTCCTTACAGAAATCGATAAGGGTTGGAGCGGCACGCTCTAGAGTGGTAGATAGTCTAAGTATCGCCCTGGTGAAATACTACCATTCATAAACGAAACGCTGCTTTTTTTTTTACATGAATACCTCACAAGTCTCAACTGCTCCCAACCGTCTAGAGCCAGTGAGACTATGGCATCCCCAAATTGGGTATGTTGTGAGGCTGAAGGTAGTGGGGAGGGGAAGGAGATCGGGAAGAGGAAGGTTGGGAAGTACCTGGCTATTCAGATCTGGTCACCAAACACGGCTAAAGCCATTTCAAGCAACGTTTCGATTCTGAATGGTGGTCTTTCACCAGGGCGATACTTAAGAGTATCTACCACTCTGGAACGTGCCGCAAATATACTTGTTATTATTTTTATATGAATTAAATGTGTTATGACACATATTTAATTAAATAAAAGTTATTGGCGCACGCCGGGTTTGAACCCGCGACCTTTGGATTCGTAGTCGAGCGTCTTACCACTCGACCATGGAGGCCGTCAAATGAAACGCAAAAACGCTTGAAATGGCTTTAGCCGTGTTTGATGACCAGATCTAAATAGCCAGGTAACTCCCAATTTTTCTCTTCCTTCCCATTACCTTCAACCTCACAACATACTTCAATTGGAGATTCCATATTCTCACTGACTCCAGACGATTGGGTTAGAACTCTTGTGGGGTATTTACTATAAAAAAATAATTAAATTAACATCATCATATTATACCGCTTTAGCTTCCGTGAATCGCGTTTTTTTCCCTCTCAATCATGAAAGACATGCAAACAATTTTCCGGTTAATAGTTGAGAATTTAAAGGCAAGTACCTTTAACCTATTAAGGCTTCAATACGTCTTTATATCGAACCTCCTTTATTTATTTTCTATTCAGGCAGAGGCGTGGGCCTTGAAGGGTTGGCGCATGAACGCTAAGGTCGTTCAGATTAAATTCCTCGTATTTCGCGCTTTGTCAAGCAATTTTTTCATTGAATGCGAATATGTATAACATTCTCCCCAAACGAGCGCTCATTTCGTCAATGAATATTGATGAATGGGACGGAGTCTTTTTACGGCCTGATCTCGCGCGAATTCTCCTCTTCTCGGGCACTCAAGATACAAAACGTGTATTCTTATTTTATAAAAGCTGCATATCGATTTACTTTCTACCTACATACTTGCAAAGGGCGTGCCATTCATACTTTATTAAATCACAGATAATTTATTAAAAAGCACAATCCATTAGACAAAAAAATATTAAAATGAAATAATAACGTTGTATAAGACCGCAATTATTTATTGATTTAATAAAACAAATTTGTAACTTTATTCCACTTTTATTAAATAAAAGTGGAATAAAGTTACAAATTTGTTTTATTAAATCATTAAAATGGAATTCCACCACGAATTAACAGTTTCAAAATTAGAAATAGCAATTATTTATGTTTTATGATCGAACGGTTTCACTTAGCCTAAGCATCATCAGGGTACAAATCAAACTAAACAAAAAATACATGGTGTGTGGTTACATTTACTCGTACATATAGAGGGAGAACACAATATAATATAAAATAAAAGAACAGTAAAAAAACAAAAGAATAACATTTAACTATTACAAAAGAACGGAAATAAAGATACGAATAATATAAAATGAAAGAGGCAAAACATCAACCGAGAAGGTGATAAATTTGATGAATTTTCATTAAATATGTCAAACCACGAAGTGATTGCTTTCCACGAAAATATAAAAATATCCAACTGATAATATTAATACTTGGCTACTTTACACAACGCCATTTTTGTGAAATATCACCTCAAGGGCGCTTTACAAAACTGAAGGCTCAGCACCCAAAAATGGCACGAAACATCACTTTGTAGCATTCTAATAGCAGCAATACTGCAGACGATTTATCTGAAAATTCTACATGGGCAGTTAGAAAAAATTCTATGGTAAATGAATAAAAATGACAAGCTTTAATGTTTAAAATTCTATGAAAAACATCCTGAAATTTCAGTAAAAGGTGTCGTTTGAAAACCACCAGCCATTTTTGAACATTTCACCTAAAATTTCATAAAGAATTCAAAAGTAAATTAATTAATTAATTACAGTTTAAAAATTGTATTTACTGGAAACCTTCGACATTTTCATAACTACCCGTAGAGAATTTACAGATAAATTATTCGCAGTATTGCTTGTATTAAAAAATTTAAAAAAAGTTTTTTTTTTTAAGTGCTGGCTTTACCATAAAACCATCTTAAGCTATACTAACTAAAATTACCCGATTGATATTTACATTTTTCGCGTGTGGATTTGTGACAGTGAAGATTGTTGAGTTTCTCTGAAATATGGGAATATTTTGATACACCTAAGTAACAACTAACCATCACGCCGTTTTTCTGTTGCGGTATCCAGGTACTTTTAGGTCATATATTTTTTTCAAAATCTTTTCTTCGTTCGTTCGTTCTACATGCCCAAACCATCTAAGCGTCCCAAAATTTCCATAAGTTGGATTAATACCTACTTGAAAAAAAAACGGATATCATTTTTTTTTTCTTTGTTTATTTATTATTTTTAATATCCCTGTCTCGCTCGGAATAAGGGTAATAAATTCAATTATATGTTCGACGAGAAAACCAAAGGTTTCGCGTTAAATCCAGCCTTGCGGAAATAATTTCAATTCGATAATACGTGTCATTTGACTTTTAATTCTTATAAAATAATATATTGTATATTTGCGGCACGTTCCAAAGTGGTTGATACTCTTAGTATCGCCCTGATGAAAGACCACCGTTCAGAATCTAAGCGTTGCTTGAAATGGCTTAAGCCGTGTTCAGTGACCAGATCTGAATAACCAGGTACTTCCAAACCTTCATCGTCCCCTCCCCACTGCCTTCAGTCTCAAAACATATCCTAATTAGGGATGCCATAGTCCTAATGGCTTCAGATAGTTGGGAGCGGTAGGTGCTCTTGTACGGTATTCACTATAACAATTTTTTTTTTAAATCGATAATTATAAGGTTTATCATAGTTCTCCTCACTAGGAAATACTGTGCTGAGGATGATTATTTTAGGATTCTTAAAATGTTTTTTTATTTTTATTTTTTATTTATTTAAGAAAGGCTTTCATTTGTTATAAAATGATTAATCAACCCTTAATACACGTAAAAAAATGTGTCCTTAGTTAAGACGTATATTTAAACCACTAATACATAATGATTAAATCTGCGAATCAGAAAAAAAGAATTTTGAAGACAGCTTTATTACCTTAGGTATTATTTTTTTTTAAACACAATAATATCATTACCTTTACCAATGTTAGCAACAAAAATTCAATGGTACTTTTTAGTTTGATTTATTTGAAAAAAATCTTTTCTTCGTTCGTTCGTTTTGGAGTTTGGACTTGCATCTTTTGGTTTTATTTATATCAAAATGTTATTGTTTTTCATCGCGTAATAGTAAAATATTTTATACACCAATCTTTAATTATTTTGTTTTTTAAGTTTTAAATATTTGTTCTCTTTTCCCGATATCTTAATTTTCGTAACCATGCGATCGACATATAAGCTTACTTCGGAATACCAAAAAGTTAGCGTAAGTTTTACTATCTCGAAATGTTAAATGAAGTAAATTTTATAGAAAATTCCAATTTAAAGCGTCAAGAAACGCCCCTGCAAAGTTTCTTCGAAGTTTTAAAATATTTCGTTAGAATTTATGTTGTATAACTTAATATCTTGTAAAAGGTGACTCCTTACCAGTATTTTTATAATTAAGTACCTACTGTAGCGTGTCTACGAATTCGTGAAAATCGAATATTTCAAGTTCTGTTTTTTTTTTTTTTTAATTTATTAGAAGTTCCTTCAGAATTAAATTTCAAAATTGATGTAACTTTTCAGGATTGCAAAGTTTTTATTTAAGCCGTTCCTAGACTACACCCTAATACTGCTTACATACGAATACATGAATTGAATGAGTTGTATGGAGGATCTTCCCTGCCTACCCCTGTGGAGAAATAGTGTGATGGCGAGTTAGTTGTCTAATAATTTTTCGTATAGGCGTATATATTATAGGTTTATTGTCTAAAACAAATGTTAGGTAATTTAAATAACTGCTAAAATATTACTGTTATTCATTTACCTTCGAAAGAAAAATATTTGTTTGAACGATATTCGTGTTACGATGTATATTCCGGCTTAGCAGTTCTGTAAGCAATACAAAAAAGGTGCAAACAATAATTTAAAGTCGATGTTAAAAGCCACTCAAAAATCTATTACAATATACAATATTAATAACGTTGTAATAAGATTTGCCTACCGACGTAAAAAATGTTTTATAATGGCCTTGAGCGCCGAAACAGCCGAATAATAATAATAATAATATTTGGATAAAAGCGCCGTTTTTGTGAAAAATCACCTCAAGGGCGCTGTACAAATCTTAATTTTATAATTAATTCTTAGTTTATATAAATATACAGCAACATTACCTGGTAGGTCACTTCTGGCAGGACACAATCACCATATTATAATAACCTAAAATTTAGAATTACTTAAATTTTTATTTTTATTTTTTATTTTATTTTATTTTGTTTATTTATTTATTTATTTATTTTTTATTTTTTTATTTTTTTTTTTTCATTTTAGGGCATGAAGGCAAATTTAAGATAAAGTATATCGGAGGTATTTTTTAACTTTTCGTAGTGAAGAACAGATAATGGTGATAATCTTCTAATGAATTTAAGGAATGAGAGTCTGAAAAGTTTTCTTGGTTCTATTGGGCTTGTTACATCTTGATTATGGATATGATTTTCTGAAAAATGAGTTTTGAGTTTGGCTCTGAACTCTGCCGAGTCTTTTATTACTCTCAGATCATGTGGTAGTCCATTCCAGGTTTTAGGACCTGACACTCCGAAGGCGCGCTCTCCAAACTTAGTGTCTGGTGTGCGCTTTGGTTCTTTCAACCTTCCGATAGCCGATGACATTGCTGATCTAAGAGTTGACTGTCGCGAATTGGAATCTTCAGGAATACACAATTCCGATAAATAAGCCGGAGCCATTCCGTTAATTGATTTGAAAACCATCCAGCAAAGCTTAAACTGGATTCTTTCGGGACATTTAAGCCAGTGAAGATTTTTGAGGTGCTCTGAGATATGGGAATATTTTGATACGCCGGTGATAAGTCTTGCCGCGGCGTTGAAGACTAGTTGTAGTTTGTTAATTTGATATTTAGGAAGACTGTATATTCCGTTGCAGTAATCTAAACGCGAAACGACGTACGAGTTTACAAGTAATTTGGTTGCCTCTGTTGGCAGGTTTCTTCGCACTGATTTTATTTGTCTTAGTTGAAAGAACCCTGTGCTCACAGTCTTGTTAATTTGGGATTTAAGGGAGAAATCAGCATCCAAATTGACGCCCAGAAGTTTGATGGATGTCTTTGGAATAATGTCACTTCCTGAGACAGCTATTGGGGAGTTATTGATGTTATGCTGACGTCTGCTTGTGGCGGTCCAGAGAAACTCTGTCTTTGAAGGGTTCAATTTCAGTCTATTTGAGGTCATCCAGAGAGTGATCGCTTCTAGGCACTCAGTCATGCGGATTTTCAGACTGTCTATTTCTGTCGGTGAGCAGTAAAAGTAAACTTGCTGGTCGTCGGCGTAGCAATGTGATATAAGGCCGAATGATTTGATTATTTGAGCGACATCATTTATGAAGAGGATGAAGAGCAGTGGGCCCAGAACGGACCCCTGGGGTACTCCAGATGAAAGCGTTGTAAAATTTGATTGGTTTATTCCCACCTTCCTACTAATAACGAATACTAAGAATAAAAACTAAAACTAGAAAAACTTTATAATAATAATATAAAATTTAAAAAAATTCTACTAATTGAACATAAAAACAATAAAAACGTTAAGTACCTAAGTGAAATATTAAATAAGTATTAATACACGTCAAAATTTTGGTCAATTTATGAATTAATGTAATTTAATACGTTATACATTATTTTAACTATAATATAAAGATAAATAGGTTATTGACTCTAGAATTTTTCTACAAGCGACAGCGTACTTTGAATAATTGAATTTAAAAAACATTGCCAACTTTAACTCTGTCCACGTCAAGAATATTTAAATAAATCATTACAACGGCGAAAAATTGTTTGGCATCTAATCTTTTACAACGACAACAAATTGTCTCGTTCTGCAGAAAAAAATGGTTGAAGGTCGTGCAATTAGAGTTGACCCAAATAATACGCACTTAGATTGTGTGTTTTGGTGCATATCTATACTAAGACAGTAATGCCCTTGTCAAACGTCACTGAGATATAGATTTTTTCTTGCCCTCGCCTATTTTATTGTTCCAAAAAACGGAAAATAAGCAAATACGCTGTCCGAATTTGAATATTTATTTGTTTATTAAACTAACGGACTATTGTCCAATCACAAAAAAAATACATAACACGAAATAAGAAAAAAATCAACAGAGAAAAAACAGCACATATAAATTATTTAATGAAGCAATGACAAAAATAGGACAAAATATACAAAAAAGAACATTCAAATCAAAGCCAAAGATTTGGTAGAGTCGTAAAGAATGAAAAAAATCATTTAGACTGGTACCAAAAATTTCAAGACCATGGCTTAAGTTCATAAGTCTCGACATTCTGGACAGCGGAGAATGATACCCATAATTAAAAGAGCGATGATTGAGGAACAGCAATTATTTGTTTTTTCAGAATCTACGACAAGAAATGTTGTTCTAGATGAATTGTAACAAAAGAGGTTAATCAAATTATACAGTTAATAATTTTGAATATGACGAATATCAACCGTGTACAAATGTTGGATGCGCGTTTGGCGAGTTTCCCGGCTGCGTACTGGTGCCGAAGAAATCAGTGATGCAAGTTCCTCAGAGCATCTTCAATTGGGATACTAGTGGAATAATGACAGTAGACAGTCTAAGTATGGTCATGGCAAAAGACCACCATTCAGAATCAAAATATCGCTTTAAATGGCTTTATCCGTGTTTGGTGACCAGATCTGAATAGCAGGTTATTTTCAACCCTATTACCTTCACCCTAACAACATCCTCCAATTTGGGATACCACTGTCTCATGTACCACTGACTCCAGACGGTTAGGAGCAGTTGGGACTCTAATGCAGTATTCACCAGGCAAGTTTTCTTATTCGTAATGTTTTTAAACATACTACAATAAAAAATATTTTAGATTTCCCCATCGTATTTTAACGGAATCACTGTCTGAATAATTTTAATATAGATCTAGTGCTTTTATTCCGAAATACAGATAAAACTTACCCTTAAATCCCGCTTCTACCCATTACAATAATAATAAAAAGGCGAAATTAATCAGGCCTTTAGAATTCCCATAAACAAAGGCCCAAGCGCGAGAAATCCTCTCCTCCGGCCGCATCTCGCTAATTTCTCACGCAAATCTCGTTCGCGAGTGATCAGAGGCGGTATCGAGAGAGCAGAAGCAGTAAAGAGAGCGTTAAAGAACATTACTTGTCACCATAACTCACATACATTACTGCCTGAAGAGCGCGGGACCCGCGGATACCGACCAACAGTTAGCAGTTAGCAGTTGGCAGTTCGCAGTTTGCAGTTCGCAGTCCGCGGGGAGAGCGGTGTGCAATGCCTTGTTTTTAATTTCAGTTATTTGTAACGTCTTGCTGCCAATGCTATTATTACAATTGTGCGCAATTCGCGAATCTCACGAGAAAATTGATGAAAGAAGGTAAGGAATGAGGTATGATTTTAATAATACCAAATTTTTAACTTTATTCCACTATTTTTTTATTTATTTAAGACCTGACCGGTTTTACCTTATGACGGGCATCTTAAGGTGAAACCGGTCAGGCCTCAAATAAAAAATAGTGGAAGAATGTTAAAAATTTAGTATTATTAAAATCATTGAAATGGAGTTCCACCACGAATTAACAGTTTCAATATTGGAAATAATAGAGTAAGGTATGTTTACGAATGAGTCAAAATGGTCCGTGATTTTTCTTCTATGTCCGCCTCTGCTGGAAAAAGGCATGATGGTTATTTTTTAACGTATTTGGTAACATGAATTTTCGTGAAAAGGTTTATGTTAATATTTTTTCCTACCATTGTAAACGTACTGGATTTCAACAGCGAGACAAATATTCCCTGGTTAGACAAACTTTTTTTAAAAACCTCCCTACTCCCATCATTAAAAGTGAAAAGTGTTGTTTGTGCTATAATGTACGACTTATATATCTAGCAGAGGATTGAACCCGCGACATGAGTATGGGAAAACGTTGCTTTCGACCACTAGCTGGTCAATTTTAGGGGGTATTTCACCATATCTGAGTAAACTGTTGAGTAACTACTCGTCAAGTTGCTTAATCATAGGATTTATATGACTGTATAAGCGGACATTTACTTGACGGGTAGCGTTACTCGGCGATGGTGCAAAAAATAATAATATTCATCGCTACTCGACAAATTGCGCTAATCACTATTTTAATCAGAGATGGTGAAAAACCCCCCTATTATAAAAATCAAGATGATTTTTTATTGATTTGAAGGAAAGTCGGCGAGTGTCCTATATCATGGAACTAACATAACAGTATTGTGTGACAAATTTCAACATATTTTATGTTATTCTGCTTGGCTAAGTTTATCGACATCACGTTGTATACACTTTATGTATATTTAAGTAGTATACTCGTAAATGCATTTTTTTTTGTTAAAATTCTATCATTTACTTTTATTGCTTTTACGTTTATCATTTTTGATTTTTTTAAATGCTCTATATCTAATTAAACACATGTTTATAATGTTTCTTATAAACTTAAATCCGTATTTGTATATGCACATATTTATATGTACATAAGTTTTGCTTTTACGTTATTTATATTTACATGCACTCACAGAACAGGTTATAATAACCTATTGAGGAATGTAATGTAAAAAAAATGTAAGAAACAAAAAGTTAATAAAAGGTAAAAATAATCATTTGTATTAGTGAATTTTGTCAATCAAAAAACCAAAATTATTTAACGTTGAGAAAAGGAGTGCTTTCCATTTACGTTCAACATCGGTAGCGAAGGTATATTATGTTTTGCTAACATCCGCTGGTTTCCGATAATAACAATTTGTGTTTTTGACGGGTTGATCAGAGGTCCGAATTTTTTGTCCGAGCCGTAATATGCGAGAGGTCCTTTGATAAAATTCACAAAATTTAATTTGCTAAAGTTTTGTTGCGCGCTTTGTAACCTGCCGTCTTTACATTTTTAATTATAAGGTTGTAATATGAAAATGGTCACAGAACTGATTTTAACACTATAAAGAGATGTTTAAGTACCATATATTCGGTTTAATATTATCTCAGTCTCTCAGATTATAAATTATAATTTAACTAATCGATCACATATCGTAATTGAGTAGTTAAGACTCTCGTGTGCGCAAATACACAAACACACACACACATATTTATATATTTACTAGTCCTGTTATAAAAAAAAAGGTGAATTTTGAATTTTCGCGGGCTGTGTACAAAAAAAAAAAATATATATACACATATATATATATATATATATATATATATATATATATATATATATATATATATATATATATATAATCATATCAAATAAGTATACCCAATTGCTTTTTTATGTAAAAAATACACTCCACATATTACCTCACTTTTCTCTTAAATTTAATAACATTTCTCTCTTATTTTAAATCGGTTGGTAATTCTTGAAAGATTTTCACCGCTCTGTATAACAATGCATTCTCAGATTTCGATTTCTTTCCAAATGGAAGATGTATTTCATATTTTCTTCTTGTAGAACAATGTGTTTGCTGTACTTTATTCCCTTTTGTATTTGTTGGATTTCAAAGTGATAATTTGTTATGTTCTCACCTTCGTGTTTTTCATCCAGTTTCTACTTATCCAACCATTGCAGTTTATTCGATTTTCGTATTCAACGACACCGACAGTTAAAACAGAACCGTTTTTGCTTTGAAAAAACGTGTTGCTCGTTGGTTTTTTGCTTGTTCGTGGGTTTTTTTGTAGTTCCCAAAATGATGATGATAAATGTGGTTTTGTGAATTAAGAAGACTTAAATCAGTCTAGTATATTCGTGTTCGTCAATAATACAATTGTTTAAGAGAATTTCAAGAACTTATAACTTCAACTTCATCGGTGAGTGAATGGTTTCCCATTTCTTCTTTCATTCCATAATTTTTCAACATCCATAATTAGATCCTTTCATGAAGTTGTTTAGTTTATCATTTTACAGTCCACTATTTTCCAAATTCGTCAGAAGTTGAAATCGGTGTTTTGTCGCAGCTTCGGATCCAACAATACATTTCCAAAACATTTTTAAAGAATACATATTGTTCACTCCCAAGTCATTCAGAATACTAGTTCATATTGAAGACGTACTTTGGACATTTTTTTTACAAATTTATCATATTGGATAATAATTGACATTGTGTTCACATGAATGCCTTTTTCTTAGATGCAATCTCCTCTATGGAGTCCTTAAATATTTCACTTCAACTACCAATACCCAGATTTTTTTGATTTTATGGATTCTTTCGTAATCCTCTGCTCTGAGCCACTAAAAAAATTGAGTGGGATTAATATAAAGTGATATTTTGATTTTAATGTTGATTACGCCACCCACGTATAAGAAGTCAAAAGACATTTTTTCAACTGGGAATATAAGAATTTGATTTCGCTACAAAACGCGTTTATTCATAATTGAATGGAATATCAAAATCTATAAATAGTTTTCTTTTTGAGTCCCTACGTGCATCGGAGTGTAAACTGTTCAAATTTAAAGGTGGTGTTCATTGAAATTACAGTATTTTAAAAGAAATCTTTTCATATTCTTACCTACCTATGATGATTATATTTTAGTATACATTATTCTATATTTAAAATGGGTTGATTAAAGCAAGCAATATTTTTTTCTAGGCAAGTTACATTCCGTGATTTTTACGAGTAATAAAACTATAAATAATGTCCTTTATGTATACTTAAGTACATACTGGTACATACGTACAAGTGTGAACTTTAAAAAAAATTGAACTATAGATGAAAATAATCAAATTAAAAAATAATCTTCTCTAATCCAAAGAAGACTTAGATATTAAGAAGGTTCCTAGCCATTATATATTTAACCAAAGCAATTGGGTGACATTTAATTCTCAGATATTTTGTTTTTGATCGCTGTGTCAGAATATATTGCAAGTAAAATTACATCCTGTGATTTTTCATAAGTAGCAACTGTTTTTAACAACAGGGCATTTTCAGGTAGTTAAATCATGTATTTCTTAAGTTTATAAAAACGATAGCTTTTAACTTTGTTCGCTGGTATGCCACATAATTTTCTGCCTTAGTAGCGACCTTTGATGACTTTTTTTATATGTAGACTGTTTTTTCTTTAATTCCTGTTAATCTTGGAAATCTGCTAACTTCTCTAATTCTTCGTAATCTTCGTGTTTTTCCGGCGATTATTTTAATCCGTGTAACTCTCTTACGTATCGTGCTAAAAGGTTATTTATTTTTAATCATCACCTTTGTCCTATTTTAATACAGAATTTTTTGTTTATATTTGTGCTCAGTCACTATGCTCCAGCTAGCAAACTTCTCCGAGAAGTTAAGTAAATATAAAACTCTGTGAAAAACAAGACATTTCAAAATTTCGAATTTTTACCAAATCTCTTATGGATGAATCTTTTGCACAAACCATGTATCAAGCTTATTTTTTTACTTGAATTAAGTTAAAATTTACAAGTAATGTGAAAAAGTTAATTTCTAATATAATTTAAAAAAACACACTGCAATACTTTTCGATTAACAGTAAAAACTTTTCGAAAATTAAAATGCGACCAAAGTGAAAGTATAATATTTGTGTCCTTATCTCTTTAACAATATAAATATAAATAAATATATTTATTTAATTTTTTAAATATTTTTTACATGAATGCCGCACAATTCTCAACTGCTCCCAACCGTCTAGAGCCAGTGAGACTATGACATCCCCAAATAGGGTGTGTTGTGAGCCTGAAAGTAGTGGGGAGGGAAAGGAGTTTTGAAATAGGAAGGTTGGGAAGTACTAGGCTATTCAGATCTGGTCACCAAACAGAGCTAAAGCCATTTCAAGCCACATTTCGATTCTGAATGGTGGTCTTTCAACGGGGCGATACTTGACGTACCTACCACTCTGGACGTAAGAAGTAAACAAGAAAACTGTTTCTAAGTGACATTTCGCAGGCACATCACTGTCGGAAGTGTACACGATTATATATAAATAAAAAATTTAAAAAATATTATTTAATAACGAAAAACATAACTATTACCAAGAAAGGTTATTTTTGTAATTTGTTTGATTCTCCCAATTCCTGTTAATCTTGGAAATCTGGTAGGAAGATTTCCCTATATGGAGCAGTCAAATTTAAATGTTTGTACAATATACCATATGGGCTTCTTTGGTACAAGGAAATCAAAATTAGCATTTCAGCAAACAATAGAAATATATATAGACAAAAAGAATACTTTAAAAAATGTACACACTGTATAAGGATCCCACTGCTCCCAACCGTCTGGAGCCAGTGAGACTATGGCATCTCGAATTGGGGTATGTTATAAGGTCGAAAAGTAGAGAGGGTAAGGGGGCTAAAAGCATTTCAACAAACGTTTCACTTATGAATGGTGGTCTTTCACCAAGGCGATAAATTGATTATCTACCACTCTGGAACGTGCCGCAAATATACTATATTTTATTTTGTTTTAATTAAATGTGGTTGGAAATATCTTCGTCAACAAAATACTTCCTGTGTCAAATATATTGAAAAAGTATGTTTACGAGAGACAGAAAGGCTGATAAGGATATTGAAAGAAGGGTGAATGCAGGAAACTCCATTAATGGAAGACTGAACGCTGTTGGCGCAAATAAGAAACTGTCCAAAGAAGCGAAGCTAGCAGTCCACAATGGAGTGCTTACACCAACCCTGATGTATTGCAGTGAGGCGTGGAACTGGCAGAGGAAGGATGAAAGTAGACTGAATGCTATGGAAATGAAATCTCCGAGACGTATGTGCGTAAAAACCATATATGACCGTATTGAAAATGTGGATATCCGAAAAGAATGCAAGGCTGATGTAAGTGTAATGAATAGGATCTAGAAAGGGACTCTTAGATTGTTTGGGCATGTAGAGCGAATGAACGAAGAAATGAGTGTAAAAATAATATCTGATGCGAAAGTGAATGGAAGAAGAAGTCAAGGACGCCCGAGGAAACATGGCATAAGCCGCTTCAACCAACGTTTCTATTCTGAATGTAGTGATCTCACCAGGTTGATACTGAGAGTATCTACCACTCTGGAACGTGCCGGAAACATATTATTTATTATTCTTAATTACTTATTTGTGAAATAACACAAGGGCAACGGAAAAAGTAAGGCTGATGGAAGCGTTATGAATCGGATTAAGAAAGGGACGCTTATATGGTTTAGACACGTACAGCAGATAAATGAAGAAAGAACTGTGAAAAGAATATATACAAAGCGAAAGTGAATGGACGAAGAAATCGGGGACGCCCGAGGATGATGCGTCACGATAGAGTTAATCAAATACTTGAATCGGGTCATGTGAAGAGTCAGAATAACAGAAGAGTAAGTATTAGACGATTTATGAATGTGAATGAAGCAAGGAGAGTTTTTATTTGTTTATTTACGCCCGTTATAGGTTTTTATACAAATGTTAACATTTTCATTTTTTTTTTAAACAATTACATCATTAGTGCAAAAAATATTGTAAAATAATATAAAAATAGTATTGAATAGCAGATACAAAAATATTGTAGATGAAAATAACTTAATATTTAATAAATAACAGGTTCAAAAATATTGTAAAAGAAAGGAAAAAAGTAATATTAAATAACAGGTCCAACTATTAGTTTAGCTCTACCAGATGACAACAACTGTACTAAATTAGACTTATAGTTTGATATTGGTGTGTTAAATATATCAGCGACATTGGAGTACGTGTTTCCCAGCTGTTGCATTCGTCGCATAGGCGTGTTGAATTGCGAGGTTGAAGCAGAATTGCTACAATAGTACGGTAGGTACTGCCTTGTAACTGTCTTGCTAGAAACATGAAATGAAATCAAGTTTAATAGTTCAGGGCTGTCAATCATTGAATTTATAATTATGTATAAGCAAATCAAGTCTGTAATTATTCTCCGTTCAGACAATCTCAATAAATAAAGGTGACAAAGAAGATAATCGTAATTGATACATTCCCTTAATATGCCCATTCTGAAGTTAATAAATCTTAAGAATTTATTTTGAACTCTTTCTCGTAGTAAGTTGTATGGCGGTCCGTCCTTTCTGCTTACTCCTGCGGAGAAACGGCGTTTTGCTAGTTAGTTTGTTAGTTAGTTCAATTTAATATGCAGAGATATATGCACCAATATATTTACTCACGAGTTTTCAAAATATGAAACATCCCCGATAAAAAAATAGAGTCTTTGATAAAAACAATGCATCAAAATCGCGCGAAACGTATAACCTATACCACCTTCCAGCGCCTCCCTGTGAATAACACAAAGCGAGGTGGTTATAACATATCGCAGACATCCATTTCGCGCGATCAAATAAAATTTCCAGGCACTTTTGTCTTGTAAAAACGGCCATGTTTTATTCATCGGTTTCCGGTAGCCCGCAGCACGCGCGGCGTGTGCCGCTACAGCGGGCGAGTAGACATCGCCGGAGATATTGATAGGAACCGAATCGGCGATATTGGAGTGCGTTAGGGGGGCGCGGGAATAGGAGGGCGGTTATCGGCGGAGGTGAAAATCATTAATCAGGGGGTGAGCTATTCTCGGGAACGCGGCTTCGGACGTTTCTGCAAATGCAGCGGGCTTTTGCCGTTTTATGTACACGAAAAAATCAATTGGTTTTACATATACAGTTACATATACAGTCAAACTTGGTTATAACGAGCGCGAAGGGACCGACCAAATTTGCTCCTTAAACGTAGGTAAGTAAAAAAAAATAGCTACCTTCTAATATCGATATTTACATCAGGGTATGAAAGCTTGCATATTATAAATAAAGCAAGACGTTTTTTTTATTACGAAAATCATACTTATCTAACTACGAAATGATTTAATTTATGATTACACTAATAATAATAATAATAAAGTGTACGCACAGTACTGGATAGAAATGTCTCTTAGAGCGACAACTATCAGGGATTATAACCCTCCTTAACGTGATTTGCGGAAAGTCCACCGCCGTGCAGGACAAACGGCTTTCTTTGTCTTGTTTGTGACATTATATGTCTTACTGTTTCGTGAATTAGGTTTTTTTTCTTATACCCGGGCGCATTGAGTTGACAATATTATTTGGACGTTATATCAGTGAAGCAACTTCGTTATAACTCCACACGATTGTATGAAAATAAGCCCGACAAAAATATCATTAAGTAATTGCTCATTATAGCCGTGACCTCGCTATTACCGCGATCGTTACAACCATGTTTGACTTATATGGAAATTAAACCAGATGTCACACAACATGGACAGTTTCTTGAATATAATGAAAAAAGTGTGTGTTACTCTTCCTAAAAATAGTAAAGCGGTTATATAATAAAATGATAAGAAATTATAAAATACAATATGGCAATGCTCTTCAAATATTTTTGACATGTTTTATCATTTTTTATTATTTTGTTTAATGGGTCTTACATATTATCATTTAAAGATATTGAAGTTGCAAGTACATTTGATAATGTATTTGCAACTTTTTTCGCGGTATGTTGTGAGGATGAAGCTAATGGGGAGGGGGAGGAGATAGGGATGAGGAAGGTTGGTAAGTACCTGACTATTCAAATTTGGTCACCAAAAACAAACTGAGTATCTACCACTCTGAAACGTGTAGCAAATATAATATATTGCTACAAAAAATGCGTCAACTGGTTTTCACGTATATCGAATAAATTAAAATAATATACGAATTTGAGCAAGAGTATTCGCATAAAGTATTATTTACAGAAAATTATAGAATATTTGGTTGGCCTGGGAATCCAATTTTGACATTCAAAGAGATTCTGGTGATACGTCTGAAAATTAACCGAAAAACGAAAGCATTTACAAAGTAACCTGCATTATTATATGGGAGCATAATTTCATCTCGTAAATTACAAATCGTTTGGTTAAATTAACCTGAGTTCATCGAGTTATTAATTACACAATCATTTTCAACTTCATGGAAACGAGAAAATATTTACATAATGAAATATGAAAATGCAGTTTCAAAATTGACTCGAGCGTGGATAAAATATTATACTATTATATTACAACGTATAGTTTCAATCTGAAGATAAAAATCACTCGCATAATTATGCAAATGGCTTTATTATTCAATTTATCATACGGAGTTATCTATTTGAGTCACTTCACAATATACGCATATATGAAAAAACACAATTTCAAATGGCTTTAGCCGTGTTTAGTGAACAGATCTGAATAGCCAGGTACTTCCCAACCTTGGGAAGGTGGTGAATTCGGGAAGTACCTGGCTATTCAGATCTAGTCACGAATATTATACTAATAATTTAGTCAAGAATATAAGTGTACGTAATTGTGTGACTGGAAATGCAAATAGAAGAAGGTTGGCAAATATAAAAAAAAAAAGTAATGTTAAGAATAAAATAAAAATAAATCAAAAAATGAATTAAATTATGTCTATCTGAGAGGACCTGCCAGGTAAGTATCTTCCAGTATGTTTTTTCTTTAAATAAATATTAATATCAACTTGAAAATAAGATCTGTACAGCGCCCCTGAGTTGATTTTTCAGAAAAACAGCGCTATACAAAGCATCAACATATTATTATTATACGAGAAAAACAGAGTCACAGAATTGTCTGATGTACAGAGGACTGAAAATGTAAAAAATAGTGTATTCAATATTAAATGTGACGCTTAATGCAAACATTTTATACTGTAAAAAAAAAAAAAATGACATGTACGTAATAGTATAAGCGTACTAGTATATACCATTTTATATGAAGTAACTCAGTAAACAATAAAGAAAACCAGAAGATTTACAAGCGTGATTTAATTTTTAATATCTGAATATCTGTCAGACGATCGTATATGTAATATCGAACGATCGTTACCGTACATAAGACAGGTACCTACTAAAAATGTCAACCTTCACATCTGAGTGATTAATTTGAATAATCATTTAAATATTTTAAATATTATTTTTGTAGCGTGTAACAAGTCAAGATGTTTACACTTTTTGCTTCCCAAATAGTTTCATTGTACCCTGAAGAAGGTTTAATGAGAAATTTTAGCAAAACACATATCGTATTGTAGAAATTTTGAGCAGTTTCAGGGAATATTTGTCCATCTACCTGTGTCAACTGTAGTTAGAGGTGCATTATTGAGGAGATAATCGTCTGTACTCGGTAAGCAAGCTGCCTTATGCTACAGTACGGCTTTTTCATCTTTATATTTACATAAAAATACTTAAAGTGCAATTTTGTAGACTGTTTTTGGTGCTTATAACAATCTTTGTTTTAAACCCACTCACCAAATTTTAAAAATAAAATGAGACGGAGAAATTTAACTAAAAATATTATGTCTTAAATAAACATATTAAGATAGAACAACAAACTTCCATTGTGAATTTGTATTTTTTATAGTTTCCTACAATTAACTAACCAATCTTTTTAAATTGTTAAAAAAACAATACATGAAAACGCCACTGACGTCATTGGACCCCAATTGTAACGTACATTGTAAATACGTATGTAATTGGTGAAAAACAACAAATGCCACTGACGTCATTGGACCCCAATTGTAACTGCAGACCATTGTAGAGAGATTCCCAACTGTTGTGACGTCATCTAATTTAAATCGTTTTGCCTTACATTTCAAAACGGGCCCATTTTCACAAGGTAAAAAATGATCATCAAAATGTATTCTACTAAGGAATAACTAATCAAAACTAAATACAACTTTTTAAAATATATTTTTATGTTTTTGAGTGGGCAAAATTATTTTATAGATATATAAAAAGTTGATAGGGGTTTCTCGCCGTCTCAAAAATCCCTTCATGGAATAAAGTTAAAAATTTGTTTTTATTTAATCATTATAATAAAGTTATTCTTCATATAACGTTATGATTTTTAAAATATACACATTTTCGTAGAAAGCAATCACTTTGTGGTTGGATATATTTAATGAAAATTAATTGATAAATTTGTATCAGACCACAGGTTTTACTTTTATGATCGACCGGTTTCGCTTAGCTTAAGCATCATCAGGTTACATAATTAAATTAAACAAAAAATAAATAGTGTGTGGTTATATATACGCATACACACAGAGGGAGAACACAATATAAAATAAAATAAGATAACTAGAAGAAATCATGAAATATTATTATTTCATTTATGGTTTTAAAGTTTATTTTGTAGAACTCCATTTTAATTTTTAGGTTTTTTACTTTTATTTAAACAATAATTATTATTAATTTAAATTTTTAAAAAAAAAGTAGAAAAAAAAGTAAAAAAAAGCAGTTTGATAATGCCCTCAGAAGGCGAAACAGCTGTCACGCGTAAAAATAATTACATCGCAGAGCTTTTAACTAAAAACTGTTTTTTTTAAATTTAAATTAATAATAATTATTGTTTAAATAAAAGTAAAAAAACCTAAAATTATTATTTCACCTTATCTGTTTCTTTCTTTCTGTTTCTTTGTTGTAATTTAAATATTAATTTTTATTTTTTCTTAAAGTTCTCTTATTTTATTTTATATCGTGTTATCCCTCCGTATGTATGAGTATACATAAGCACACACAACGTATTTTTTGTTTAATTTAATTTTGTACCCTGATGATGCTTAGGCTAAGCGAAACCGGGGGTCATAAACATAAAATAAAATCTGTGGTCTTCCACAAAGTTATTATTTCATTTTCACCAAAAAAATATTTAATATTTGAAGAGATTTTTTCAAGAATAGATTTTCTAATAATAATCTTGGTGATATTATGTATAAATGTAATGTGAAATTTATAAGGCTTCATCTGTGGGCGGGAAAACAATTCCGCCCTGTATTATTCCCGCTATACGTCTGTCAAAGAAAAACCCACGTTTGAGATGTCTCCCGCGACAAGGAAACGAAATTATTGTCGGAAATTTCCACCTTTTTGTAAATTTAGCATGAATTTGATAGGTTCACATTATTATTATTATTATTATTATTCATCCGCATGGCTAGAACCACACACTTATCTGTGTTGCGTGGTAAACGTAAGAGAATAGCTTACATTGCTTTAAGCTACTGTTAAGTTAATCCCTATAAGTGTGAGCTTTACTGATTAGCAAGAAAACTGACATCGCCAGTAAACATAAGACTTTTTGAACCTTAGACTCCATACAAGCCAATCGTTTTGAATTTCGGATTTTGAAATGTTCGCTCAGTTTCACCAGAATTTTTCATTTATTTTTAAAGTGGGGACAGAGGCTGAATGTAGTGAGGAGGGAAAGGAAATGGAGAATAGGAAGGTTGGAAAGAACCTGTATATTCAGATCTGGTCACCAAACACGGTTAAAGCCATTTCAAGCAATGTTTCGATTCTGAATGGCGGTCTTTCACCAGGGTGATACTTAGAGTATCTACCACTCTGGAACTGGTCTCAAATATACTTTTTATTATTTTAATATGAATTAAATGTGTTATGACACATATTGATTAGATAAAAGTTATTTGCGCAAGCCGGGTTTGAACCCGCGACTTTTGGATTCGTAGTCGAGCGGCTTAGCACTCGACCATGGAGGACGTCAAGAAGTTGAGCATTTTTTGGGCACACGGACACATCCATAACACACTCATCAGTTCGTCTATTTAGCTCTTTAAACATCTGGAAATATTCTGTTTCATTTATTTTTAAAGTAAAAGCAATAAATCTTTTTTTTTTATTAGCGTCAAAAGAGTTTAGTTCTTTCATATATTATATTATTATTTCATTAATGGAGTTTCCTACATTCACCCTTCTTTCAATATCCTTTTCAGCCATTTAATCTCTCTAGAATATACTGCTTAAATACAAACTCATCCACTTGCTTCAAGTATTCATCATTCACAACTATATTGCACGCTGTTTTCGTACTCTGTCTTTCAAACTGACTTGAGTTTTCGCAATTTAAATCCAACCGCAAAAGCAAGAGAATATCAGACATTATTCCCTTTTTGAAATTTCTATGTCTTTGTAAGATTTTTATTACCTTTTATTTTTAAATTTTGCCCTTTCTGGAATGTGTTTTTTTAACTTTCAAAAATGTATTTTTTTGTACTAAATTAACGTTTTAATAAATAAAATATTATTGATCATATTAACACCCGGTTTATGGCGGAGTGGTTCAAAGTAGCTGGTTCGTACCTAGCAGTCGCAAAGGGTTCTAAGATGGTTTGGGCATGTAGAGCAGATGCGCGAAGAAAGAGATACGAGAAGAATATATATGGCGCGAAAGAGAATGGTAGAAAAAGTCGGGGACGTTCGAAGAAGACACCGCACGATCAAGTGAATTAAATACTTAAGTCGGGGCATGTCAAGAGTCAGAATAACAGAAGAGTTTTTATGAGACGATGTATGAATATGAATGAACCAAGGAGTGTGTGGCAAGACAGATTTGTATGGCGGTCCATCTTCTCTGCATACCCTTGCGGGAAAATTGCGTGATGGTCAGTTTGATATGTTTAAATATATATATTATATTTTTTTATAGTACTTGTTTTCAAACTTTATTTATTGTTTAAATCCAATATCATGTCGATTTAGAATGTAATTTACGGAAGCCGCTCACAAATCCTAGTGATCGTTAATTAGATTGGAAATGTATTGGATTTTGTGGTTTTGATGGAGTGTGGATCGCCCGAAAGTCGAACCCTCTAAATTATATTGTTGGTTTGCTTTCCGACAGGGGCAAAAATAATTAAATTTTAGCCTTCCTACCCGCAGCTAAATAGTCCCGGTAACTATCGTAACGTGTCCCATTTATGGGGAATATGAAACTAACATTTCGCCGTATTGAAGGGAATCTAATAACTCACGTTTTTTTTAAATAAACCTTTGGGTTCTACTTTTTGCCTTTTACAGTAAATTTGTTTTTGTTTGAATACGAATATCTGAATATTTTTTTGTTTAATAAATTAAAGATATTACTGTTTTTTTGCAAAAAAATAAGAAAAACATACTACTGTTGGAAAATTTGGTACATCTCTGTTGTTCAGATATATTCACTAATATAAAAAAGGACACTTCCAATTTTAAAAGTACAACCCACACAAACAACCATTATTTTTTTAACCAGTTTATATTATATTCACTACACTCGTCTATGGAAAACCATACATTTTCTAAAAACAGAAAACAAGCTTTAAATATGAGTGAAAAAATGTTTAAACAAATGAAATCGAAGATCACAACATAGATTACCTCTCAAGTTAATTAACGAATTGAATAAAACATACATAATTGACACTAAGTTCGAAGAGCGCGCCTTCGAAGTCTCAGGTCCTAAGACTTGGAATGGACTACCACATGATCTGAGAGTAATAAAAGACTCGACAGAGTTCAGAGCCAAACTCAAAATTCATTTTTTCAGAAAATCATATCCATAATCAAGATGTAACAAGTCAAATAGAATTTCTGTTCAAACCAAGAAAACTTTTTAGACTCTCATTCCTTAAATTCATTAAAAGATTTTCATCATTATCTGTTTCTCACTACGAAAATTTTTAAAAAACCTTTGATTTCCTTTATTTTAATTTTTCTCTTTTGCCCTAAAAATAAAATAAAAAATTAAAATATGTTTTAAAAATTAGCTAAATTTTAAGTTATTACGATATAGAGATTGTGTTCTGCCAGAGGTGACCTGCCAGATGGGTATGTTGTTGTATATTTATTTAAGCTGGGAATTTATATTTTGTGTAGTATTTAAAATTTGTACAGCGCCATTGAGATGATTTTTCATAAAAACGGCGCTATACAAACTATCCAAATATTTTCATTATTATTAGGGTAGATAGTTTTTTTGAATAAATATTCAGATGTAACATTAAAACCTTGAAAGCAAAGAAAAAGTTTTTCGAAATGTTGAAATTTTTGTTTATTCTCTTTCATATTTTCACAGTTGATGTTATCTTAAGCCGTATTGCAGCTGGTCTTATATGTTCATTCAAAATATTCAAAGACGTTATGAAAATAAGCAACTTAAAGTGCTATTATAGTATACGTGCGTATAATTAAACACTTCTGTCGGGTTTTCGTCTATACTGCTTTATAATAAAACATGACCAACTCTTTCATTTTTAGTTTTCTACTCTATAATTATCGAACCTATGCATATTTCATAATAATAATACTTAAATGTTTTTTTGTTACTATTTATAATTAAGTTTTTCTCTTCTCAATACTAACTATCCCATTTTTATACCTTATTTTTTACGTTAAAAGATAAGTTTATTTTGTACTGTGAATAATTTGTAGTAACTCGTGTATTGTTCATTTTCCTTGTCACAAAGTGAGTTTTTATAACTCATCAGGATTGCCATAGCAACATATTTAAAATCTTGCCACATTTTTTTAAAGACAAACATTCCCGGGTTACGAATAACCTGACAATATTTGAAAAACTTCTACTACCATCATAATAAGCGAAAAATATTACGCGTTTGTCTACTCAGCTACCGACCGGTCATATATCAAAATATTATTATAATAATAGTAAAAATAAAAAATAAAAAACATTTAAAAAGGTATACTTGTAAGAATTACCCGCTACTATATTATAAACCCTCAAATAAAAATTAATGAACCCTCAAACAAAAATAGATAACCACTTATCATTTTCAATAAGACGATTTGACATGAATGGCAGTCACGTCCACCTTTTAATGGTATATTACTTTATTCATACAAAGTACGTTTTCCTCAAAGAAACACTTTTTCACCTCTCCACAGCTCGAATAGCAGGCATAGCCCGCCACAAAGGTTAAATCATAATGCCATCATGCGCACACCTCCGCAAACCTCTATCACCCGGTAGCAGTGAATAGAACCTCTTCACGTGTACGGCCTAGGTACGTACATTACTTAGAAGGGGTACTACGTTTTTCACTTATTCCCCGCATTACACACATTTTCACATTTTATGACCGTAACATCTCGGTTAGAGCGAGGATACACCTATTTCATATCCGTTAAGGATGCAGGATGGTGTTAAGATACACAAAGTCATCTATTATCTCGAAAAACGACATCACTCATGCAAAAAATTGTACTAAATTACTCAAATATCTCACTGGACTCAATCAAAATCTTGCTTAGGCTAAGATTTGACATTTTCACTCTAATATATATATATTGTATGATAATATGTATATATAGTCATTAATTTATTTTTTGTCTTATTTATCACCGTTTTTTTTTCAAACTAATATACGAGTATATATAAAATATCATAATTTAAAAAAAATATGTTCTTTGACTTCGTATTCCATAAACAAGTTTATAATTTCATCGATTAACTTAGTTTTCAATATCATGATGTAAACGCTATTTTTGTGGTTTTTATAAGTATATTATTTCAAAAGTCACTTAAATATTACAATAAAGCCCTTTTTTCCTTTTTTTAAAAGAAAGACCAACATTCTCAGGTTACGAATAACCTAACAATATCGTTTTTAAAACTCTTACTGCCATCATAATAACCAGAAAATATTTTATAGAAAAAAAAAACAAATTGTATTTAGTTAAATAGATAGAAAACCAGAAAAAAATAAATTGGTAAATCTTTTCACAAAACCATTACAAATCGCTTGTACAAAAGTAACGATAAAATCACAAAAAAATGGTTTATTTTTAAAGATATTTTTTTCTAATGTGCTTTTACCGTATGCATTTAAATATCTGGAAATTACAAGACTATCGCTTGCAGTTAGTCATTTAAATATTGATACAAAATGAAGAATAATCAAACAACTCAAGAGCAAGGGAAAAACTCTAGGGTGCATTAAAGTTAGCCAAATACTAAAATAAGATTATAGCTACGAATTTTGTTTGCACTTTACTTATCTATCAACCTGTTATTTAAAACAAATGACTCATGATGACTAAACCTTTGTATCAAAGTTATTTATTATTTAAAATCATTGTTTTCTATTTCCATGTTACAAACAATTCGGATTTTTTTAAAAACATTTTATGTGAAATTTAATGTTTATTTAGCGTAAAAAAAGTATATAAAAATCTTTTTGATGGAACGTATTATTTTATTTAGGATGGGTGCAAGAAAGGTACAAGATATTCGATGGTAAGGGTAAAGAACGGCGTGAAAAATAACAGGATTTTTCACAAGCTTACGGCGGGGTACATTCGATGTATGGGACTTTATGTCAGGTCTAATAGACTTTTTTTAAAAGTTTTTACTATTATTTTTTATAGTAAATACCGCATAAGAGTCCCAACTGCTCCCAACCGTCTAGAACTAGTGAGACTTGGGCATCTTCAATTGGGGTATATTGTGAGGCTGAAAGTAGTGTGGAGGGGAAGGAGATGGGGAAGAGAAAAGTTGGAAAGTACCTGGTTATTCAAATCTAGTAACGTCACTTCAAGCAACATTTCGATGCTGTTTGGTAATCTTTCACAAGGGCGATATTAAGAACTGAAAATATCTACCTTTCTGTTGTTTTAAAGTAATTATTAAATTACATCTCCATTTCAGGTATATTGTGAGGTAAACCCAGGAAGTAGGGGGGGAGAAGGAGATGGCAAAAGTTGGAAAGTTTCTAGCTATTTAAGATCTGGTCACAAATACTACTAAAGCCATTTCAATCAACCAAGGTTTCGATTCTGAAGGGTGGTCTTTTGCCAGGGCGATACTTGATTAGCAGTGAGTGAAATTTATAATTTATTTATTTTTAGAACGTATAACAGGCATGATGCCCAAAACATATATTCATGAATGGTTGTTTAATTAGAATATTTAACAACAGTAGGTAATCAAGTAAAAGTTTATGAAAAATGCAAAAGTAAATGAATAACAAACAAAAGCAAATGAATAATATTATACAAGGTAGAACATAAATAAATGGATTATTGGCACCTGTACTGAAGAGATGCTTATTAGCCGTTTGGTACTTGGTACTTCATATAACCAGTATATAACTAAAGGGCATCATTACAATATCAGCTTGATATGATTGACAGTTTTTTTTAAATTATTTATCGTGTCAATAAAAATGTCTACTTCAATGTTTATGTAGTGAATTGTGTTGTAGTTTCTTGATGTCCTCGGCAAAGGAGAAAAATATCCCGTATTTGTGTGGTAGGCTTTAATATTAAAAAATATCGTTTATCGTCCTTGTTGATTTTCTAAGTGGCATGTTGATGTTAATTATGGAATAAAATGTTTGGTGCATCAATTGATGAATGCATAATTTTGTGTAAAATTAATATGTCAGAAAGTTTACGTCTGGCTGACAGAGAATGTAGTTTATAGTGATAATCAACGGAACACATTTTCTACGGTTCTTTCAGCACTGGGGGATAGAGGATAGTGCTGTATTTAGCTTGCGGAGGCTTTGACAGTACTTTTGACGACTTTGTTGTGTAATTTATTAGTAAAAGGCTTTACATCATGATTCCACCCGTAACACGGCATATCAAATTTTAAACATCTTTTCGTACACAACGTTTCCATTATACGTGTTTAATTAATTGAAACGGAGTGAGTTTATTACGTTTTTTGAGTTCTAACATTCACGTGTGACATTTAACATTTGTGTATAATAAGAGAGATTTCAGGGGTCATACTTTGCATACTGAATAACTGAGTTACTGAGCTCCTATTCAACTATGACTGGGAAGGATGCGGCTTTGATTCATGTCGCAGCGCTAAACATGTTATAGGCAAATTGATTTATTATTGGCATATGTATCATTTTTGGGTATATGAATAAATATGGCTTTGCGGCTGGCATAGCGAACATAAATTAGGTCTCCGAACCAGAACAAAAAATTGATGAGAGCTTTTTATTCACTATTTAACGAAAAAGTTGTCTTCAGAATTTTATATTTCGTATTTGTTTATGTTTTAATTGGAACTGGCAGAGGAAGGATGAAAGTAGACTGAATGCTGTGGAAATGAGATCCTTGAGACGTATGTGCGGTAAAACCATGTATGACCGTATTAAAAATGTGGATATCCGGAAAGAATGCAAGGATGATGTGAGCATAATGAAAAGAATCAAGAAAGGGACGCTTAGATGGTTTTGGCATGTAGAGCGAATGAACGAAAAAAAGAGTGCAAAAATAATATGTGACGCGAAAATGAATGGAAAAAGAAGTCGAGGACGCCCGAGAAAAGACATGGCACGATCAAGTGAATCAAACACTTGAATCGGGTCATGTGAAGAGTCAGAATAACAGAAGAGTATGTATGAGACGATGTACTCGTATGTATTCGAATGAAGGAAGGAGTGTGTGACAAGACAAATTTATATGGCGGTCCGTCCTCTCTGCCTACCCCTGCAGAGAAACAGCATGATGGTTAGTTAGTTAGTTTATCACTAAAAGATAATAAATTTAACATTTTTCAAACATTTATGCTTGTTTTCACTTTGTAAGGAAGAAATATGAAAAAAATTATTTTGATTCTTTTTTTACGTTTCTTGAATTTTGTTAGGAAGAATATGAAACAGAAAAAGTCAGAAACTAAAAAGAATAACGGTCACGACCGAGACTAAAACTCAGAACCTCTACTCTCTCCGGGAGTAACGTTTCTGCCAATTGAACTACCGAAACCTTATTAAAAACCGGCATTTTAATCGAAATTATACTTCCTTGTAAATTATAAGTATTGCTTTTTTTAATTTCTACCTACATAAGCAGCATCTTTGTAATGGTATGCAAAGCTCTGGCCGAGCACATATAACATACCTAATTTTTGATCAATTAGTAGCTGATGGACAAACGCTTAAGATTCCCATCCGGGCTTCGTGGGTTCAATTCCTCTGCTACCTAAGTCCATTATAATTGCACACGCAACATCTTCCGCTTGTTATGATAGTAGTCAGAGTTTTTCAAATATTGTCAAGTTTTTTTTCTTTTTTTAACAGAGAAAACCGCACAAGAGTCGCAACTGCTCTTAACCGTCTAGAGCCAGTGAGACTATGGCAAACCCAATTGGGTATGTTGTGAGGCTGAAGGTGGTGAGGGGCGGAAGGAAATAAGAAAAAGGAAAATTGGGAAGTACCTGGCTATTCAGATCTGGTCATCAAACACGGCTAAAGCCGTTTCAAACAACGTTTTGATTCTAAATGGTGGTTCTTTCACCAGGGCGATACTTAGAGTACCTACCACTTTGGAACGTGCCGTAAATATCCTTTTCATTATTTTTTCAAATGAATTAAAAATGTGTTGCACAAATTAATCAAATAAAAGTTATTGACGCACGCCGGGTTTGAACCCGTGACCTTTGGATTCGAACGTCTTACCACTCAACCATGGGGGCCATGTTTGTCTTTAAAACAGAAAAAAAACAGATGGTATCTTGGATAAATTATGTTTTTACTTTCTGGCTTTTCTGTTTCATATTTACGTTGAAGATTATTGATTCCATTTTAATGATTAATTTAAAAATAAAAAGCATAAAGCTTAAAAGATAATACAAATTAAAATTTTAATAATTTTCAAAAGCTTGTTTAATATTGTTATTGCCTATAGTTACTTCTATCAACCAAAGTTTCAATAGAGAATGTGATATGACTTGGGGCATCTTTCGAACTAATAATTTACCAAAACTTCACATAGACTAGCAAGACGCCCCTTTATCGCCCGCCTTACTCTAAAGCCGCTGCACACGGGCCACGAGCCGCGAGCCGCGCCATTTGTTGCTTTCTTGTTCCACTGAAGCACTAAAAGTATTCAAATCCACACAAGCGTGCCGCAGTTCACAATAGAAACCTTTGATGCAAAGGATGCAAGAACAAATCGGATCGAAATTCCCACAAAGGCAGTGTGGAAATAGGATTAAGTTTCACATGGAGGTAGTAGAATGAACACTGCACTATGTCCTGGTTCTTGCTTCGTGTACTACAGGCTATAGGGCCCTTTTGTGGAGAATAACAAAGTAATTGAACTCCAAAATGTTCCCAGCGGTTTGTCGCAGTACATTGAACGTTATGTACCTGAGTAGATAGGCTTTTTCATAGTGAATACCGAACAAGAGTCTCAACTGATCCCAACCGTCTAGAGCCAGTGACCTTTATATATATATATATACGAGTATATACATATACATGGCCTGTTCAAAAGAAAAGGTAAATTTTAAATTTTCGCGGGCTGTGTACATTCGATTATCGTTTTTTTTTGTTATGTTGGTACACATATGTTTATCATATGTTAGCATTATCAACCATTTTGGATTAGTGGTTTGTTTTTGACAACTGGAAAGGTTAGTCACGTTTTTCAAAAGTATAAAATCGAAGAACACACAAAAACGTGACTTGCCTTTCCAGTTGTCAAAAACAAACCACTGGTCCAAAATGGCTGATAATGCTAACATATGATAAACATATATGTACCAACATAACGACAACAAAAAAATCGATAATCAAACGTACACAGCCCGCGAAAATTCAAAATCTATGTATATCTAATTGTTCTGTATTTTAGTTTAATTTTAATATTGTCCTGAAGATGGAAGGGTGCTTCCTAAACCGGTCGACAAAACATTGAAAATAAAAGTCATTTCAAGGAACGTTTCAATTCTGAATGGTGGTCTTTCACCAGGGCGATAACTTAGAATATCTACCACTCTGGAACGTGCCGCAAATATAACTTTTTTTTTTAATACTAATTAAATGTGTTGTTTTTTCTTTAAAGAAAGACAAATATTCCCGGGTTACGAATAACCTGAAGATATTTGAAAACTCTTACTGCCATCATAGAAAGCGGAAGATGTTGCTTGTTTGCAGAGGAATTAAACGCACGACGTCCGGGTGGGAATCTGACGCGTTTGTCCCCTCACCTACCGACTGGTCTATGACACATATTAATTAAATAAAATGTGTTTGCGCACGCTGGGTTCGAACCCGCGACCTTTGGATTCGTAGTCGAGCATCTTACCATTAGATAATGGTAGATATCTACGTTACCTATTCGCACGAAGGAGATGCGTATTATGGACTTGGAATATGTTGGGACCACTTGTAATGATTTAATTGTGTAACCTAACCTAACCCATTCGTCAAAATTACGAACGAGGGAACAGAGAATAGTAATGTTATTAATTATCAATGATAGATATTATCCGCACGAACGAGATGCGTACGCGCGCTCATATAAGTATTGCTTTATTTTTTATCGTAAATACCGCACAAAAGTCACAACTGCTCCCAACCGTCTAGAACCAGTGATACTATGGCAAACCTAATTGGGGTATGTTGTGAGGCTGAAAGTAGTGAAGAGAAGAAGGAGATGAGGAAGGGAAAGTTAGAAAGTACCTGGCTATTCAGATCTGGTAAAAAAAAAGCCGTTTCAAGCAACGTTTCGATTCTGAATGGTGGTCTTTCACCAGGGCGACACTTAGAATATCCGCCACTCTGGAACGTGCCGCATTTATACTGTACATTGTTTTATATGAAGTAAATGTCTTATAAAACATATTGATGAAATAAAAATATTTGCGCACGCCGGGTTTGAACCCGCGACCCTGGATTCATAGTCGAGCGTCTTACCACTCGGAACTCGGAGGCCGTGTGGATGTTTTGTAATTGAATTGATAACCGAACCTCTATTATTTTTTTCCTATCAATGTGTGTTAGCTGTTATTGATCTGAAAAATGATCCAAAGTTTGGCCTTGGTGAAAAAAAATCAGAATCGAAAAGTTGCTTGAAACAACTTTAGCCGTATTTGGTGACCATATATGAATAGCCAGGTACTTCCAAACCTTTCTCTTTCCCATCTCATTCTCTTAACTATTACCTTCAACCTCACGGCATACCCGAATTGGAGATTCTAATATAATAAACTTAATATTATTTTATTTTAAATACACGTAAAATAGCTAAATGAAATTTAAAAAAATATGCGTCCGCCGGGATTTGAACTTGCGACCTCGTAGTCGAGCGTCTTAACTACTCAACTACGGAGACCGTCTTATTCTTATGTTATGTTATTACAATAAAAATACAATAACTAATTAAAACTATATACAACTTTTTTAAATATATTTTTATGTTTTTAAGTGGGCAAAATTATTTTATAGATATATAAAAAGTTGACAGGGGTTTCTCGCCGTCTCAAAAATCCCTTATGGAATAAAGTTAAATGGAATGATTAAATAAAATTTGTTTTTATTTAATCATTATAATAAAGTTATTTTTCATATAACGTTATGATTTTTAAAATATACACATTTTCGTAGAAAGCAATCACTTTGTGGTTGGATATATTTAATGAAAATTAATTGATAAATTTGTATCAGACCACAGGTTTTACTTTTATGATCGACCGGTTTCGCTTAGCTTAAGCATCATCAGGGTACAAAATTAAATTAAACAAAAAATAAATAGTGTGTGGTTATATATACGCATACATACAGAGGGAGAACACAATATAAAATAAAATAAGATAACTAGAAGAAATTATGAAATATTATTATTTCACCTTATCTGTTTCTTTCTTTCTGTTTCTTTGTTGTAATTTAAATATTATTTTTATTTTTTCTTAAAGTTCTCTTATTTTATTTTATATTGTGTTATCCCTCCGTATGTATGAGTATATATAAGCACACACTACGTATTTTTTGTTTAATTTAATTTTGTACCCTGATGATGCTTAGGCTAAGCGAAACTGGGGGTCATAAACATAAAATAAAATCTGTGGTCTTCCACAAAGTTATTATTTCATTTTCACCAAAAAAATATTTAATATTTGAAGAGATTTTTTCAAGAATAGATTTCCTACGGTGATATTATGTATAAATGTAATGTGAAATTTATTAGGCTTCATCTGTGGGCGGGAAAACAATTCCGCCCTGTATTATTCCCGCTATACGTCTGTCAAAGAAAAACCCACGTTTGAGATGTCTCCCGCGACAAGGAAACAAAATTATTGTCGGAAATTTCCACCTTTTTGTAAATTTAGCATGAATTTGATAGGTTCACATTATTATTATTATTATTCATCCGCATGGCTAGAACCACACACTTATCTGTGTTGCGTGGTAAACGTAAGAGAATAGCTTACATTGCTTTAAGCTACTGTTAAGTTAATCCCTATAAGTGTGAGCTTTACTGATTAGCAAGAAAACTGACATCGCCAGTAAACGTGAGACCTTTTGAACCCTAGACTCCATACAAGCCAATCGTTTTGAATTTCGGATTTTGAAATGTTCGCTCAGTTTCACCAGATTTTTTTATTTATTTTTAAAGTGGGCACAGAGACTGAATGTAGTGGGGAGGGAAATGAAATGGAGAATAGGAAGGTTGGAAAGTACCTGTATATTCAGATCTGGTCACCAAACACGGTTAAGGCCATTTCAAGCAACGTTTCGATTCTGAATGGCGGTCTTTCACCAGGGTGATACTTAGAGTATCTACCACTCTGGAACTGGTCTCAAATATACTTTTTATTATTTTAATATGAATTAAATGTGTTATGACACATATTGATTAGATAAAAGTTATTTGCGCAAGCCGGGTTTGAACCCGCGACTTTTTGATTCGTAGTCGAGCGGCTTAGCACTCGACCATGGAGGACGTCAATAAGTTGAGCATTTTTTGGGCACACGGACACATCCATAACACACTCATCAGTTTGTCTATTTAGCTCTTTAAACATATGGAAATATTCTATTTCATTTATTTTTAAAGTTGAAGCAATCAATCATTTTTTTTTATTAGCGTCAAAAGAGTTTAGTTATTTCATATATTATATTATTATTTCATTAGTGGAGTTTCCTGCATTCACCCTTCTTTCAATATCCTTTTCAGCCATTTAATCTCTCTAGAATATACTGCTTAAATACAAACTCATCCACTTGCTCCAAGTATTCATCATTCACAACTATATTGCACGCTGTTTTCTTACTCTGTCTTTCAAACTGACTTGAGTTTTCGCAATTTAAATTCAACCACAAAAGCAAGAGAATATCAGACATTATTCCCTTTTTGAAATTTGTATGTCTTTGCAAGAATTTTTATTTTTAAATTTTGCCCTTCGTGGAACGTGTTTTTTTAACTTCAAGAAATGTGTTTTTTTGTACTAAATTAACGTTTTAATAAATAAAATATTATTGATCATATTAACACCCGGTTTATGGCGGAGTGGTTCAAAGTATCGGGTTCGTACCTAGCTGTCACAGAGGATTCTAAGATGGTTTGGGCATCTAGAGCAGATGCGCGAAGACAGAGATACGAGAAGAAATATATGGCGCGAAAGAGAATGGTAGAAAAAGTCGGGGACGTGCGAAGAAGACACGGCACGATCAAGTGAATTAAATACTTAAGTCGGGGCATATCAAGAGTCAGAATAACAGAAGAGTTTTTATGAGACGATGTATGAATATGAATGAAGCAAGGAGTGTGTGGCAAGACAGATTTGTATGGCGGTCCATCTTCTCTGCCTACCCTTTGCGGAAAATTTCGGGAAGGTCAGTTATAATATATATGTTTAAATATATATATTATATTTTTTATAGTACTTTATTCAGTAACTCTATTCCATAAGGGATTTTTGAGACGGCGAGAAACCCCTGTCAACTTTTTATATATCTATAAAATAATTTTGCCCACTTAAAAACATAAAAATATATTTAAAAAAGTTGTATATAGTTTTAATTAGTTATTGTATTTTTATTGTAATAACATAACATAAGAATAAGACGGTCTCCGTAGTTGAGTAGTTAAGACGCTCGACTACGAGGTCGCAAGTTCAAATCCCGGCGGACGCATATTTTTTTAAATTTCATTTAGCTATTTTACGTGTATTTAAAATAAAATAATATTAAGTTTATTATATTAGAATCTCCAATTCGGGTATGCCGTGAGGTTGAAGGTAATAGTTAAGAGAATGAGATGGGAAAGAGAAAGGTTTGGAAGTACCTGGCTATTCATATATGGTCACCAAATACGGCTAAAGTTGTTTCAAGCAACGTTTCGATTCTGATTTTTTTTCACCAAGGCCAAACTTTGGATCATTTTTCAGATCAATAACAGCTAACACACATTGATAGGAAAAAAATAATAGAGGTTCGGTTATCAATTCAATTACAAAACATCCACACGGCCTCCGAGTTCGAGTGGTAAGACGCTCGACTATGAATCCAGAGGTCGCGGGTTCAAACCCGGCGTGCGCAAATATTTTTTATTTCATCAATATGTTTTATAAGACATTTACTTCATGTTAAACAATGTACAGTATAAATGCGGCACGTTCCAGAGTGGCGGATATTCTAAGTATCGCCCTGGTGAAAGACCACCATTCAGAATCGAAACGTTGCTTGAAACGGCTTTTTTTTTACCAGATCTGAATAGCCAGGTACTTTCTAACTTTCCCTTCCTCATCTCCTTCTTCTCTTCACTACTTTCAGCCTCACAACATACCCCAATTAGGTTTGCCATAGTCTCACTGGTTCTAGACGGTTGGGAGCAGTTGTGACTTTTGTGCGGTATTTACGATAAAAAATAAAGCAATACTTATATGAGCGCGCGTACGCATCTCGTTCGTGCGGATAATATCTATCATTGATAATTAATAACATTACTATTCTCTGTTCCCTCGTTCGTAATTTTGACGAATGGGTTAGGTTAGGTTACACAATTAAATCATTACAAGTGGTCCCAACATATTCCAAGTCCATAATACGCATCTCCTTCGTGCGAATAGTTAACGTAGATATCTACCATTATCTAATGGTAAGATGCTCGACTACGAATCCAAAGGTCGCGGGTTCGAACCCAGCGTGCGCAAACACATTTTATTTAATTAAAATAAAAATATATACATATATATAAAAACATTTTATTTAATTAATATGTGTCATAGACCAGTCGGTAGGTTAAGGGACAAACGCGTCGGATTCCCACCCGGACGTCGTGCGTTTAATTCCTCTGCAAGCAAGCAACATCTTTTGCTTTTTATGATGGCAGTAAGAGTTTTCAAATATCTTCAGGTTATTCGTAACCCGGGAATGTTTGTCTTTCTTTAAAAAAAAAAACAACACATTTAATTTAGTATTAAAAAAAAAAGTTATATTTGCGGCACGTTCCAGAGTGGTAGATATTCTAAGTTATCGCCCTGGTGAAAGACCACCATTCAGAATTGAAACGTTCCTTGAAATGACTTTAACCGCCGTGTTTGGTGACCAGATTTGAATAGCCAGGTACTTCCAACCTTCTCCTCATCTCCTTCCCCTCTTCACTACCTTCAGCCTCACAATATTTCTCTATCGGGGATGTCATAGTCTCACTGGCTCTGGACATATAAAACTTATATGAACGCGTGTACGCATTTATTTCGTGCGAAAAAGTGACATGGATAACCCAGCTATTTTGGAGCGCGTAAGTCTCTATGTTCCTGATGACTATCTAAGACAGCGTCTTCATAGATTATTCTATCTTCCTGCCTGTAGAACCAACCTGCCAATGGTCTTGCCGGTGGGGGAGGAGTATTTTGCTCCTGAACAAAATCTCTTCCGATATCGACTTATTTCATGTCAGTGAGGAGAGATTCAGAAGTGAAATCCTATTGATTCTTGAAAGAGTTTCTCCTCATTGACCTGATCATCACCACTGCCTGAAATTTTATTTTATTGATTTTTTTTTATTTTCTTGCGTATCTATATGGTACTTTGATTTGTATTTATTTTGGTAAAATTTAAATCTTATTTCTTATATGCATTAAATTTAAAAGTTTGTCATGTGTAAGGAATTTAATAAAGAAATTATTATATCTACCATCGATAATTAATAACATTACTATTCTCTGTTCCCTCGTCCGTAATTCCGACGGTTGGCATATTCTATCACTCGTATCAAGTGGACATCATAATTCACGAACAACTCCCGGGACGCGTCATCCTGAAATCCCAAATATTTGACAGTCCGTGGTCGGGGAATGTCCGGTGCTCGGTGTGGTATTCCCGTAATGAACATGCTTAAGGTTCCAAATCTTCTTCACATTTCGCAAAATCCTCCGGAGGTGTCTCCGACTTCAAGGTGAATTAACATTCCCTTCGCGTACCCCTTAATTAACAGGAAAGGTAGCAGCGGGATGTAGGTTCTATGGAGAGGGTAGCCTAATATAATATATACTTTCCGCACCCGTAACTTATCATTTATGATACGGAGAAATGTGCGAGGACATTTGTGTTATTAAAGTCAATTTGTTGGATGTAGGACAAATTAATATTCCAAGACATTTTGAGCAATATAAGAAATTCAGGTTGACCACTTAATAAAATATTTAAGTTTTAAAATCACAGCATTTGCATATGATACTTCATAGGTTAACATTTTTTATAATTCAATTGAATTAAATTTAATGTGATTATTTTTTGGTTCTGATATTTTAGTGTTAAAGAAGTTACCTCACAGACCAACAAATTCGAGAAGATTTGATTTTTACCGTAATTAGTAACTAAGCAAGGAACTAATATGTTTTTATTAAATGAAAAAATACACTTTGTAAAACACCACTTTATTTGAGTTAACCGCCAACCAGGTTAATAACGGGTCCGCCAAATAACTTTTTTTGAAAACAGGGCGCAAAACATCGAGTGTAGCTTGGCTGGCGTAGCGCCGTCCTGTTGAAACCAAATGTTGCCAATATCCTCTTCAATTTTAATAAAAAAACGTTCAACATGGTATTAACGATCGCCATTGACTGTACGGCCACTCCTTTATTTTGAAAATGGTTTGGACCATCCGCGCAAACAGTGACTCGTTTTTTAATATGCCGCGGGTTTTCTGTGCCCCAAATACTAAATTTTTGATACCCGCCAAAGTTTCACATTTTTTTGGCAAAATCGGTAAGTATTTTGGTCATTGGCTTCAACTCCAGAACCAATCATACCAAGGTCTTTATGCAAAATTCGTCTCAATGATGTCTCCGAAATAAACGACGGTGAATTATTTTTTCACGCACACTTTTGTTTTTGGCTTTTCAAAGTTTCTTTCACTTTTTCACAAGATAACGAACATACGGAGCTGATACCATGATTTTCAAAGTAATGTCGCAATTTACCATTGGCACTAGTTGAAAAAAAAAAAGTTATTTTGCGGACCCTATATAAAAGCCCCGGCGAAGCTTGAGATAAGCGAAACTTGGTTGGCAATTAACTCAAATAAAGTGATGTTTCACAAAGTGTATTTTTTCATTTAATATATAATGTCACACCCCCAAGTTTTTGGTTCCTACTAAACATTTTATTTTTATTATTTATTTATAAAGTAACGGACTACTGTCCAATTTTAAAAAAAAATACGTTACACGAAATGGAAAAAAAGAGCAGCCTAAAAATAACAACACAAACATAATATTACAATGTAACAATGACAAAAATAGGACAAAATATACATTAGAAAGAAAATCAAGTCAAAGCCGAGGTCGGGTGAAAGTTTTGGTGGAGTTGTAAAGAATGACAAAAATCATTTAGATTGTTATTATTTATTTTATTTTATCATATAAATAAGTCGTTTCTATGTGGCTTAGCCACAATTTGATAATGGCCTTAAGCGCCAAAACACCTGTCACTAAAAATGGCAAAACTAAATAATAACAATATGAATTTAAATTCAATTGAATCATAAAAAAACTAAGATTGTAGTTCTACAAATTAAAAACTAATACTTTGAATAAAAAGTTTTTTTTTCTAGGTTAATAGAACAATAAGTATATCTAAGGCTGAAAGAAGAGGGGAGAGAATACGTGGGGGAAATGAAGTTTAAAAAGTGCCTGCAAAATAATATCTGGTTACTGTTTTTTTACATCAACTCCACACAGGAGGCCCTGAGAGGAATAATTTCCCTCAGGGCCCATAATAAACATGGATAAACGTGGATATAGTAATTCCAAGTAAAGTTTCAATACTGAATGGTGGTATTTACCGAGAAATCATTTCACACTGGACCGGGATGCAAACATACTGTACTTGAATTAATTAACCTTCTATATTTTAAGAAACCCAAAACCTAATTTATGACCCGCAGACACTGAAAACGAATATAATTTATGATCGAAAAATAATGGGCACTTTCTGAATGCCGAAATATTGACATATTGTCAATACTCGTGATATAAAATACAGGTGCCTGTGGGTATATTTCACGGAACCATCATACACATGAGTCAATCATTTATTAGAATCTGAACTTTCCAAAGTTTTCCACCTTACAGATCAAAAATATTTCGGGTTTTGTATTGTGAAAAGAATTATTTAAATTCCTCGACTACTGGCATTGTGGCTTCTAAAGCTATACCTCAGAATTCGTTCCTTTTTATTTATTTATATTCGTTTTCTTCCAGCTCTCTGTAATATGGGAACTTTATATTCTCGTCGAAAAGAAATGGATTTAAATTCCAAATGATTCGAGCCACAATCGTTTAGTTCCGAAAGATTTCTTTTCGTTCGTTTTTTGCCACACTATCGAAACATGGATTTATATTCTTTCCGACGAAATACAAGGAGGCAGTGTTTACCGTTTCAGCGCTCGAAAATATATTTTATTTATTATCAATGGGTCTTGAATTTTTATCAAAACAAATAAGAAAATAAATTTCTGTTTTGAATATTGTCGAATTGAGGTCAATCTAAAAAAAATACGGTGGGTTTTTAACAAGATTTGAAGAATAAAATTTTCTAATAACACTATTGTTCATTCCATGGCGTGCCCAAAGGTTGTCTCGATTTTTTAACAACGTTTTCAATTACAATATTCAATCACAATTGAAATATTTTATTTTACACAGAATAACAGAAGAGTATGTATGAGACGATGTAAGAATGTGTATGAAGCAAGAAGTGTTTGCCAAAGACGGAGCTATATGGCGGTCCGTCTTCTCTGCCTACCCCTGCGGAAAACGGCGGGATGGTTAGTTACTAGTTATTTAGTTAGAAATATTTGAAAAAATCTTTCCACCCAATTCGCACTTTTTACAGCCTCTATCAGTTCTAGAGATGGTCGATATTCCTGTCCTGGTTGAAAGGAACCGTCGATATTATTTCTCTAAAGAACCGGTTCCTTTTTTTGGCAAATAAAAATATCGATTTTCCTTTGTCCGAGGAACCGGATTCTTTTTTCGGAACAATAAGTTTTTTGGCAGAAAGGTCCCTTTGACGAGGAACCGGTTCCACGATTGCAGTTCTTTTCGTTCACCGAACATCGCTGGCATCCCCGCGCAACCACCCAACCGGTTCCAGTTATTTTCGTTTTCGAAATCGGTAGCAATCCCCCCCCACCCTCCCTCAAGGAATCCTTCGTTTACAATAAAAATCTCCTTCGTGGAACTTTTCTGCCACCAAGAACCGGTTCCAAAAAGAACTGGACCAAAGAACTGAAGACTGGATAACTGGCCGGTCACCGGTAACTGGAACCGCAGGTACACCCAATTTCTGATATCAACCATCCCTAATCAGTTAAAATTGATTTTCTCCGCACGTAACTGACCCTTTTTCAAATACTGCATCACCTCCGGTGCCCTCTCTCACTGAGGCTTCTCTGTCATCAGGGATTGATCCTGCAGAATGCAAATAGAACCATTCGATACTGGTATAAGTTGAAAGGCAGAAACTGACGGCCTCCGTAGTCGAGTGGTAAGACGCTCGATTACGAATCCAGAGGTCCCGGGTTCAAACCCGTTAAACACAAATAACTTGAATAACAAATTTAATTAATATGTATCATAGCACATTTGATTAATGTAGAAAAAATATGACGTCGCTGGAAAGGCAAAATGACTTAAGCGACACTTTGGTAAAAAAAAAAATAAAAAATATGCAGTTTTGATCAGTTGTTTTTTCTGCATCGAATGCTCTGACTCTCTAGTTTGATTTTGAAGACTTTTGTGACTTTTTAGCCATCTCAAAATATATTTACCATTTGGTAGAAGGTTTGACTCAAGCGTCACAAGTTTTTGACTTTTTTTAATCTTTTTGTCGCTTTAGGTAACTCGGTAAAAGCATTGAGTTAACTTATTTTTTCCAAAATACAACCAGGTAATGAAGACTTAAAAAATAGAGTTCTCTGGTGTAAACTTCCCGAAATGGCACTTCAACTCTTTTAGACTTTCTAGCGACGAAACAGTTTATTTGCGGCACGTCTCAGAAATATAGACACTCTGAGTATTGTTCTGATAAAAGATCACCATTCAGAATCGAAACGTTACTTGAAATGGTTTGTGACCAGATCTGAAATAACCAGGTACTACCTAACCTTTCTCTTTCCCATATCTTTCATCTTCCCACTACTTTCAGCATCACAACATACTCTAATTGGAGATGCCATAGTTTTACTGGCTCCTGACGGTTGGGAGCAGTTGGGACTGTTGTGCGGTATTAATTATGTAAAGAAATAAAGTAAAGGTCTAGAAAACTACACCACTTTTTCCTTCAATTTCTTCTGGATCATAATTTACGTTATATTTTATTTGTCGCCTCTCTTTATACGACAAAGATGTCGGAGTATTCTTTTTATTAAACATGATTTACATTTGTTTATCATCAGCTGTCCAGAATATTTTGAAGATAATCACGTAAAGACTTTGGGAAGCTCTATCAAACTTAATAATAAAATTTATAACATCTAAATTGTTGGAGTCCTATTTGTAATGAAATAAATATAAATTAACTAACCATCAAGCCTTTTCCTCGCAGGAGTAGGCAGGGACGACGAACCACCATACAACTTTGTCTTGACACACACTCCTTGCTTCATTCACATTCATGCATCGTTTCATATATACTCTTCTGTTATTCTGAGTCTTGACATGGCCCTACTCAAGTATTTGATTCACTTGATGGTGCCATGTCTTCCTCGGGCGTCCCTGACTTCTTCTCCATTCACTTTCGCATCATATATTATTTTTACACTCCTTTCATTGTTCGTTCGCTCTACATGCCAAAACTATCTAAGCATCTCTTTCTTGATTCTATTTATTACGCTTTCATTATCATTGTATTCTTTTCGGATATCCACATTTTTAACATGGTCATACACATACTTTTTACCGCACATACGCCTCAGGAATCTCATTTCCACAGCATTCATTCAACTTTCATCCTTATTTTGCCAGTTCCGTGCCTCACTGCCATACATCAGGGTTGGTATAAGCATTCCATTGTGGACTGCTAGCTTCTCTTCTTTGGACATTTTTTTTTTATTTGCGCCAACAGCGTTCAGTCCTCTGTTAATGAAGTTTTCTGCATTCACCTTTCTTTCATCGGCCTTTCCGTCTCTAGTCAACATACTTTTTTAAATACACAAACTCATCCACTTGCTCCAAGTATTCATTATTCACAACTATATTGCACGCTGTTCTCATACTTTATCCTTATAATTCCATGACTTTGGACATATTTAGATTAATCATCAAATCATTCTACATACATACTTGGTTCCTCCTAGACACGAGAAACTGTAGATCTTCCATACTGTCGAAAATCAGCACCGCATCATCAGCATATAATAGGCAACATACTTTTAGATTGTTCATTTTTGCGCCCAAGCCCACACCTTTCAATTCTTGCATACCACCCATGTACAAACTGAACAACCATGTAAAAAAACAAATATGACAATACATATTAGCAATATGATGCAAAACCCAATAAGCAACGAATGTTAACAATGGCTTAAAAATTAAATAACGCCGTGAAATGGCTTTAAATTCGTATACTCGTAGATCAAAGAAATCCCCATTTATTCTCGAGCACTCTTATAAATTCATATTTCTGCTAACAGGAGATCATACCCGTTAGGAGGTATTATGATTGCTCCTCCAATTTGTGCATACTCAGTTCTTTGCCATTCAAATTCTTCCGTCTATGTAGAAACACGCTACACGTAGCGAGGGCATATAATCAAATGGGGGTGGTAAATCGAAGGGTGCCTACGAGTGTCGATATATTGAATAATTCTTCTTTGACTATTGGCGCATGGTAGGGTCCAATTCAAAGATACTCTTTCCCATAGAACCATAATATATACAACAAGTGTATGGGAGCTACCTTACCTACCTTATAAAGTATCTACATAATATAATATATTGTAACAGACATTCTTCTACATTTAATTTGGGTGAATTAAAGCATATTTTTTCTTGGCAAATTAAGTTACATTCCGTGATTGAACACAACTGGTATTTTAAAAATCGGTTAAATTATTACTATTCCACATAGATCAATGAATTTAGTATATTTTCGTAGAGAGCTATCACTTTGTGGTTTGACATATTAAAATAAAAAGAAAAATAACTTTGTATAAGACAACAAATATTATTTTTATTTTTATGACCGACCGTACACGTCATCAGTGTACAAAATTAAAATAAACAAAAAACACAAAGTGTCAGGTTATATATACATACAGAGGCAAAACAAATTATAAAATAAGATAACAAAGCAATAAGAAAACAAGTGGCTTGAAGTTGACGTGTTGTCTCTTTCAATTCATATTATCTGTCTCTTTCTCTCTGTTCCTTTGTTATAATTTAAACGTTGTTCTATTGTTTTCTCACTGTTTTGTTATTTTATTTTATAATTTGTTCTTTCTTTTTTTTTATATACAACCGCACACTTTCTATGATTTGCTTAGATTAATTTTGTACCCTGATGATGCTAAGCGAAACCAGTCGATCATAAAAATTAAAATAATATTCGTGGTCTTCTACAAAGTTTTTTTTTCATTTGTCTAATTAAATTTAGTACTGAAATTTAACAACAAATGGTGTGTATTAAGTATGTCTTTAATGCGTTTTGATGTTTTCATTTTGAAATAAAAAGACGTAATACGTCTCAATTTCCCATGGCCAAGGAAACCATGTGCTACTCTTTCACGCTCGTATCGCGTAATTGTTGCTTGGATTCTTATAAGTTATATAATATTGTGATGTGATTGCGCTCGAAATCTCCGACATATGGTTCGAGTACAAACAACTGATGCGGGGCCGAGGGCCGCCGAGGTGACGCGAGAACGACTACTACACTCTCGTTCTCGGGCCTCCCTGATTAGTCTCGTCGATAGTGAAGAGCAGAAGCTTAAAGCTCCAACACTCTTACTGAACCGTATTTATACAAGTAAGATATACGAGTATACATATCACTCCTTATTCATAATCAGTTTCCAAGATTTGAGAAAAGATCGAATATGTTTTTCAGTCTTCACAAAAATGTAAATGTACATCTGGTAGAATTAATACCCTAAAACGTTTATCTTACACACTCGCTATGGAAGCATCCACGTGCTAGCTACAAGCTTAAGTGCTGCCACCTTTAATATTTACAGAGAAATATCAATTAAGAATATAAAATATATAATTTTACTAATTACTAGTTGCACACATAATATAATATACGTTCGACATACGTACAAATACTCGTAACTAATTTTTAATTCAATATTTAATATCCAGAATAATAATGAAAAAAACTTTTTATATGTGAATACCGCACAGGAGTCCCGACTGCATCTGATTGTCCGGAGGCAGTGGGACTATGGCATCCCAAATTGAGATATGTTGTGAATCTGAAGGTAGTGGAGAAGAGGAGGATGTGGAAGAAAAAGATTTAAAAGTACCTTGCTACTCAGGAATGGTACGCCTAAAGCCAATACAAGCAATTTTTCGATTTTAAATAATTATGTATCTTTAGGGCGATACTGAGAGTATCTACTACTCTGAAACCTAAATAAACTACCTCTCATTTTATATTCATTAAATTTAAAACAACACATTTTAATAAAATTAAAATTTACGCACGTCGGGATTCGAACCCACGACCTCTGGATTCGTAGGCAAGAATCTTAACCGCTTAAATACGAAGGTCGTCACATAAAAGTATTATTTTATCTTAGCATCCATTTTCTTAATTCTTTTTTTTAAGTTGAAACTGAATAATTCATGGTTTGGAAAAAATAGAATTTATTTTTCCAACCCAAATAAAATAATAAATTTAATATTGTTTGTGCATTCTTTCTCCAAAATAAACTCTTTGCCACTAAACTGTATGGCTAAATGATGAAACTATGAAAGTAAACCTTCAAGATCAAAGGGATGGAGATTCTATTGGATTCCTTTATGCGCATAAAATCCACCCAACAAACGGATGAACTCAAACTGTTTGTATATTTTCGGTAGCGCAAATGTTAATAATGTATCATCGAAGAAGCGGAGAAAATGCCGGGGCGACAGAAAACCGTTTCGGTCGACAAATTTCAGATAATTAAAAGTTCTTCTCGACGCTCTTTCCCAAAAATAACCTCTCGTCACAATACGAACGGAATAAAGCCGACGCTTCTCTACTCTTCTGTCCTCCTGGCAATAAAGTTGATAATATCCATTATATTCCTTTTGAATAGGGACATTCTAAAGAATTTATTTATTGAGAATTTCGTACACACGTTATGTAATCATTGATTTCTGCTTTTCTACAAAATATAATGGAACATTTGAAGCCTTCGTACTATTATACTAACTATCCTTCACGCCATTTCTCCGGAGGGGTAGGCAGAGAGGACAGACCGCCATACAACTTTGTCTTGCCACACACTCCTTGCTTCATTCGCATCGTCTCACAGATATTATTCTATTATTTTCATTATTAAATTAACTAACTATCCATATCTACTGTCCAGAATGAAACACACGTTCGAACCAACTATTCCACATCCCACACTCAAAAACTAACTACACACAACATTTATTTTTCAGAAGAACGTGCTCAAAATACAACACCACATTTTCAGAAGCTGATATTTTCCATTTATCCACAGGTCAGTTTAATAAATGCATACGGGACATAATCAAATAACAAGGTTCATTATTACCTCCCTACCACTGCTGTGCGTTACAGATCTAAGATAATTATATTAGTTATTTGTCTCTATTTTCATTTATACACAGTTGTTTTTAATTATTTTTTTCTTGTTTATATTAATCATCTTTGGTTACATTCTATGATGTATTATTTATTTTTAGTTTTATTCAACTTCATACAAAGATATAATTCTTATTTGTTTATAATTCTGAAATTTTTATTATTATTCTGAATAATAATATTTGGAAAATTTGTATAGCGCCAACACACAATATTATAATAAGAAAAATAAAAATAAACATAAATTCATAAGAAAAAAAAAAAAAAATAAAAAGAAAAAAAAAAATAATACAGGTACTATGGAACTATAATATTAATACTTATCATTGAGTGTTTTAGATTAAGACTTAATAAAATAATTTAAATGGATGGAATGTGAATATTAATCATGTAATTAAAAATTGAATAATTTAAGGTTGTTTGTGCTTTTTTTAAGTTTTCCATATCTACCTAAACCTTGCTTTGTTAGTAAAAAAAAAACCTAGAAGCGCCAGAAAATCGCAGTTCCCGCTTGTATATTGATTTCTTTATCGCTTTTTTCTGTCCAAAATTATTATATTACGCCCTCTCATCTCGCTCGGTACCTTGTCGCTACGGAGCTTTTTGCAGATTTACATTTTTTTCCGCGAATCCGGCAGAGTTGTCATCGCTTTACTTTATTTGCTTGTGTGAACAAAAATAAAAACGCCCGGTTGATTTAACAAACAGAAAACACAGAAATCGGGCACCGTGCGAAATGGGACGTCTCCCAGGACCGGCCGGGGGACGATACAGTCAAACGTTAGTAAATTATTGCAAATAACAAAATCTCCGCCATCTTAACAAGGTTTTTGATCTCGCATTCCATCTCTCTATCTATTTATTCAAGACTTTCTTCCGTTTTACCTAACAAGCTGTTAGGAACAAGCTTTAAACTTAAATGCTTCCAGTTTAGAGGGGAGGTTTTTAAATTTGTGTACTTCATTTGGTTTTTTATGCTTGTTTAAGTTAGGTTTTTTTTTCACATCAAATTATCACACTGTTTGGTTTTTTACGTGTTCAAAACTTTTTTTTATGTAGCTGCTTATATATGGTAGAAAGTTACTTAATACATTGTGATTTCGTAAGTACTTCACCTTCCTACGAAAAATATGGAAATTCTGTTTCAAAATCACAGATCTCATCCATTACAAATAAATATGAATTGTACATGACTTTCAATATCCTAATGAACCGGATTTTTTTCATGATTTTGACCGGTTAGCACGTTAGTGGACAAACGCGTTGGATTCCCACCCGGCCGTCGTGGGTTCAAATCCTCCGCTAGCTCAGTCATCCATCACTATACCGGCAACATCTTCTGCTTATTGTGATGGCAGTAGGAGTTTTTTCAAATATTGTCAGGTTATTAGTAACCCGGAAATGTTTGTCATTCTATTTTTTCTTTTTTTTTTTTGGTATTAGAAAAACTGAAAAGTAATTTTAATAATATAATAATATTTACAAAGTACTAATTTTACTACCTAGCATTACTGTATATTCAAAAACTTTTTCCTTCCAACTTAGTTTTACTATTGAAGAATCCAATACATAGAAAGAAACGTAATGGCGTCTTGTTCTAAGGTCAAATGAATATTTTTATCATTGTTCTGTTATTCTATTTAATATTTTGTTCTCTTTTTTTTTTTCTTAGTATTTTATGTTTAGTTTAATTTTTGTACCGTGACGATTCTTAGGCTAAGCGAAACAGGTCGGTCATAAAAATTATAATAATATCCGTGGTCTTTTACAAAGTTTTTTTCTTCTATTTTTTCCATTTCTTAGAAATCATGACTTAGAAATTTCAGATATAAAAGTGTTGCAAATTTCATGTCACCAGAGCTTACCACCAGAGTGATTTAAATAGAACACATAAACAGATTTCCTACTTTATAGTTACGATTTGAAAAGATTTAAAATTTTATCTTCTCAGGTAAGATCCGAATATCAAGAAAAGAAATCGAATTAATGTCGAAAAAGTGTATTTTCTCTCTTACAAATTAAAACAAAACTTTTAATAAAGAATAAATTACCATATTTTCTGACTCTTGAATGTGATTTTAAATTTTAATAAGGCGTTTGAATTCTTAATTTTCGGAAACGATTCACTTGGGAGAATTAATCTCTCGCCTTATTTGGAGTAAAAATTCTCCTCCTCCTAGTTTTAATGGAGAAGTTTTAATTATTCCAATTCAGCCAATTTTTCTTCCTAAGAATACAAGCAAAAAAAGGCTCATAAATAAATACAAATTCGCCAACAACTTTATATCGAAAATTTCCCTCTTAAGTGTTTGTATATAATAGAAACTTTTGTTAACATGCTTACTTTATTTATTACGTATAAATAAAGCAGTTAATTTTTTTTTAATTTAATAAAACTTTGTTTTAAACTACAAATTTATTATGTTGGATGCCAACCCGTTTTGCTTAGATCATGTTTTGTCATATAATAATGAATGCATAAGTTTAATGTCCAATATTTCAGATTGACAAATTTACACATACGATAGTGTAGTAGTAGGAAGGTGGTGTGTTATAAATAATATTTTATTGTATTTTCGTAGAAAGGCATCACTTTGTGGTTTGACATTGTATTAAAATAAATGAACACTTTGTTTTAAACTACGAATTTATTATGTTGAATGTCCACCGGTTTCGCTTTGATCGAGCTTCATCGGGCACATAATATAATTATAACTCAATTACAACCAAAGGATTAAAAAATGCTTGGCTTCATTCTCAGAAATGTCAGAGACTAGGAATATTTTTACACTCAAAATATTGTATTCATCTTTAGTTTGTAGTCAAGTAGAATATAATTATTTTATTTGGTCCCCTAACTATAAAATCCACTCCGACTCGATCGAAAAAATTCAACATAAATTTCTCAGATATATACCCGTCTCTTTCTCTCTGTTCCTTTTTTATAATTTGAATGTTATTCATTTATTTTCTTACTGTTCTCTTTTTTAATTTTTATTTAGTGTTCTCCCTCTGTATGCATGAGTATATACAACCACACACTATGAATTTTTTGTTTAATTTAATGTTGTACCGTGATTATGCTAAGGCTCAGCTAAACCGGTCGTTCATATAGATTAAAGTAAAATCTGTGGTCTTATACAAATTTATTATTTCATTTTCATTAACCACCAGAGTGGTAGATACTCTAAGTATCGCCCTGGTGAAAGACCACCATTCAGAATGAGAAACGTTGCTTGAAATGGCTTAAGCCGTGTTTGGTGACCAGATCTGAATAGCCAGGTACTTCCCAACCTTCCTCTTCCCAATCTTCTTCCCCTCCCCAAAAATTTCAGCCTCACAACATACCCTATTTGGGGACGCCATAGTCTCACCGGTTCTTGACGGCTGGGAACATTTTAAAAATCCGGAAAAATCTATCGATAACGTTTTATTGCGCATTATATTCGACGAGGATTATGTACAGAAAATAAATTAAAATACATCAATAGCTTCAGCGATTTATTTCAAAGAGTTATTTGTGTATTTGAATGAGATCTAAAACACACGTAAAGGCCTTCCCAAAGGGTGGAAAACGCTTCCAACCTATTAGCCGCACATATATTTAAAAGACATTCATCAAATTTGACAAGCTTCATACCCATATCATTTAAATACAGACATTTTATTATAAAGGAAATTCAATTTCTTCGAATCGCTATGTTGGTCGTGTACTCTAAATAAAAGGCCAAAGCTTTTCTTGTGAGGATTTTAATGCAGTGTTCTGATGAAATTTTAATGGAAACCGATGTTGCTTGTTATCGTAAGCGTGGGACTAAGCATTGAAAAAGTAACGTAAAGGTCAATCGAAATCAACTTTGACAGCCTCCATGGTCGAGTGGAAAGACGCTCGACTACGAATCCAAAGGTCGCGGGTTCAAACCCGGCGTGCGCAAATAACTTTTATTGCAATAATATGTATCGTAACACATTTAATTCATATAAAATAATATCTAGTATATTTGTGGCACGTTCCAGAGTGGAAGATACTCTAAGTATCGCCCTGGTGAAAGACCACCATTCAGAATTGAAACGTTGCTTGAAATGGCTTAAGTCGTGTTTAGTGACCAGATCTGAATAGCCAGGTACTTCCTAACCTTCATCTTCCCCATTTATTTCCCTTACCTACTACCTTCAGCCTCACAACATATCCCAATTGGGGATGTCATAATCTCACTGGCTCTAGACGGTTTTTATTTATTTTTATATGAGTACCGCACAAGAGTCTCAACTGCTCCTAACCGTCTAGAGCCAGTGAGACTATGGCATCCCCAAAATAGTGCATGGTGTGAGGTTGAAGGTAGTGGGGAAGGGAAGGAGATGGGGAAGAGCAAGGTTGGGAAGTACCTGACTATTCAGATCTGGTCACCAAACACGGCTAAAGCCATTTCAAGCAACGTTTCGATTCCAAGTGGTGGTCTTTCACCAGGGCGACACTATGAGTATCTACCACTCTGGAACGTGCCGCAAATATACTTTTTTATTATTTGTATATGAATTAAATGTGTTATGACACATACTAATTAAACAAAAGTTATTGGCGCACGCCGGGTTTCAACCCGCGGCCTTTGGAGTCGAGCGTCTTACCACTCGACCATGGAGGCCGTCATTGAGTGCAGTTGGGACTCTTGTGTGGTATTCACTCAAAATAAAAAAATGAAATCACACGTTAAAAAGGTGACTCCTGAAGGTTTCAGTTATGAAGAGTAATCACTACCCAGAATACATTATTTCGAGGAAAAATTCCAGAAAACTCGAATCAGTACCCCACGCATGTGAAACATTGTTTTATTTGTGAATTTCGCCTTTGACCTTTTTGACAGAAGATTTAGATAATGTATAAAAATAACCTTTCCTACATAAGTATTGTGTTACCTATGTATGAGCCATTTGAACATAAAACCTTATACCGTTATAACTCAGCAAATGGGAGACCCTTTTCCATTGGTACCTACTCACATTCATTTTCATTCAAAATAAACTCACCAGCCAAACATGAAACTGGGAGAATGTTTATTCAAATGGAATAATGGCATATATTTCGAAAAGTGGGAAGATTTTCTATTTCAGAGATAGCTAGATATACGTCGATTAAAATAATTAAATTAAGAAACACCCTATAATACTCACATAATCCAATCATATTTGACACAAACCGTACCACACCAAGGTGCCATGGGGCAATTTACCAATCCTGCTATTGTAACGCGATGAAAAAAGCGAGGTTTCTTCCAAACCTCTTGGTTTTCAAGTTAAATAAAGTTGTGGGTACAGATATATCAGTCTAATAGCAATCCTTTGATTTTTTAATTATTTTTTCTTATGGTGAATACCGCACAAGAGCCCCAAGTTCTCTTTAACCGTCTAGAGCCAGTGAGACTATGGCACCCTCTATCGGGGTATATTGTGATGCTGCAGGTAGTGGAGAGGGGAAGCAGATGGGGAAGAGAAAGGTTGGGAAGTACCTGGCTATTCAGATCACGTTATAAAACACGGCTAATTCCATTCAAGCTACGTTTTGATTCTGAATGGTGGTCTTTCACCAGGGCGATACTTAATTATCTACCAATCGTGGAACGTGCCGTAAATAAACTTTATATTATTTTATATGAATTAAATGTGTTTTGACACATATTTATTAGATAAAAGTTATTGGCGTACGCCGGATTTGAACCCGCGATCTTTGGATTCATGGTCGAGCGTCTTACCACTCGACCATGGAGGCCGTCTTGATGTTAGCTTTAAACTCAAATAATGTGGAGTTTACTAAATATGGCAAAGTAACAAGCCCAATGGCCTACTGCTTTGAGGAAGCAATTGTTATGTCCGGAACAATTTGGCCTAACAGTGGTATATACAAAAACATCTGAATATTGAACCCTTTTGTAATACTGCTCTGAAAAATGTTCGCTTGTGTCCAAAACACACTCCAAAGCTCAATGAAATTGGTGCGTGAAAACATTTTGGTAAAAAAACATGTTTTTATATTTCCTTAATTCAACTCAAATAAAGTATTGTATCACAAGATATCTTTTTAAGTTCCAATAATATTTCTCCACGAAGAAAAATATTGTTATTCGAATTAACTTTAAAGTTTTATACTTTTTATTTTTGAAATTAATTATTGAAATATAATCAATAATCTTTAACGTAAATATGAAATTTAAAAAAATCCAGAAACTAAAAAGAATAACGGCTCGAACTCGGAACCTCTTCTCTATCCGGGAATAACGTCTCTACCAATTGAGCTACAGAGACTTTATTAGAAACTGGCATTTTAATCGATCTCATACTTCATTGAACGGCTGCCATCTTTGTAAGATTTGTAAAGATGGAAGCCTCTACTGAAAAGAAATTGAAAAATAGTATTAATCATTTTTAATGAAGTATGAGATCGATTAAAATACCGGTTTCTAATAAGGTACCGGTAACTCAATTGGCAGAGACGTTACTCCCGGATAGAGTAGAGGTTCCGAGTTCGAGTCTTTTTAGTTTCTGGCTTTTTCTGTTTCATATTTACGTTGAAGATTATTGATATTATTTAAATAATTAATATTGTTGTTTAATTTTAAATTCTACTTTATTAGGTAAGCGAATGGTGTTACTGTTATATGCATTAGACAACAGTCATCACTGTGCATGGTTCATTTATAAATAAAAACCTCAGTAAAAAAGAGAATAAATATTATTTCTTTGAGATTTAAATTTTTTAAATGCGTCTTTCAATCTTCCTTTCATAACTTTTGACCTACTCAAATCTAGATAATTTCATGTTTGTAGTGTTCAACCCAACTGCCATAAAGCACCCACAATACACGGTCCAGCCCAAAAGATGAGTTTATTTCTATACCCGTTCTATAACACATCCGAAGTTCGTCTCGTCCTAAACGTTCCTCCCGCACAAGTCTGGGCAAGTTGACTTGTTCCGAGTTGGTAAATATGTTACTTGTATCTCCCTTTCTTCGCTGCTACACACATACTAAAATTGACAATAGTTTTCCCATATAAAGTCCGCAAGAAAAGCACAATGGCCTGACAAATTAACCCGGTGGAGAATGACATCTGAGGAAGTTGAGACGGACAGTGGACTGGAGTTTTGTGTGCCGTACATTAAGTTCAGACAAAATAAGCAACTGCAACAAAGGAAGAACTTTTACCACGTGAAGAAGTCGACTTCTTGCGTTTGTTGACTGGTATTGTTTATTTTTATACTACGTGACGTGGAAGTGTTTAGATACGTGCAATTTTTTTGTTTGTTTGTTGTATATTGCAATGCCTTGTTTTAATTAAATTCATGTAAAAATACAATCACCAACCTCTTCGAGTAAGTATTTGGTAGGAGTATAAACACAATATTTTTGAAGGAAGCAAAAACTTGGGATTGTGACATTGTATATTAAATAAAACAATAAACTCTGTAAAACACCACTTTATTTGAGTTAACCGCCAACCAGGTTTCGCTTTTCTCAAACTTCGTCAGGGCTTTCATATCAACTAAATAACATTACATACAGACAGTGATGAAAGAGAGAGAGAAAGATACAAGATATAGTAGAGAGAGACACAATTACATTTAGAGAGATACATATAAGAACGACTGTTTCGCTTTCTTTATTGGCAAAACGACTCGGAACTTCAATATTAGAGTTAGAGAACATATAAGATGTTTAACTAATAACGCCTTTTCAGAATTCGCCAACCACATACTCGAAACTAACCACTCCTTGAATAATACAACGGGAATTAATCTCTTACACAAAAATGCGTCGGGTATCAGATTAAATCATTTGGAAATCCTGGAAATTAAGAAAGCAGTTAATAATTATTCAGACTTAATTAATAAACAAACGAAATTTATAAGTCCCATATTTGATTTATTCAGCTAAAAATAAAATTAAAAACCCCACTTTCCTGTACTTGCTCCACCTCTCATTAGTTTCTACCTCTATTATACTTATATCTCTCGGTCTCCCTCTACTATATCTTGAATCTCTTTCTGCTATTCATTACTGTCTTATATGTATCTCTCTATATGTAATTGTGTCTCTCTCTACTATATCTTCTATCTCTCTCTCTCTTTCATCACTGTCCTATATATATCCTGTCTGTATGTAATGTTATTTATTTGATGTAAAAGCCCTGGCGAAGCTCGATAAAAGCGAAACCTGGTTGGCAGTCAACTCAAATAAAGTAATGTTTTACAAAGTTTATTGTTTTATTTAATATAAATACAATAATTTAAATAGTAGTTTGGTAGAGAAATAGGAAATACGCACGTACTTAATATTTTAGTAGGAGAAAGGCTACAATTTTAGCAATCAAAAATGTTTTTTGACTTAATTATACTGCCAATATAATACAATTATACGGCCTCCGTGCTCGAGTGGTTAAGACGCTCGACTTTGAATCTAGAGGTCACAGGTTCAAATCCCGGTGTGCGAAAGTAAATTTAATTTAATCAATGTGTATTATTTAACATTGAATTCATATGAAATAAAATATGAAATATATTTGCGGCACGTTTCAGAGTGATAGATACTGTTAGTATCGTTCTGGTAAAAGACCACCATTAGAATCGAAACGTTGCTTCAAATAGATTTAGCCGTGTTTGATGACCAGATCTAAATAGCCTGGTACTTCCCAACCTTCCTCTTCCCCATCTTTTCCCCTCCCCACTACCTTCAGCCTCACACATACTCCGATCGGGGATGCTATATTCTCACTGGCTACAGATGGTTGAGAGCAGAGACTCTTATGCGATATTCACTATTTAAAAAAAACTATAAAATAAAAATAAAACTTTGTTTTTTAAAGTACATGAAAAAAAATTAATGTCATAGTTTCACTGACTCCGGGTAGTCACCCATATACAACAAGTTTTTTTTTATTATCGAAACTTACCGACAATATTATGTGTTAGGTTAGACCAGTCTGAAAATGCCCGTTATAAGGTGAAACCAGTCCGGTCTTAGTAAAAAAAAAAGTGTTTTTAAATCATTTAAATGGAATTCCACAATGAATTAACAGCTTCAAAATTAAACGGTATTAATTAACCTTTAATTTTTCACATTCTTAATAGAACTTAATGCAGATATTATGTTGATATTCAACCAACACCATCTAGCAAAGTCTAACACGAGGCAATATTATTATCTGATGAATGACGTCTCCCTGTATGAACATCTGGTTCATTTGATTATTCCAGTGTTTCAAGTTTTCCAACTTTTCCAATAATTCTTCCCCCTAGAACACACCAAATACATTTTTCCACCCTCGCTACCCGCTTCGTTGCTGATGTGATCACCTTTCCTTCAAATAATAAGTATCTTCTAACAATCTTCTTTCTTTTCCTTGTACCTTCTATTTTATCTGAAAATATTTGCCCTCTTTCCAAACAAACGTCGATTGAACAAATTTATGAACCCTTCCTTAAAGAAAAATAAAACATTTCTTCAAGTATACAACAATACAGAAACACTACATAGAATTTTCCTTTCAATTTTCTTAATTATCTGCTTTTTTGGTGAAATATTGCATTCCCTCTTTTTAAGGGGCAGAAACGTAATTTATGTCTAGAAACACCCCCCTTCCCAGGGGTTGCATAAAACAGGCAAAATATGATTATATGATCAAAGAAAGATGTATTTATTTGTGGTTTAATAAATCATATTTCAGATAACACCCCCAAACCAAGGGGTAATTTACAACGGGCCTGCATTGAGTAATCCAAAAATTATAAAAAAATTCTATGATTCCATTCCGCAAAAATACATCTTTATAATGACTTTCGGTATTTGCGACGAAATTCGTAAAACTCGACTTGAATCGCAATCTATTCGTTCAGGAATCAAATTTACTCGAGTAATATTTTTTGTTGTAATGAAACATCGCAAATCTTGACATTAATCGAACCAAGCGATTCAAATTAAACCACCATTCAACTTGACATGAATTGTACTCCATTCGTTCCGGAATCAGATTAACTTGAGATGCATTTTTTGTTGTTATGAATCATCGCAAATCTTGACATTAATCGAACCAAGCGATTCAAATTAAACCACCATTCAACTCGACTTGAATTGTACTCCATTCGTTCCGAAATCAGATTTAACTCGAGTTGTATTTTTTGTTGTTATGAATCATCGCAAATCTTGACATAAACGAACCAAGCGTCTCAAATTAAACCACCATTCAACTCGACTTGAATTGCACTCCATTCGTTCAGAAATCAGATTTACTCGAGTTGCTTTTTTTGTTGTTATGAATCATTGCGAATCTTGACATTGATCGAACTAAGTGATTCAAATCAAACCATCATTCATTCGTTTGACTACAAAAAGCAAAACATTTGCTTTCGGTGGAAAATATAGGGAAATTTACATTTTGAACATATTAAACATTGGCGTACTATTCGAAAGTCAACATGAATCGAAGTGTTCAAAGGAAAGACCCAGTTCTCATCAAACGTGCAAATAACAAACCAACAAAAATATGTTTTATTTCCTTAAAACCCTACTGCCCCTGGGTACCAAGTTCATTCTTTAACAAAATTAGAACTACTTAACCATACATACTATCCAAACATATAGTTCTAATTATGTTTCTATCCTTTTTTTGTAACGTAATATATATGTTTTGACGGCCTGAGTGGTCGAGTGGAAAGTTGCTCGACTACGAATCCAGACATATTAATCAAATAAATTTTATTTGATTAATATGCGTCATAACACATTTGATCCATAAAAAATAATATATAGTATAAGTAGACACTCCGATTATCCCCCTCGCGAAAGACCGCCGTTCAGAATCGAAACGTTCCTTTAAATGGTTTTAGCCTAATTTGGTGACCAGATCTGAATATCCAGGTACTTTCCAACCTTCCTCTTCCCCATCTCCTTTCCTACTCTTCCCCACTACCTTCAACCTCACAACATGCCCCAATTAAGGATGCCATAATTTAAGACGGTTGGGAGCAGTTAGACTCTTGAGTGGTATTAAACTATTAAAAGAAATACACTTATTCTTAATTTAAAATTTTATATTGTTATTATAAGAACCAGTTCATATTTATCAGTTCGAAGAGACTTTATTTTAAACAGCATTGAAAAGAAAATATCAAAAAGTAAATAAATCTACCTTCATATTTCTTGCCACATTTAAAAGATGTATTTTTTTAAATAAATGGTAGAGTTTCAACGGCTGTAAAGTCGCCCGATCCCACCCTGGATTGCTACCGAAAGCGTCATTACCAAACAGCCAGCAGTAAGGAAGATAAAAAGTTTCTCCTTTCGTGTTCGGGTATCGCTCGTGCGAGGGGGTCTTAAAAATACCGAAACATGTGTTAATTATTATTACTACCATCAGCTTATCGTGGGTTTTGCCGAAAGCACCTGGCCTTGAGATATATATTATGCGTAAGTATAATGCTGCTTTGTCACTAAAGGGCTAGGCTAACAGGATATATGTATGTGACATTCACGTTTGCTATGAAAAACAAACAAGTTTAATCCATTATGTGATGGTTTTTTCAAATTTCGGTATTTTCGTAAGGACCCTATAAATGTATTATACAACACCATATTAAAATAAAGATGAATAAATAGAATAATATTGTGAATAACGTGTTTCTCCGCAGAGGTAGGCAGAGAGGATACAACTTTGTTTTGGCACACACTCCTTGCTTCGTTAACATTCATACATCGTCTCATACATACTCTTCTGTTATTCTGACTCTTCAAATGACCCGATTCAAGTATTTGATTTACTTGATCTCATGCCATGTCTTCCTCGAGCGTCCTCGACTTATTTTCCATTCACTTTCGCATCATATATTCTTTTCACACTCTTATTCTTCGTTCATTCGCTCTAAATGCCCAAACATTTCAACAACTAACAAGCTAACACGGCATTCGAGTTAAATTTATGAAGGTGAATAAGATAGAAACTATTATATTTATCTTTTTTCTTACACACTTTGGTATCTAGTAGTGATGAGCCTAAATATAAAATCAACATTTTGAATTCGAAACTGCGAAAACACGACCCCATTTTATGTCTTGAAAATCGTCATTTCAAATGCATCATACTAAGTTATTTTAATCTATTGTGCTACTTAAATACCGATTTTCTATCTGGTTACGCAAAGATGAAAACCGTTATCATTCAATTTCATCAATGGATCAATATTAGGACGAGGCACTCGTTACTTTACTCATTAAACCGATATATTTTTAACACTGTGTTCAGTTTTTTTAGAAAATTCAATTAAATATGAGCAAATCAATCTTTGTAGCATAAAACACGAAGCTTTAGGGTAAAATCCGGAAAAGCTTCACACTCGAAATATATTTTCGAACGTGGTGGAGATATGACGATGTTTCAAAATTCGGTCGATGGAGGCGCCAGCGTAAAGCGAAACAAGTCAGTGCCTGCCCGGCTGTGATAGCATGTGTTGCGTTTGCGGAGCATTAATGGTAAGTATCCGAGAAATCTCGTCCACGTTTTACGCCAGTGATATTCCTTAATTTTACCAGATCTTACTACTGAAACTCTAACACCCGAATCTAAATATGTCTTATCTATGCATACAATTGTGCCAGAAAGTCCAACAAAAAATTGAAAATGCGCATCGGATTCTGAGACTGCCAAAATCAACTGCCTAACATTTACAAATATGTAGACACATCCCCAGAAAATTTGAGGCATAATAAAATACGAAATTCCATGCTGATAAAGTGGGCAGCCAAAATGCGGGAACTGAATACTTTCCGTACTGCAACAAAATTTACGTGAAAAAATTGTCAAGAAAAAATAATACGCACGGCAAATCACATCCAAAGCGTGGTATCTCATCCTACACACTGTGGGAGCGGCGTTACTTTTTCATGTTGTTTTTTTACTAAAATACCATATTTGAGCTTTTTTTTGTTTTGTATTCATGTATATACTTGTAATAGGCCGATTTCAATTGCGATTCTTTTAAAAGGGGTAGTGTCTCTCCAGGTTTAACCCCACTTAATTTACACTAACAATGAATTTCAGTAAATTACCACCTATTAAGAACCTGGTATCTATGAAAAATGTCTGTTTATTTTTATGTTTCGATGTTAAATTTAACTATCGCAACCATATACGTATGTACGATAAGTGATTTGATAATCAAAGTTGTAAACATAAGAATCACTAATATAAAACCTCCGACGAACGCAATTTACACGTGAATGGCTTTTCTCTCTCTTTAAATTATGTATTTCGAATAAATCTGCTAATTCTTTTACCCTCTTTCAATATATCTCCTTTTAAATCGGGAACACAAACATATTTACTGTGTTAACAATGTGAAAGCAACCGGAATCGTACCGGAAATCTTAGCCACCAAATGATGATAATTAGAAGCGAATCCAAACAGAAAATGTTCCATTCTTTATTCAGAAAAGCTCAGTGTTAGTCATGCAACATTTGGTCACGACTGCTGGGGGCGTCTGCAACCAAAGTGAACGAAAATTAATGAGAATTATAATTGGACAGCTGAAAGAAATACTAATAACTTGCCATAGTTAGAGAAAAAAAGATTTCTTACATCTCACAATGGATTAATTAACTTTGTTTGAATACTCACCCACCATTCAATTTATTTTTTGCTAGGCGCCACCTTATTTTTCTAGCAGCATTATTAGCAATCTCTTGTATTCATACATTGGGTTTGGGTTTGCAAAATGTTTCTAGATATCAACTTCCCAAAAGCAGAATAACCAAAAACTAGATTTGGAATGTTTAAAAATGGTCAAATAACAATATTTGGCTGCCTACCTTCGACACAAATGTTTTTTTTGCAGTGTATAATTAAAATTTCAAGTATCTCTTTCATATATTTATACATAAGTTCTCGACATCGCTTGGATTATGATCTCTCAAGGTCTACATCTCGATAACCGATTTCTAGAAAGCCAAAATCTCTAATGACCAACTTTCAGAAATGCACGCCAAGATCCCTATTGTACAAGAAACAAATAAATAAAACAACAATAACATCATACATACCCAATTTATTCAGTCTTTTGTAAATATTATTTCCAAATAAATTACTACACAGACCCTTCTAACCCACCCATTTAAAGATCTCTATCAAATTTTGTATCGTGGTTTATTGCATGTTACTTGTTTACAGCCGAAATATAAAACCGTTTTTGGAGATTGTTGGTATGTCTCAGTCTTTTTGGGAAGTAAATCATTAGAGGAATAGATTTAATAATGTAGACTTTTAAATGCAGGTTTATTTTTAGCAACCAATGGATTCTAAAATACCTTTCAAAAGGATCTCCCAAGGATCTCCTATTTAGGCAAAAGACAGCCCTGCGACAAAACAGTAAACGCTTTGGCCTTGGATACGTAAAGAGAAAAGTTCAAAACTGAAAGCATATTTAATGCTTTTATTTAACGACGGCCTCCATAGTCGAGTAGTAAGACGCTCGACTACGAATCCAATGGTCAAGGGTTAAAATCCGGCGTGCGCCAATAAATTTTATTTAATTAATATGTGTCATAACACATTTAATTCATATAAAATAATATAAAGTTTATTTGCGGCACGTTCCAGAGTAGTAGATACTCTAAGTATCGCCCTGGTGAAAGACCACCATTCAGAATCGAAACGTTGCTTGAATGGCTTTAGCCGTGTTTGGTGACTAGATTTGAATAACCAGGTACTTCCTAACCATTCTCTTTCCCGTTTCCTTCCTCTCCCACTATCTTCAGTCCCACAACATACGCCAATTGGGGATGCCATGGTCTCACTGGCTCTTGTGCGGTATTGACTATAATAAATAAAATTAAATACTAATAATATTTTTTTTTAATTATTTCACTACAATACAGATACAGAATCGCATTGCTTGAATACACCGTTCTGAACATAACTTTAAAGCTATGTGTAGTTTTAAAGCTTTGTCTATTAACTACATCAAAAAGTATTTATTAATCTTCTTCATCTCTCAATATCAGTAACAGCGTAAAAAATATTACATCATTTGATAGACAATCCATACCTCTTAGAATGCTATAAGTTGTGTGTGCCAAACAACTACTGCCAGGGGCGACACCACGATCTGCTGTGCATTCCACATGGCAGAACAGACGTGTTGGCTCGACACAGCATGGCACGGAGTATTGTATTACTAAATAACATGTATCTTGATATCTTCAACATAAACCTTAATGATTTCATGAGACGTGTTGACAATATATCTTAATACATTTGTTTGTTTATTTTACTGTTTATATCTATTGTAAATGGGCTCAGTCTGTAATTCACAAAAAAATCTATCCTCTCTGTTTCCTGACTTTGTTCCAGCCTTACAATACTCCCCGACCGGAGGTGAGCGCCCAGAGAGTGTGGCGAGAGAAGTCCCACTTGCTTCGGGCGGATTTTCAAATATCTTTCACGGGTACAAGCATTTGATAATAATATTCCCCACCTTTATCTATCTAGCACCCAGGGCACGCGATACTCACGCGGCGCATGGCACGGTCATATTCGCCAACTCCGGTATAGTGAAAGGTCCACTGAAAAGGTTAAAGTGCCGGGTGACCACAAACTACGTGGCCAGAAGCGTCAGCCCCGTCATAGAGACTGGCAACCGCGAAAGGGGGACACCATCATAAAGCTCGGTGCACAAACAGATACGAGGGATATCGAAAATTAACATTTTTTATTATTTTTTGTGTTTACTATTACCAACCATGTGTTTTCTAATGATTTTAATAATACCATTTTTTCAACTTTATATCACTATTTTTTATTTATTTAAGACCTTAATATTTGTTATAGATTTCTACGCGAATGTATTTTTGAATGTTATTGTAAAGCCGCCTCTGTCAGCAATAAAACAAAACTTAAAGTCACAGATGTTCACTATGAGACTCAATAAGCGTCCATTCCGGACACTAATAGTAAATATACCATAGATTTACTTCAAATTATATCAGTCTGAATATTCCCGTCAAAAGGTAAAACCGGTCAGGTTTTAAACAAAAAATAGTGGAATAAAGTTTAAAATTTTGTATTATTAAAATCATTAAAATGGAGTTCCACCACGAACTAACAGTTTTAAAACCATACGTGGTATATTCTAGCTAGGGTAAGTGCTGTTTAAACCATTTGTAAATGAAAAGTTTTGAAAGCAGCGTTTGTGGCTTAGCCACATCCTTGAAGTAACAATATATGGAGGGATAGCTAATTTGTTTTACCCAACCCATCCGAAATTGTAATAAATCACTTTTTCCGAGTTTTTACATCGTACACCATGAGAGAGAAAGAGACAACAAATTTCTTGGACGGCTTCTATTAACTGTCGTAATGATCTTAAGCTGGTTATTTTCGCTGGTTAACGGCGAGACTCCGCCCATATTTTTTATTTTGCCACTAAACTTGACACAACTAAACGGTTTTTTAGGTTAGATGCTATATTTTTGTTGATAAAAATACTGTGAAAAAGTGGCTATACGAATACACAAAAACATTATGTCGATATGTGATATGAATGGATGTTTAAATACCGTAGCCTTAGTCTTAGCCCGCATGCCCATTTGCGCAAAGTCATGTTAAAATCATCAAAAACAAGTCCAAAACTGACTTCACTGGCTTTGGCTTGGGCTACCTCTTGCAAAGTCTAAGGCCACATCTAAGTGAACAAAGAAGTCAGTGTTTTAGAATGACACAATATTATATGCTAGAGTAACATGACGGCGTCCGTGGTCAAGGGTTAGGATCTTCGACTATGAACTCAGAGGTTGCGGGTTGAAATCCCGGTATGCGCAAATGAATGAATAATCAATTTTTTATTTCAAAAATGATAAAAAGTTTATTTGCAACACGTTTCAGAGTGGTAGATACTGTTAGCATCGCCCTGGTAAAAGACCACCGTTCAAATCAGAACGTTGCTTGAAATGCCTTTAGCCGTTCTTGACGGCCTCCGTGATCGAGTTGTAAAACGTTTAACTACGAATCAATAAGTCGCGGGTTCAAACCCGGCGTGCGCAAATAACATGTATTTAATTAACATGTGTCATATCACATTTAATTGATATAAAATAATATTTGCCACACGTTCCAGAGTGGTAGATACTCTTAGTATCGCCCTGGTAAAAGATCACCATTCAGAATCGAAACGTTGCATGAATTGCCTTTAGCCGTATTTGGTAACCAGATCTGAATATCTAAGTACTTTCCAACCTTTATCTTCTTCATCTCCTTCCCCTACTCACTAACTTCAGCCTTCCAACAAACCCCTATTAGGGATGCTATAGCTTCACTGTATATAGACGAATATTAAAAAAACTGTACGAGTATAAAAAAATATGTATCTCAAAAGCCGTGTTTGGTGACCTGATCTCAAAAACGATTTACATATTAACCTTGCTCTTCCCCATCTCCTCCGCTTTTCCACAGTTTTCAGCTTCAAAATATATTCTGATTTGGGATGCCATAGTCTCACTGGAGCAATTGGGTATTAACATAAAAAAACAGAAATAATAAAAAAATAAATGTTTGTGTATGCAGCCTTACTATCGCGCTCCCTAGCCGAATGAAAAATCTCCGCCGTGGGGTTGCTAGGTTGGGTGTGACATAAAAAGCCCTCCAGGACATTCATTTCTATGGCGACAGCCGTGCAAGAATCTTGAAATTAGATCTCATTGTTTTTTATGCTCACCCGATACTAGTCCGTCCGTCAGCGACGCACTCGCCCAGCTATCTCGACTTTCTCACCAGATCGAGATCTGTTAGCTGTTCTTTGCTTTCTCGTCAAGAGAAACCTTTGTTTTTCATAAGAAATTGTAAAAGTATTACTTTCAAATGGGATCTTGCATTAGTTTGAAACAAGCAAGAAACCAGAAGTTCACAATAGTGTGCTGATACCAACCCTGATAGATGGCAGTGGGGCATGGAACTGGTAGAGAACTTTGCAGAAATGGTAGATTTATTCAATTGCACTGAATCTAGTTATAAGAAGACTATAATAGCATACCTCTTCAAAAAATACTAATGTTAATTTGTTCCATTATAATTTCTCTAGTATCTTCTTTATGATTTGTGTGCTAATCATTTACTCCTGTTATTTCCGTATCACTATAATTTTTTTACTATATATTTCACAGCTATGTTAAAGTCCGTAAGGATGTTAAGTATAATAAAATAAATAAAGAGAGAAAATAGACTAAATTCTGTAGAAATTACATAAATTTAAACCATGTACGATATGACCGTGAGACGAATGTGAAAATCCGAAAAAAAATCTCAATGTAAGTGTAATTAATAATATTAAGATAGAGACGATTGGATGGTTTGAACATGTGAAGCAGATGAATGAAGAAATAGTGAAAGGAGAATATGTGACGCAAAAATAAATGGTAGAAGAAGTCTAAGAGGACCGAAAATGATCAACTAAATCATTAACATGAGTCGGGTCATCTCAAGAGTCAGAATAACAGAAGAGTATTTATGAAACGATGTATGAATGCGAATGAAGTAAAGAGTGTGTGTGGCTCAGGATAGTAACGCAACAGCCTGTACCCTTTCGGACAGTGAAAACTTATAATGAAGAGTCAAAATGAAATAAAGAAGACGAAAAAAAGGAAATTTATACTTGGTTAGAGCTCTTCAGATGTATTTAGTTAACAAAGGTACCGGAAGAAAGCAAAGACAAAGGAAGAACTAACAAACAAACAAACCCTTTCTTAAATCAAATGTTTTTTTTATGTATATACACTAGCGATACTATCGATTGAAAAGTTAAGTATGTCAAGATAAATTTAGTTAACAATACTAGTCCTAGGAAATTAATTTTGGATTATATAAATAGCAAAAATGCAAAACGTTCATTCTCTTTGGACTCTAGAGTGAAAGGAAAATATATTTTTAACGTCACATAGAACTCATCGACAGGATTTGAACTCGCGATCTCTGGAATAGCACAAAGGATTTTACTGCTGCGCGAAGGTTGTCGAAAATGTTTTTAATATAATTGGTGGATTATTTCCAAATATTCCGCTTGATAATTAATCAAATAACCCAAATAATAAGAAAATTCTAAATTTAGTTTATCCTTCAACTTATAACTTACATCATAAGAAAATTACCTAATGTTGTTTGGTGACTTGAAGTTCAAATGTAACTTTAAATTTATAAAAATGTATCAACAATGGCCAATAGCTTCGTCCAGACAGTCCGTGGCTAGCGCACAAATCATTTTCTAACTATTTAATAAATAATTTAGCAGTCAAAAAGGCAAAATTAAGTGTTTTAATTCAATACTGTCTCGACACTGGAACTCCTCCCAATGAGACGGGCTTAGAAAAAACCATTGTAATATTTGTTAAAAATAAATGAAATCACTACTATATTTACGATCAAAATGTATGTTTTGAAGTATCTGGAGAATGTATATTATAATATATTTAATTTATGTATATTAAATCACTACTATTTTTTTTTCACCTTTCAATTAACGTTCAACATTTTTTTTAACTTGTTTGCTAGTTGGGAATGTTTCTAGCCACGCAACGTGTTTAAAGAGCTATTTACATCAAGTCTTTAAGAAAGTTCTTCATGCGAACACCGATACACGTCCGATTGTTTTAACGTCAACTAAACATTGATGACAGCTGGGACAGAAGAGAGTTGCGTTAAAACCACATCACAAATGCCTTCATCTGATTCATTTGGAAGATTTCTTTATTTTTACCCGGGACATATGGTAACATAGTGAATCTCTTATACTTGCCTTGACTATCTTTATACTTTCCTCAATCTGTTCTCATAGTATATCTTATGCGAAGCTTTCCGCTTCCAGGGCTAGATGACCCCTTGCGCTGAATGAGATATTAATCTTTTTTTTGAGCGATTTTTTTTTATGGCACCGTAAACAGGGCTCACAGTTAATTCCTACAGTAATTAATTAGCCGTGTTGGATTTCGGCCGGAGCTTTTTATGAGGATTTCGGAAATCCGGATGGAGAAAGTTTACGCTTTTCAAAATCACCGACGCGACATGACCGAATTTAACGGTTTTAATGAGGATTAATTTGATGCAATAATTTATTTAAAAGGGCCTTTAAGAACAATGTAACTAGGTGTTTGTTCAGAATATTGTCGCTGAAAGTGCAAAGGGGCTTAAGCGACACTTTGATTTTTTTTAAAGTTAAAAATGCAGTTTTGATCGGGTTCTTTTTCTGCATCGAATGCTCTGACTATCATTTGATGATAAAGGCTTTTGTGGCCCTTCAGCCATCTAAAATATATGCACAATTGCAAGAAGACTTGACAAGGGACACAAGTTTAGGACTTTTTTAAAAACTATTTGGTGCTTCAGGTAACTCGGTGAGAGCATTCAGTTACCTGAGTTAACTTTTTTTTTTCAAAATCTAACCAGGTACTGAAAACTTCGAAGAATTTTATTGTAAAACAAAAAAACCTTTTCAGTGCTCTCGTGTAAACTTTCAAAAATGGCGCTTCAGACTTTTCGTCTTTCCGGCGGCGATATATTGATGCTCTACTTTCATAAAAATATTATTTGAAAACGTATCGAACTTTGTAACATTTTTTTTTTTGAATTCTCATTCACATAGTTGATAAAGAATTAGGCTCTCGTCTATTAGATCGAAAATAATTTGGTCCTTCAAAGCTCTATTACTCACGTTAAGCGTTGAAAATAGCGCCGTGAGAAAGTTTTTGCCTCTCAAACGTTTAGAGTCAAGATTTTTTCACTTGAGTTGTCACTTTATTCCAGTGTTAATTACGTATCTAGTAGATGCTATCTACTTATTTGACATCGTTCAAGTTTTCCGTTCGAAGAAAGACGTAAAACTATGACGGGGAGAGAAATGTTGCTTTTCATAGCAAAGATACCTATCCTCGCATTAGACTTCGAGTTTTATAGCAATATATTGGAATGTATTTTTATGGAGGTTTTTTTCACGCACTCTTCTCGTGACATTGGGACATAAGATTCTTATGAGTCTTAGATTAATTAAATAATGTAGATGCGTTACTGAGACAACGCGTGTGGATAAACGTGCAGTAAACCGAGTCTGCGAGGCATACCTGAGATTTACTACGTTTAGTTTCACACAAACATTCGTTCGACAGACGAGCTGTCACCAGCTGCCACAAACGCGTCGCTGTAGGCTTCTTTCTGAGAAAAAACGTCTTGAGAGGTGTAAAAATCATTCGGGAGTAAAAAACATATCTCATGGAGTTTCTTTCCATTCATAATTACCCACAAATCACATATTATTTCAATTCAATAAATACAATTATTCACAAGGTTTAAGGGTTCATGAAAACGGTGTGAGATAGCAAATGCAGAAATACATAAGTGTGAGAAAGACAACCAGAGCTAGTAGCGCAATACCCGATGACAACTGTAGCGTGGGACGTTCATACAGCTATCTCATCCGTACACACATTTCCTTGAATGGCTATCCTTTTCATACGCGGGTGAAACGGAATACAAAACGTCACTAGTGCTGCTACATTTTTCGTAAGATTTGTATGAATATGACGTGTCTTGTATTTAATGTCTATGTAATGAGTAAAGCTTTTAAATTCCTTGCGGATTTAAACGTAGTTTTTACTCCTATTTTTTACCAAAAACAATTTGTTGTTGTTTTTAGAAATATATTTTTAACCTGTTTTCAAATAGTTGTTTTGTTTTGCGGTTTCGACATGGAGTGTTTTTGACTTTAAAGTTATTGGTACATAATAGAAAATAAATTTATAGATTTGACGTTTCTAATTGTTTTGTTCAAAGTATACCTCTATTTTAACAGAATTACGAGAAGCGATAGATCGGGGAGTAAATAACCGCATAGCTAAAAATGTTTTGTTGGTTTATAAATTTTTAGCAAAATACTTCAAAATCTATGTTATGTACTTGTTATTTTAAGTGTTGAGTTTTTAGTGGGTCCCTCTTCGATACCCAGGTTCAGTCATTCTAATATTTTAAAATACCTTCCGAACAATGAAGATTTTTATAGAAAGAAGTGTCGTAGCAAAATTTTGCAACTATTACTAAAAAAAAGAATTATTGAATGCATGTTTTCAGTGAAAACAGCAAGACAACCCACTATATAAACACTAACAAAAAAGTTAATGTTAGGCATAGAAACAAAACTTTTGTTTTCTATTTTTTACATTATAAACACTATTTTAAAAATAAATAAACTAAAAAGTACTAAGTAAGATTGTTTTTTTTCGGGGCCTGAAACAAAATAAAGTTATTTAGTTGGTTGAATAAGATTATTGAAAAAAAATATTTTAAGTACAATATTAGTTATTAAATTAATATTTATTAATATTTGTTATTAAATTAATATTTATTAATATTTGTTATTTTATTGTTTTAAAGTACCAACATGTTAACTGTCCTCAATATGATTTCCTTTTCCATGCTTTAACAAATTCTTTAGTATGAATACATACTTTTCATCTAAATTTTTACACCCTTAACATTTAGTCAATTGTTTTTTCAATCTTTTGATGTACATATGCACTCCTATACCCGTATCTGAACCTTTTTCTCTCATGATTTATGATAACGATTATGATTTTAGATAGTTTTCATTTGTATACATATTATGTATTATTTGTCCTTGTTATATTAGCTTAGTTAATTTAATATGAAGCGCACTTGAGACAAACAATTATAATACAAATCGTTATCTAGTTTTAAATATGTAAATACATTTTTTAAATATTAAAAAATATACATGTTTTTCAAATAAGTTGCTAATATATTTTATAAATAATTATAAAATTTAAATAATATGAGAAATAAAACAACTAAAAAATATTACCTCTGGTGGGACTCGAACCCACAATCCCCGGCTTAGGAGGCCGATGCCTTATCCATTAGGCCACAGAGGCGCGTGATGTACCCGACAATATAATTAAATACGTTACTCGATAGTAGGTACCTACGTTGTGACGACGATTCAATAATAATTATTATATTATATTTATAAATTAGTTCATACTACTACTTGATTACTAATTAGATAACCTTTACATAAATATCAAGTTTGCATACATTAATGGCATTACTCGCAATTGAGTTGAGAGCAGTTTCTTATTATTTTACATCTTATCATTTTAGTAAAAGGGAAAGAATGACTAACTAACTAACTAACCATCACGCCGTTTCTCCGCGGGGGAAGCCAGAGAGGACGGACCGGCATATTACTCTGTCTTGGCACACACTCCTTGCTTCATTCACATTTATACATACTTTTCTGTTATTCTGACTCTTCACATGACCCGATTCAAGTATTTGATTTACTTGATCGTGCTGTGTCTTTCTCGGGCATCCTCGACTTCTTCTTCCGTTCAATTCCGCATCATATATTTTTTTCACACTCCTTTCTTCGTTCATTCGCTCTACATGCCCAAACTATCTAAAGCGTCCCTTTCTTGATCCTATTCATTATATGACATAAACATTACTAGAATCATCTAGAAGACATGAAAATCGATACTTAGGTAAATAATGTAGGTTAAACTCTCGGTATACATCATAAGTCTACACCCGTTCGATATTCTAACATTATATTAATAATAATTTTATTCCAGAAGGTGTGCAGGAATAGTGAAATGCAATACATCCCATAATTAAAAAATAAAATTAAAAATAATACAACCAAAATACAAAAAATCAATACATTTTTTTTACGTGAATACCGCACAAGAGTCCTAAATGCTTAATCCAAAATTAATGCGGTAGATAAGATAAAATAGGGTCTGAAGAAAAGCTCGGGGCTGTATTTGTTTTTTTCTGTCGCTGGAAAGACAAGGGCTGAAGCGACACTTTGGTCAAAAATGAGTGAAATGTGCAGTTTTGATCAGTTTTTTCTGCATCGAATGCTCTGACCCTCGTTTGATTCTGAAGACTTTTGTGGCCCTTCAGCCATATTAAAAATATTTACCATTTGGGAGAAGGCTTGACTCAAACGACACAAGTGTGGGACTTTTTTAGCTCAGAGAGAGCATTGGGTTACGGAAGTTAACTTTTTTTATCAAAATCCAACCAGGGACTGAAGAATTTTATTGCAAAACAAACAAAAAACTTTAAAGTGCTCTGGTGTAAGCTTCCCGAAACGGCGCTTCTGCCCTTTTGCCTTTCTGACGAAGATATCGCAGTCAACATTTTATTTAAAATGTTTCATTTAAGTCATTCCCTGAGCGTCGGCAAAATACGCGATAGGTAAAACAAACACACAATTAGGCATTCATTTATAGCTTACGTGCTTAGTTATTCGACCCGCTTGTGAGGCTTTTTGCAGGCACCGACGCGTAAACTTCCAGACCTACGATGTATAGATCCTCATGCGATACAACCTTCCTGCGTGTACCTTTTGTGCCCACGGGAGAGTAGTACCTTCCCGCGGATAAGGAAGTGCGCGGGACAGACCGCCGAAACCCCGGGCACGGAGGGTCGTGGAAGGTCAGGGAAGTCGGCAATTAATACTGTTTTTCAAGTTGAGCTTTAGGGATGATGATCACTGAAGGTCGGCCAGTGTTTTGAATTTCAGTTTCTTAATTTTTTTTTCATTTGAGAAAATAGCTGTTTTACATTGCTTTTTATTGATTTAAATATCTATTAAATACATTTTCGTGAAAAGCAATCAATTTGTGGTTTGACATATTTAATAAAAATGAAAAAATAACTTTGTTTAAGACAATTTTAGGATCAACTAAGATGTTTAAATAACCACGGTTGCTTAAAATTCACAAATCATCTTATTCAAAAAGATCATACCTTCAATTAAAAGCACCGGTGCTCATTTTCTTCACAAAAATGGTCGTGGTAACAGATTGAATAATTTAGAAGCACTAGAAAGATAGAAAACCGTTTAAAATTAACAGTCATATTCTTAATAATCAGTTCAATTAAAAAAGTTCAATAATAAAAATAATAATATTTGGATAATTTGTATAGCGCCGTTTTTGTGAAAAATCACCTCAAGGGCGCTGTACAAATCTTAAATTCTACTTAATATTGATTCTTAGTTTATATAAATAAACTGCATCATACTTACCTGGCAGGTCACTTCTGGCAGGACACAATCACCATATCATAACAACTTAAAATTTAGAATAACTTAAATTTATTTTTTTTTCTTTTTCTTTTATTTTTTTTTTTCTTAATTATTATTTTTCATTTTTAAGGCATGAGGGCAAATTTAAAATTAAGTATTTCCCGTAAGCTCATAAAATTTATCATTATTCTTTTATCACCTTCTCAGTTGACGTTTTGTCTCTTTCAATTCATATTATGTCTCTTTTTTTCTGTTCCTTTGTTATAATTTAAATGTTATTCTATTGTTTTCCCATCGTTCGGTTTTTTTTTAGATTATATTTTGTTCTCCCAATTTATGTATAATATGTATAACTGCACACTTTTATTTTTTTGATTGCCATCTAGTTTCGTCACTTCCGTGACATCTTCACGACAGAAAATTACTTCCCAACCTTCCTCTTCCCCATCTCTTTTCTCTCATTCCCACGACATAGCCCAATTAAGGATGCCATAGTCCCACTAGCTCCAGACGGTTGAGAGTAGTTGAGATTCTTTTGCGGTATTCACTTTTAAAATTTAAACAATAATCTTTTTCACTTTAAATCAATTGTATTTATCAATGATAAAAACAAAAACAAAAATATTTAATATTATTATATCCCTATTAATCACTAGATTCAATACAAATACACTTTAGCTGGCATGGCGTTATTGGAAAAGGTTTGAATTCACCATCATCGAAAAGTTTATTTAACTGTCCCAATGTATTGAATAAATATTTCGAAATGCCCCAATCAATAACATCAATAACAAATGATAATTTCAGTTCTTAAAGGGTTTATAACATTTTTTAATTATCTTTTATTAGTAAGTTCTCCTTTTAATGCTGTCGTCTGAGTGAAACTTCACGGAAGTCTTTTCCCGACTAACATTGTTCCAATGAAACTTCTAATGCGGAATACGCTTCCCGACTCCAGGTTTCTTATTAAAGCTAATCCGTTCAAACGTTGAAATTCCCCTCTTACGTTTGACAGTATTAAACTGCCCAAAAAACCAATATCAATTAATTATTTAATGTAATTGACGTTCGTTGGTAATACTTAATTCGCTAAGCTGAAACGGAAATTTGTCAGGGTCGATTTTAATTACCGCCTTTGATTTTAGTTTACGCAGATTCGTGTTAATCACTTTAAAGTTGTCATTTCCGGAGGCTTTTTTTTTTAAGCAACTCCCCAAGGAGGCACTGAGATTTTTTTCATTGCCTATGTCAGAGGCGTGCACTTCATAAAGGCACAAAATCACTGCCTATTTCGCCGTACTCGCATAAAAAGTATTTATAATATTGGATTATTACATGAAATTATTGCAAAAAATAAATCTACACTTTCAAAAATACGCACGAAGTTCAGTTAATCGCACCGCTGCAAGCGCCCCACCTACTGTCCTAGTATTACGTGTCAAAAGCAGTAACTACATATGCCTAAACCCCTCCAACGTCAGAGTAGATAATTCTATGTTCACTAGATTATACAAAATATGTATGCAAGTATGCTGTAGGCTGCGTGCGCGTTTAAGCGGCTTGTTTGTGTTAGTGTCTAGGCAGCGCTTTTACAAAACAAATACAATAATAATCAGTAACATATGTTGGTATCTATCTGTATTATCAATCAATCCACTGTTGTTCTCACTGCCTATCCTGACCAAAAACTCTATGTACGCCACTGGCTTATGTCACTATTGGGGATGTCGTTCTTAGAAAGGAAAGAGTAAATCTCGGTATCGCCGAGACTCGTACTGTAAGAGGGAGGAAACACAAATTCAGGAAACACAAATCATTATACAGCCAATGACATTAACTGTCTAGCTTTTCGTAGCCCTATAGAACAAATACAACTTTCTGTGTGATTCCTATTTTATAAAGTTTAGAACATGTAAACGATATTTTTAAGAACTCTAGACCAGAGGTAAATTTGTGAACGAATATCAATTTTTCACAATTGCTTGCTATTTTAATATTTATGTTATTTCTCTGAACAATTAACAAAGCACGAACAAACATTTTTAACCTAAATAATTCAAAACCAAAAATCACGGTGAGTAGGTACTTGCCCTACAATAAAATAATTGCTGTAGGTGAAAATTGTGACAATTTTCATTTAGCAATATTTCCGTGAATCGCTGTTTTAATCATAAATAATGAAATTCTACATGTAAATAGCTTTTTGTTAGTAACGTTTGCTCAAATAAATTTGACGAGAAACGTTCAAAAATACCCGAATAACAAATTCATTATATTTATAAGTACCGCCTACTCGTTGATTGTGAGAATTTATTTATTATTCTGTCGAATAAGAAAATTGATCTTAAAAAATAAATGACAAAAAAAAAAAAAAAGATATCTCGAGAAAGTTTTTATGACATCAAGACTTGAACAGAAGGTCTTTTAATTTATTTATTTTTAATTAATTTTAATTTTAATTTTCTTTCTTTTTTTTCACCTCCTCACAATTTTGCAATCGCAATACTATACTGTTTATAGGTGGAAGAAAATATTTTTTATGTGTAATGTATCATGAGTATATGAAAAAAGCTATGTCTCTGTGACACGGTTAAAAGAATAGTCAAACAATATGAGCTCACAACTGTTCTCTATTTCTAAGAGTGATTCTAACAGCAAAAAAACACTCTTCTTCGCTTGAAAAGTGAACATTCTTCTGTACTCTTTCTCACCTTGTTTAAATCAAATTCTATCCTCCACAGATTTAACTTATTGTGACTTTGAAGTAGGAATATTAGATCACATGTTTTATGGTTATCTTACTTCTTTTTTTGAGTGAATACCACATAACTGTTCCCTACTGTCTAGAGCCAGTGGAACTGTGGCATCCTCAGTTGGAGTCTGTTGCAAGGCTAATTGTAGTGTGGAGAGGAAATAGATAGGGAGTAGTAAAATTGAGAAGTAACCGACTATTCAGATCTGGTCACTTAACATGACGAAAACCATTTCAAGCTACTTTCTATGAAGCTTAATTATTTTTTGTGCTCTTTGCAACATTACTTTTTTGCGTAGTCTCAACCCCAGATCATTTTTGCTTAGACGATGATAGAGGTAAAAAAATCCTAGAGAAAATGAAATTTTCTTTAAATATAGTAACATTTTATTTAAGAGTATATCATAATCGTATTTGACTAATTTACTTAGCGTCATTTTTTTAAATATCACCTGAGGACGCTTACCATAGCTAAAAAATAACTGGCCGGTTAGTAGCTGAGTTTAGTTTTATTTATTTTATATTAGTTACTTTGTACATTAAAGTTTAAAAGTGGCTAACTATTTCATTTTCTTTTTTACTTTATAATATTTTAACTTATAAACTACTTATTATTTGGATTTATATGCATTTTAAATAATTTTTACAGGCTATTTTTAATTTATTGATAGGCATAATTTTGATGGTTTCCGGCAGCGCATTATAAGATTTTATCCCTTTATATAGTAAGCTATTCTGTGTGTTGGCTTTATTATTTTCTGGTAGTCTAATTTCTTTGCATGCTCTTGTATTATATTTGTGAATATCAACATTGTAGATAATTTTATGAGAAAAATATTTTGGTAACAAGTTTTTCTTCATTTAATGTAGAAACATCAACTTGTTTAATGTTAGCATCTGTTTTACTGTTAGCCAATTTAGTTCCTCTGATATTTTAGTTACTTTTGAGTATCTATTTCGCCTAAGCATGATTCTCATTGCTCTATTTTAAAGAATTTGAAACTTGTTTTGTTGTCTGTCGTTACACAAGAAAATAATCGCTGAACAGTAATAAAAATGAGGACCAATAATGGAGTTGTATATTATAATTGCAGTTTTTCTGGATTTTTTTGGACGAATTCTTCTCAAAAAAGAGATCTTCTTGAGTGGACAAACGCGTCGGATTCACACCTGAGCGTCGTGGGTTCAATTCCTCTGCTAGTTATGTCCTCCACAAGCAACATTTTCTGCTTATTGTGATGGCAGTAGGAGTTTTTCAAAAATATTGTTAGATTATTTGTAACCAGGGAGGGAATGTTTGTCTTTCTTTAAATAAAAAATAAATAAATAAAAAAAACTTTTTTATTTAAAAATACCATAAGAACATAATTCCTTATTTATTTATTTTTTTTTATTATCAGTGATGTATTTAATTCTACGGTGGGTTGTATATTCCACTCCTCGCGCAATCATAATATTACAATAACCTTATCGGTTAGTAACCGAGTTAACAAATACGCCGCGTTCCCACTCAGACGTCGCAGGTTCAATTTCTTCATTTACTAGTAGGAAGTTTACAAATATTTTCATATTGTTCGTAACCCGAGAAAAAATTTCTTTCTTAAAAAAATATTATTTACTGAATAAAAATAATACATAATTCGTATTTCCGCTCTCAAAAAATAGCTAAGGGTGTGGCCTGAGTGGTAGAGCGTTCAGCGGGGTGGAGCGTGCAGCGGAGCGTACGACCATCGAGCGTTTACTGCCTGGCCTCAGCGTTCGAAAGAAACGGTCGTCATTGAAACTGCCACCACTAAATTTTATCGACATGTATTTAGAAGAAAAATTATTTCCAAGGTTTGCTTTATTGCGTAAGGAATATCAAAGTGAAATTGTAAAGCAAATTGGAGAATTTTCTACGTTATATGATAGTTCAAGGTTAAATGAAGATAAACTCCATGAACTTATAAAAATATCAGTGTCAACCTTTGAGTATATTCTACATTTTCCATATTTTAGACTTAGATTGAATTTCGAATATAATTTCCTACAACGACATCACACGTGAGTACTGAAAACGTAGTTAAAACTGGTTTGAACCTGGAGGCGCACGCCCCGCCGAACACAAATAAGAACGCTCCGTCCACCGCTCAAACGGCCGCCACTCGGAACACTTGTACTCGTATGTATGGACATGGGCTTGTGTTGCACGCTGTACGCTCTGCCCCGCTGAATTCTTGATAAGAGCGGGCACTCAGGCTCCCTCCAAGGGTGTAAGCCAGATACAATAAAAAACATTTTAAAAATCAGGTTTTATCATCTAATCTAACAACCAATACAGTACCTATTCTTAGTATAAACATTTTTTATAGCAAAGCTCAAATTCAATAAAATAAGCTTAACCCAACCACCACCCCAAGAACAAAACTACCCTTCACCATAGACCATTGCTTATCGGTTGAGTCAGGTCGCTCGGGCCACAGAAACCGGACCGTTGTGCGTTATTAGGTCGTCATTTGGCCAATCCTGAGTTATGTTTGTTCACCCCCCGGAACCTCCTGCCACCCTCGGCGCTTACAACCCCTCTGGTCACAAGCCACCCTTATGAACGTGGAGCTAGGGTGTTACTGAAGTCGATTACTGACGATGTTTGGAATATTTTATGATTGTTTCAGAGATCAGAAGATTTCAATAAGCTTCACATTATTTGATGCAATAATGTAGGAGTAGAGACGAATTCCGTAGTCATTTTTACAAATCGTTAAAATAATAATAATATTTAGATAATTTGCATAGGGCGCTAGAACGTGCATAATAATACTAGAACGTGTGCTTTATCAATAAGAGTGGTGAGTAGTAACTTGTTCTGATATAGGTGGGATAAAAATCAGTAAAATGTATTATCTACAGAGCAGAAAAACCGTATGTCTACATTTTTGAAGCGGTAAAAACCATTGAGTGATGAGAAGTCATCTTTCAAATATCCGCCACTTTATTAAAAAAAATACATAACTACCACGTAAAACCGTTTGTTCCAAATGTTTCAAATATTGTTCTTTACAAAAATATTGTTGAAATCTCGGACAAAGCTAGATTGTACGGAATATGTATTAATCTAACATTTTAAAGCGTATGGTACTTCCCAAAAGAAGACCCCAATAATCTTCAACTGATATCGATACTTTATCCCCCTCTTTAGATTATTTAAATAAATAAAAAAACATATTTCATTGCTGAAATAAAGTTTAAAAAAATTAAAGGTATACTTCCCATTTAAAAAATACAACCCACACACACAACCATTAATTTCAGTTTTTGCCGCCTAGCGGTCAATAAATTCTCAGCAGTTCTCTTACTCGAGATGACGGAGAACAGGAGGCATTAATTCCCCAATAACTTCAACATTTAGAATGAATGAATGAGAAATGTGAGCATTATTTGTATAAAGGTAAAATTATTACCAAACTTGTAACTTTGTAAAATTTAAAATATAGAGTTTACGTGATGAATCGATGCTTGTCCAAATGGGTAACCCTGGCCAAAACTTACCCCCAGCTTTGCCTAACGTGGGCTACTTTGTTTGACTAAAGGCTGAGCCAACATATTATTACGGGTGCCCATTACAAAGACAAATATAGAGTTTTTTTATTCTATCCAAACAGCTGTGAAGTCCAAGTCACACTTTTACATTTATTTTTCTGTGTAGGTATTCGGTTAAATACGTACTTAGGACCACGTGGCAAAACTCCTGTTTGATAGCTAGCTTGATTCCCTGCAATTCTCAGGTTCAAAGCATCAAAGCGATATTTAAACCACGTGGGATAAAATATTGCTTCTCTTTGAATAAATGGAGTGCTTATACCAACCCTTATGTATGGTGGTGAGGCATGGAACAGGCAGAGAAAGGATGAAAGTAGACTAAATGTTAAATAAATGAAATCCCTGAGGCGTAAGTGCGTAAAACCATGTATGACCGTGTTAAAAATGTGGATATCAAGAAATAATGCAAGGCTGATGTAAACGTAATGAATAGGATTACAAAAGGGACGCTTAGATAATTTGGGCATGTAGTTCACTCCTTACCCAAGTTCACTCCTTCCTTTCTTCAAAAAAACCCTACACACAGCATCCCCAAAGATGACATAGGCCCTGAGGGAAATTATTTCCCTCCAAGCCTCTTGGGCGGAGTTATTTTTAAAATAAAATAAAATGTAGAGCGAATGAATGAAGAAAGTAGTGTGAAAATAATATATGATGCGAAAGTGAACGGAAGAAGAAGTCGGAGACGTCCGAGGAAGACATAACACGATCAAGTGACTCGAATACTTGAGTCGGGTTATGTGAAGAGTCAGAATAACAAAATAGTATGTTTGAAACGATGTATGAATGAGAATGAAGCAAAGAGCTTGTGCAAAGATAGAGTTGTATAGCGGTCCATCCTCTCTGTCTACGCCTGTGAAGAAACGGTGGGATGGTTAGTTAGTTGGTTAGTGGAACGTTCTAATTGCTAACTTTATTCGTTGCTGCTTTATATTTGTCTGGTGACAGTAGTAAGGAACTTCGATGCCTCTGTAGCGTTGTATAAGGATTTTATGCAGTCTTAACTTATTTGAGGTGATAATACGCCTCTTTTTGGCTTAGAGAATCTTTCCGGCTTGCATCAACGTATAGTCTGGTTTGTTGTAATCCTTTTTCGTAGAATTTTTGAGCAGCCTTGTATGCACAGCACTTAGTCCGAATTTATTTTGTTCCTATTGTTGTCTTTGTTGCTTTTGTGGTGGAGTCTAGTGTGTCGATGTTTATGGAAGTGTGTTTTATTGACAAGCTTTTCTGGTTGTATTTGCACTTAGTCTTGTTTGCCGTAGTTTTTCGGCTATGGCATCCCCAATCGGGGTTTGTTCTGAGGCTGAAGGAAGTTGAGAAGAAGAAAATTCGGAAGTATCTGGCTATTCAGATCTGGTAACCAAACACGACTAAAGCCACTATTATTATTATGAATTATTTTAAGAAAGACAAATATGTCCGGATCAGGAAAACTTGACGAAAATTGAATTTGAGCTAGCAGATAAATAAATTTACAACCCCTGGGTTGAAACGCGATGCATTTGTTTACTCGGCTAATACATAATATTATTTAATGATTTTAAAACATTTGTAACTTGAATACACTTATTTAAGAACACATTCCGGTTTCAGTCTGAAGATGCCCGTTATAAGGTGAAACCGGTCTGATCAAAATAAACAAGTGAAATAAGTTACAAAGGGTTTTCAATAAAAAATTACATTAAAGTGGAATTCCACCACTAATTTTCAGTTTCAAAATTAGAAATAACATAATATCGTCGCCGGAAAGACGAAAGGGCTGAAGCGCCATTTTGAGAAGTGTACACCAGAGCACTTTGTTATTTTGTTTTACAATAAAATTCATTAAGTCAAGTCTTCAGTACCTGGTTGGATTTAAAATAAAGTAATAAACTCAGGTAACCCAATGCTCTCACTGAGTCACCTAAAGCGACAAAAAGCTAAAAAAAAATCCCAAACTTGTGTCGCTTGAGTCAAGACAAAAGTATTCAGAATCAAACGAGAGTCAGAGCATTCGATGGAGAAAAACAAACTGATAAAAACGGCGCATTTAACTCACTTCTGACCAAAGTGTCGCTTAAGCCCTTTTGTCATTCCAGCGACGAAATCATGTCTGGGGAGAAATTTACATGTAAATTATAACGATCAAAATTCTAAAGTTCATCTTCCAACAACACATACTTTCCAAATGAAAAATATATTTTACGTAAAACAAAGCAGGTAATGAATGTCCCTGGCAACTTCAGAAATAGCAATTAATCCGAATTTACATCAAACTGTGTACATTAGTAAACCTCGGCCTCAAAGGCTTACCGCTGATAGCTACATTGTGACCTCTCCCTCTCTCGCACAAGCAACGCATGTAACAGAAAGAGAGGTCGAAATATAGCTCTCGGTGGCAGGACACATAAAGAGTGCGAACGTTAAAGTTGGTAAGTCTGGAACATAGCACAGGTGCCGGGCAGTCTACAAACAATGTTCTACTAGAAGAGTCAATGTGGAGATTTAACTATAATTCTACTCAGTTCTACAAGGGCCCTGAAAGTTTAACAAGGTTTTGGGAAAATAAACGTTTCTAAAACGCTTACTAGAAAATAGCTTTGGTGTTCTTTGGCACTTGGAAATGTTAATCTAAAAGTTATTCTGTATTCTACTTCGTTTATTACCCTAGCTGTTTGTAATATTGGTGGTCTGAGATCAAACACTCAATTTACGATAAAACAGAAAACGTAATAACATTTTTAAAGTCCGTACAGAATATAAAGGTTATTGACGGCTTCCGTGGTCGAGTAGTAAGACGCTCGACTACGAATCCATAGGTCACGGGTTCAAACCCGGCGTGCGCAAATATATTTTATTTAATGATTGTGTGTCATACACATTTAATTAATATAAAATGATATATAGTATAGAATCGAAACGTTGCGTTGCTTGAAATGGCTTTAACCGTGTTTCCTAATCTTCTCTTTCCAAATCTTCTTCCCCTCCTTACTACCTTCAGCATCACAACAAACCCCAATCGGGGTTACCATATTCTTACTGACTCCAGACGGTTGGGAGCAGTTGAGATTCTTATGCGGTATTCGCATTCACTATAAAAAAAAGTTGTAACAACTCCTCAAACGCATTGAAAGCAAATTAATTCAGTTATGTATATACGTAGGTTGGGTTGTTTTAACCTCCGCCATTTTTTTGATCGTCAATCAGAATGATAGAAGTTCAAAAACCCCAACATAAGTAGTTTATTGCAGCCCTTAAATAAATAACCATGAAGTGGTTTTTATCATATTATTCCGGGTCAATATTATATAAACTTTTATGATTTTTAATTTAATTTACAATAGTGGCTTTTCAGCTACGTAGTAAATGATAATTTTAAAAATATAGCCCCTTCGAGGCCTTTATTCCATTTTTAACGTAAAATTTAATACATTTCTTTGATCTATTTTTTTTAAAGTAAAAAATCGAAGACCATACAAAAACGTGACAAACCTTTCCAGTTGTCAAAAACAAACCACTATTCCAAAATGGTTGATAATGCTAACATATGATAAACATATGTGTACCAACATAACAAAATAAAAATAAAATCGATAATCAAATGTACACAGCCCGTAAAAATGCAAAATTCCCCTTTTCTTTTGAACTGGCCATGTATATGATAAGAAAGAATACAAGAAATAAATAATTATTAAAATAATATCAATAATCTTCAACGTAAATATGAAACAGAAATAATAACTGTCGCGACTGAGACTCGAATTCGGAACTTCTACTCTATCCGGGAGTAACAATTCTGCCAATCGAGCCACCGAGACTTCATAAGAAACCGACATTTTTAATCGATCTCATTCTTCATTTGAAAATTATTAATACCATATTTTTCATTTTTTTCCGATTTGGCTGCCATCTTTTTATGGTATTCAAAGTTCTACACGAGCACATATTATATACCTAGTAGTACTACTGTAGAATTCTTACGATCATTTCCTAATCGCACTTTTTCTCAATAAGACTTAATTCCTCGGAAAATCAACATTTGCGACTACCTTTACAAAATTTCCACAACTTTAATTTTAGGTTATTCGTAAGTCTCTAAAGAAAGCTCCAGTATCCAGTCTCTGCGAAGTAATTATACTCTGCCAGTGCAGCCTGAGAGGGGGCAGAGAAGTCTTTGTTTCATTCCGAATAGTGACACGGCAAAAGAAATTCATCATCTCGAATCAAGAGCCGACAATGGAAAGGTCTCGGTCGCGTACCTCCGCCTTTGTTCTGTGCTCCTGTTACGAAAATTTATTACAAATGATAAAACGTCCTTCGCAGAATATAGTGCTAATGAGCCAATGGCCTTGATGACCTTTGTTAAATCGCTTGGCGGCATGATAAAACCGTGAAAACTATTTGGCAATTTTATTAATTATTGCTGGAAGTTAGCGGAATTTTAATGCCGAATTGTTTAGCAGGATAAAAGCTCCAAAGTATTTCTTTGATGTAATTGAAATCTTGGTTTCGGATGAACATTGAAAATGAAGGCTTAACAAATGAAAACTATTACGAGAGTTTATTCGGCGAAAATCTTATTAAGCCTCTTAAGTATGTACTTCTGGTTTAGACTCTCATTGGACTTTGGTTTATTATTATTTAATCGAATTAACCTTTTTCGCGTTTAATATAAACAGATAAACTCAATGATCTCTGAAGAGCGCGAGTGATTATTCAAGTGTTATTAATACGGAGGTTAGGACATGTACAGCGGGTGGACGAAGAAAAGAGTGTCAGGAGAACATATTTCGTAATGAACGAAGAAGTCAGGTACGCCCAAGAAAGGGACAGCACTATTAAGTGTACCAAATACTTAAGTCGGGTCATGTCAAGTGTCGGTATAGCAAAATAGTAGATGTGAGACCGTGCATGAAAGTGAATGAACCAAAATGTATGTGCTAAGACAGAATTTTATTGGATTTTAACCACTTCGTCTCTGGTGTTAGTTAGATGGCTAATTATTTAAACAATTATTATTTAGAAATTATGTGCACTCATATGTTTACTTTTTTCTTTGCACTTGAAGTCGGAATGGGCGTCTTTTTCAACGATTATCTGATTAAAATTAAGATAAATCATAAGAAAACATTCCCTTGCAGATTAATTACATAATTCAACGTTAGTGTAAAAAGCATTTGCACAAACTTTCCACACAAATTCACGATAAAGGAAGAATTCCCAACAATGGCTGGAAAAAGTAAATATTACAAAATTATTGCCGTTTTTATCTCCAGAAACAACAGTTATTTTTTTCCTTAGGGCAAACGGCACCGAATCGGTACTAAAAAATTAAAAAGAAAAGTATTTAACGAGAAGGAAATTGTTAAAAGTTTGAAAGTAATCTTGGCGAAGTATCAGAGAAACAAAGGGAATGAGATATAACTCCGTGAAGCTGATAGTCATTTCGAAACTCAAACACAAAGGTTCAAATACAGCTTTAAGTCGGCAGGCAAAACACTTCCTTAGGAATAGCGGAAGTCGACCGCACTAGAAGAAATAATAATCAAAGAGGTGCATTTCTCTGGAAAAAATAAAGTGAGAAAATGTAAAAGAATGAATAATAGTACCTACGATATTTTATAAAATTAATTAATATTTTCGTAGAGAGCAATCACTTCGTGGTTAGACATATTTAAAGAAATGAAAAAATACTTTGTATAAGGCCACGGATATTATTTTATTTCATGTGACCAACCGGTTTAGCTCAGCCTAAGCATCATCAGGGTAAAAAAATAAACTGAACAAAAAATACAAAGTGTGCGGTTGCGAATACATACTCGTACATAGGGAGAACAAAATATAAAATAAAATAACAGAACAATGAGAAAAAATTGAATAACATTTAAATTATAAAAAGGAACAGAGAGAAAGAGACAAATAAAATGAATTGAAAGATACAAAACGTCAACTGAGAAGGTGATAAAATAATAATGATAAATATTATGAGTTTACAGGAAATTTACCTAATATTGGACTACTGGACAAATTCACCTTGTTATTAAGAATATGACTATTAGTTTGAATGACTTTCTTTTTTTCTAGTACTTCTAAATTATTTAATCTGTTGCCATGATCATTTTTGTGAAGAATATGAGCACCGTATTTGTTTTATATATAACACTCTGTATTTTTTGTTTAGTTTAATTTTGTACCCTGATGATGCTTAGGCTAAGCGAAACCGATCGGTCATAAAAAATTATATTAAATATGTAGTCTCATAATAAGTTATTATTTCGTTTTCATTAAAAAAAATATATGTTAACTTTTTCACACCAAGCGTCATCAATAAAATGGCATTTTTAAAGAAAATTCGAAACCTTATGGTTTACAGCACAGACATTTTGATCAGCACTGACAGGGTGCCCGGTGTGAGAATCTTCCTCGGCCCATCCGAGTACTAGTCTAACTAATCTAGCGTCCTACTCAATCGACAACCTCAAATTGAACAAACAGCTTGAAAACTTTATTTCTAAATTAACCGACTGTAGGCAGAGAAGATTCAATGCCACACAATTTTGTTTTTTTGACACAAAGTCTTTGTTTCATCTAATAATAGTAATAATAACAGTGAATTTTTACAGCGCAGTTTTGTGATAGTTCACCTCAAGTGCACTACATTCGTGCATCGTCTCATATAATAAATGCACTCTTCTATTTTTCCGGGTGTTGATAAAACATGACTCTAATACCTATTTGATTGACATGATCTTGCCATGTCTTCCAAGGACTTACAATTATTAATCTTCCCTTATTATTATTTTAATAATTTCTTCTATCACCCATATATCCATCTATTTGCTCTACATATAAGTGCTACTTTTTTTTAAATTTTCTTCAATACGCTTAGCTTCATTACCCCAGTTTTGTGTGAATGACAATCGAAATTCCCGGATCAAAATCCTAACACATTCAATTACAATTACAGGTAAATAATTCTAATATAATACGCATGTATGTATTATATGTGATTTCAACTTTTTTATTTAAATGGATACCGCACAAGAGTCTCAACTGCTCCAAACCGTCTAGAGCCAGTGAGACTTTGGCATCCCCAAGTGGGTTATGTTGTGAGGCTGAAGGTAGTGGGGAGGGGAAGGAGATTGGGAAGAGGAAGGTTGGTAAGTACCTGGCCATTCAGATCTGGTTACCAAACACGACTAAAGCCATTTCAAACAACGTTTTGATTCTAAATGGTGGTCTTTCACCAGGGCGATACTTAGAGGATCTACCACTCTGAAAACTGAAACCAAATGATGAAACCATCGACCAAAGCTTTATTGTTATCCATTAAACATATTTTGAAAACGTTATATTCTGAAAAACTGCTAAAATCACAAATTGGTGAAAATCAGTGGTGGCTCGTGACTTTTTAGTGCGCTAGAGTGGTTAGATTAAAAAAAAACTCATTATTAATGTTGTTGTAGCCGAAAACATATATTTATTTATTTTCAGAATTTCAATTTTTATATGAAGATTTTTCATAAATCCGTGCTGTGCACCACCAAAACTGAAAAATCCTGAAAATCTTCAAACAAACACTAACAATGTCGTATTTTTCAATCTTCGCACACTAAAAACTCACGAGCCGCCACTGGTGAAAACATGCTACTGGCATATAGATATTTTTTCGACAAACAAATTATTTCTCCGAAAAATGCATGATGCAATTGCAATTTTCGCAAATAGAGTTGAAAGCAAATATATGCACTCCACCAATAGATCAGTCGACCATGTATTCAATAATTAGAGCATAAAAAATAACAATGTATAGTTTTTCTCGCGAACTGTTGATTTTTGTAGTTTCTTTTTAAATAACGTTCATATAAATACTCACTGCTCTAAACATTACTGTAGAATGATAAACTGCTTCATTATCTCTAAAAAAACAGTTTTGGGTTAAACAAAACGATTATCAAATTAAAATCTTGGGAGTAATTTATTCGTCTACAAATTCCTTTCGAAATAAGCCAGAACAATCGCGGATCCTTGTGGAATAAAGTCAGCAGAAAACAGAGCAAAAGAAACTGAAGAAGTGTGAGAGAAACAGTTAAAATCTCAACTAATTACTTCGGAGATATTAAATCTCCTCGTCTCTCCCTTCCCCAGCTTCTACCCCTCCAAACATAAATTTCAGATGCAAGCTATACATACGTACATTACGTTATTAAGTGTTTCTGGAATAAAGCCGGTACCATTGATATTAAATACGCTAGTTAGATCTATAAAATTTTTAGAAGTGGAATTCATCGGCGAAAACCCAGTGTATCCTGAAAATATTATTTTTTCTAGAAAGTGTACAAGGGTAGAGCAATGCAATACATTCCACAATTGACATTAACACAAAAAATTACTAAATAACAACAGATTTAAAAACAAAAAATAAAGAGGAATAAAAAGTACCCATTTGTAAAATGACAAAGATTGACGGTCTCCTGTTTATTCACAAGTGCGTGTGACTCTAACTACCCCCACCCAACATCACACCGTTTCTCCGCAGCGGTATGCAGAGAGGACAGACTGCCATAAAACTCTGTCTTGGCACACACTCCTTGTTTCATTCACATTCATACATCGTCTCATACATACTATTCTGTTTTTCTGACTCTTCTCATGACCCGATTCAAGTATTTGATTCACTTGATAGTGCCATATCCTTCTCGGACGTTCCCGACTTCTTCTTCCATTAATTTTTGCGTCATATTTAATACGTATTATTTTCACACTCCTTTCTTCGTTCATCCGTTGAACATGCCTAAACCATATAAGCGTCCGTTTTGTAATCCAATTCATGTTGAACACGGTCATATTCGGCTTTATCGCACATACGCCTCGAGAATCTCTTGTTTACAGCATTCAGACTACTCAATTATATTGTTAAAAATTCAATTTGTTAAAGAAACGAAAAGGCGATACTATTGAAGACAGTTAACGTGTTGGTACTTAAAGACATCAATATTAAATGATTGAAAGTCAACGATTTTTTAAATGCTAACAATGTGAATATAACACTCTCGTGTCTTATTTGGGCGTCTCCGATATCTCCTACCATTCACTTTCTTGAATTTAATAAGATTTAAGATGGTTCCTCTACATGAGAGAGTTCGGTTTTTACCCATGGCTGTTTCCAACAGCGTTTATCTCGGGAATGCTGGCTATCTGCAGCCTTAGTTCGAGGAGGGAAATAGCATTACTACTTTTTGCTCATAAACTCCTGAACGGTATATTATTAATACCTGACATCCTGGCGGAAATTAGATTATATGTCCCTGATAATTTCACGTGAGGCCGCCAACACAGGCTTCTGTTTTTTTCCAGGTGCAGAACTAACTTGCCAATGGTGATGCTCCTGGGAAAACTAATTAGGTTAATTAACTGCCTTGCAGGAAATTCGGATATTTTTCACACGAGCCACAGCAAAATTAAGTAAGAACTAACTATTAATTTTAAACTTTATTATGTACTTTTATAATTGTACAATTATGATTACTATTTTTTGTTTTCTTTGTATCGCTTTTGCATTGTAATTGGTATAAAACTGTTATATTCTTAATACAAAATAGAATGTCGGCTTAGGCGATGAAAACGATGAAACGCTAGTCTGGTTTTCGAACAAAACTAATTGATGCAATAAGGCAGTATTTTGTGCCTACCTCGAAAACCAGTCTGTCGTGTTTCACCCCGATGGTGATTTCACATTTTAGCCGTCTCAGATTTCAGCCGATTAATCCGAAAAAATACAAAGAAATATCTGGAACATTTTCATAATATTATTTGCGTCTGAGATATTATTGTCATATTTTTAGCGCCACTCTTTCGGGGACTCTGAAAATAGGATATTGTATTTGGTCATGCATCAAAATCTTATTTGCCTTATCTCCCAGCCTCCGTGATGGATGGTCTCGGGCCGGGAGAGAGTGCTTGACATTAGCGCTCACCGGAGCGATTCGCTTCTTGTAGTTCCAAATGACGATTAAATTTATAAAATATGGCGGTATTTTTCATTTTCCTGGAAAATTAGGAGGAAAACTATTTTCGCATTTGATTTAAGAGCTTTTGTGGCGTTAGTTGATACCACATATTTACTATAATACATGGTGTGAATAACAACAATAATTATAATATTGAATTAAGCTAACCATCACATTCTCATTTCGGGAAAGTTGTGAGGTAGAATAAAGTAGGAAAGAGAAGGTTGGAAAGTACCCGGCTATTCAGATCCGGTCAAAAATACAGTTACATCTACCTCAAACAACACGCATTACACGTTGATTCTGATTAGTTGGTATATTTCACTCACCTTCATCTCGTTGATTCTGATTAGTTGATATATTTCACTCACTTACATCTCCTGTTCCTTTTTTAAAAGGGAATATATACCGCACAAGAGTCCCAACTGCTCCCAACCATTTTAAACCAGTGGGGTTAAGGCATCCCCGATTGGGGTATGTTAGGAGGCTGAAGTTAGAGGCAAAGGGAAGGAAATGGGGAAGAAGAAAGTCGAATGTACAGATCTGGTCACCAATCATGGTTAAAGTCATTAAAACGCAACGTTTCAATTCTGAATGGTCGTCTTACTTGTTATTACTATTTTGATTAGTTTACCAAACTCTGCGGGGATACGGCATAATGTTTAGATAGTTAGTTAGTTCACGTTATTGTGACACACGTCAAATATGCAATTTACAGCAATAGCAAATTATCAAACTCATTTCACTTATTTTACTTTTCATTTTTAAACATCAGCTTTCATAGTTACTCTCTACGTCAATCGTTCTGAAGATTTAGCCTACTCGACTGCTCACGGTCTTATGGTGCAAAAAAAGCTGTGAATTTATGAAACTATTCAGAAATCTTCCACGAATAAGTTTCTCCGAATTCAAGTTTTCGGTTTGGCGAGTGATGTGTACAGAATATCTCTGAAACGTTCATACGTTCGAAAAACTATTTTGCAAAAGTTATCTTCTCGTTTTAAATGAAACACAAAACACGTGGGTAGAAATTTTAATAAAAAAAAAACAATTCAACGTTATTTATTCCCGACAGATATTGCGGATTTTTCGCAAATTTTCAACATAACGCGGTCCATAAACAATTTTAAAAAGCCTTATTTTAGAAACTAAGCCCTAATATAGTAAATTCGGTTCATTTCATTCGGGATTAAATTTCGTACATAAACACAAATAAAAATCTTTCCGGATCGATATTCCACATTCCCGTCTAACTCCTTCTATCTGATATTCCGCTCGATTCGCAGTATTCACATTTCCACCATTGGTAACGAATTCTCCGGGTCTTCCGTCCTTCTAACAATAATCCAGCGGAATGCAATATTGTACACACTTTCCCGCCAGAACGATACGTGACCCCTAGCTCAGTGGCTGAAATAGGAAAATTCTGACCTTTGCAGCGGTGAATATTATTGCCGTGGTATGTTTGTGCGGAATCGCAATGCTGTAGGTCAAGAGCGATGGTAGCGCGACGCCTGGAAGGTTTTATTCCGCAAAAGTCGTAACATTCTAGAAACTTTTGCAGGGTCTAGCCGCCGTTGAAATAAATTCATTGAAAATGGGTGACAACAAAATATACCTCTAAATACTAAATTTCAAAACATTTTAACCTTATGTTACTGTGTTGTAATTTGGCGTGGAAGATAAGCAGTAAATTTTAACCTTTAGACTTTAGTAATTGTAGTTATGTTACCGTTGTTTTACTAGTGAGTGAACTTGTGATAGAGCGGAAAGAGCTTTATCTTTAGATTTTATAATTAACGTAATTGTGTTAAGTTTTCTTCTCAGAATGGAGATGTGAACGCAATAGTTTGTAGTTTTCGAAGAAGCCACCATTTTTATTTTCTGAAGCTGACGCTGATACAAGTTAAGCAAAAAGTTTTTGGTTCTATGACTTAGAAATATTCTATTGAAATTGGTAAGTATTCTAATGAAATTGGTAAGTACTCTAATGAAATTAGTAAGTATTCTAATTAAATTGGTAAGTATTCTAATGAAATTGGTAAAAAAAAAATTACAGAAAAACTAACGTAGATTAATTTTATATATATATATATATTTATATATATCTTTATGGACCAATGTCGACTTCGGCTTACTTAAATTATTTCTTATCTCCGGCTTTATTCGTGCAAATCATGAAATACCCAGAGGCCACAAGCTCTAACGTGGGGAATTTAAAATAAAATTTATTGAAGTGATATTTTTTCATTTAAATACACACTGTTTTCGTTCAGGCAGCTTAAAAAGTGTTAAGCCTCAACTGGAAGATGGTGTTACTCGGCAAAACTATTCTAGCACTACAATGAACATGCTTATAAAAAACGCGTTTATAAAATTCTGCATTTTAGACACTCAGTTTAATACTAAAGTCGTTGTTATCAATCCGTGTCAATATTTTTGTAAAAATAGAAAAAATCGAGAATCTTAACTAACCAACCAATCATCACGCCGTTTCCCCGCAGGAGTAGGCAGAGAGGAGGGACCGCCAAACAACTTGGCCCTTGCACACACTCCTTGTTTCATTCACATTCTGGAATCGTCTCATACTTCTGTTATTCTGACTCTTCACATGATCCTACTGAAGTATTTATTTATTTATTTATTTATTTATTTATTTATTTATTTATTTATTTATATACGCCCTCAAGGGCTTTTACATAACATAGGTATAAAATAAAATAACAGTGACATAAAAAATAACAATGACATAAAAAATAAAAATGCGCCCAAAAACATTTGATTACGCCCAAGAAAATTAACACTAGTATTTTAGGAAGAGGTATGTTATTATAGCCTTCTTGTAACTAGATTCAGTGCAGTTGAATATATCTACTATTTCTGCGATAGAATTACTCACTGCATGCAATCTAGGTACAAGCGAGTATTTAAATGACTCAGTCCTGATATTGTTGTTACATTTAAAAAGAATTTTTTTGGATCGAGTGGATCTGTTAGGTACATAGAAGGTAATTAAGCTAAGTAAATCAGGGCTGTCTATAATACCATTAACAATTTTAAAAATAAAAGTCAAGTCGGAAACAAGCCTCCTGTCTGAAAGTTTTAGTAATTTTAATTCTTTCATTAAATAATTATAATTTATGGTTTCAATAGGTAGACCGAGTTTATAGTTGATGTATCTTAGAAATTTATGTTGCAATTTTTCAATGGAATCAGAGTGGATTTTAAAGTGAGGGGACCAGACAGAAGAATTATATTCGACTTGACTTCGAACTAGTGAAGAGTACAGGATTTTCAATGTGAAATATTTTTTAAATTCATTGGCATTTCGAAGAATAAAGCCTAGCAATTTTAAACCTTTACTTGTTATTATATTGATATGTGAGAGAAAATTTAATTTAGAATCGAAAGTAATGCCGAGATCATTAATTTCATTGACAGATGTAAAGGGAAATATTATCAATTTTATAATCATAGTCGAGAGGGGTGAGTAATTCTAAAAAATCTGATTGACTGACATTTACTAATATTTAAAAAAGTTGGTTAAGTTTACACCAATCATGTAACTTATTTAAGTTAACTTGAATGTGAGAACAATCATCTGTGGTTTTTATGAGTTTGAAGAGTTTCAGATCATCTGCGAAAAGCAGCACATGCACATCGTTATCAAATACATTAATTATGTCATTTACAAAGAGCAGAAAAGTAATGGGCCTAAATGTGAACAGCAGGGTACACCACTTGTTGCTATAAATTTATAAGATAGTTTAGAGTTATTTCTTACTTGAAGAATTCTATTGGTTAGGTAGCTTTTTATCCATTCTAACAAATTACCTTCTATACCGAGTTTGCAAAGTTTGTTAAGTAGGATTTTTATGGTTAACCTTGTCAAATGCTTTGACAAAGTCCGTATATATTGAATCTACTTGGGTTTTATCATTAAGTGCACTTGATATGAATTGTTCGTATAGTGAAAGATTTGTTAAACTGGATCTGCCCGGCATAAAGCCATGTTGATTAGGTGAAATGATTTTATTGAGGTGTATAGAGATTCTATCTAATATTAGTTTTTCAAATAATTTGGGGATTATTGAGAGCATACAAATAGGTCGATAATTAGTGACATCGTGAATATTGCCCTTTTTAAATATTGGTGTTAAATAACTTATTTTCCATAGATCTGGGGAAACAGCCGATCATCAGTGATTGATTAAATAATTGACAAAGTGGCTTGGCTAGTACTGACACACAGTTAACAAGAAAAATTGGATTCACTTTGTCGGGACCAGCATTTTTTTTAATGTCAAGTGACTTAATTTTACGCGAAACATCAGAAACGTTAAAATGTATAGCAGGAATGTGGACTGATTCGTTTGGATGAAAGGGGTGGAATACGATCGTTTGGGATGTCCTTTTCGTAAGCACTTTTAAAAAAAAGTCGGCAAACAAATTAGCAGTTTCAGTAGTATCACTGCTTCTTATTCCCTCAATTGCATGGATGTTGGTATGGATGGTTTGTTTTTCTTAGCGAGTTAATGTGTTTGAAAAAAGTGTTTGATATCTGAAGGAATAGACTGTTCTGTATTATGTATGTGAGTTTGATATAATTTTTGGAGAGAGTTTTGCATTCAGTTCTGTAATTGTGAAATATTTTGTAGTCTGAGATTGATTTGCTGTTCTTGTAATTTTTATGCCAGATTTTTTTATTTACTATAAGTTGTTTTAAATCTTTGTTAAACCATTTTGGAAATTTCAATAGTATGGGTTGAGTTGAGGGTACAAATTTATCGATAGCCGTGTTAATGATGGAGTAAAAGGAATCTAAATTATGGTTAACATTATTGTTAGAGTCTATAAATGACCAATCTGCACTTTCTAAATATTTTAATATCAGTGGATAGTCTGCTTTGGCAAAATTATATGAATATGATGGAACAATTTCGGGTTGAGTGTTAGGGTCAAGGTTCGCAATGGTAATAATTAAGGGAGGATGATGAGAATCGATAGGCAGAAGTGGATCAATTGATTTACATAATTTTACAGAAGAATCACTACTAAATACGAGGTCTAACAATTGGTGATTAGGATTAAATACATTATTGATTTGTTTCAGATTTAAAAAAGATGACATATCGATAACTTCACGAGCATTAGCAGAGATATTAAGTAGGTTATTCGAATGACTATGGGTGAGCCAGTCAATATTAAGTATATTATAGTCCCCGATAAGCAGCAGTCTGGCTTCAGGATATTTTAGTTTGAGAGCTTCAACGTCTTCAGTGTGGTTTTCGTAGATTTTTTGAAGGTGATCCAGGTGGAATGTAAACACAACCAATAATTACTTTTCCTAAGGTTAGTCTTGATTTGAACGAACAGCTGTTCAACATTTTTTATGGATGCATTTAAGTCTAGACGATGATATTGATTTAGAAACAGATATTAAAAACACCACCACCTCTAGATTTGGTACTGGTAATAGTACTTCTATCGTAGCGATAGGTGATATGAGAAGTGAAGCCTAATTCTTCTGTGTTAACAGACGAGTCCAACCAAGTTTCAGTAAGGACATAAATATGACACGGGTGGAATAGAAGCGCTCTTCTTAGTTCATCAAGTTTGGTGCGGCAGCCTCTGATGTTTTTGGTAATAAACTAAAAAATGGGTTTCAGTTTTTTTTGGATTCGTATTAACAATTACTGGTTTATTATTTATGTATTTAATCGTTAGTCCTGATTCACCGTCTTGAATTCTTTTGTCCAGGTTTATTCTAAGGTTGGCCAGATAGTTTCTTTGGGCTGGTGTTTGATCCGGAGTAAATTTTTTAAGCCTGGGTACTGAGTTATGTTGTTCTTATTTTTTAAAATATCGATAGCTTGTGTGGAATTGTCTAAAATGACTTTAAGGGGTCGGGGTTTATCTGTTTTCTTGATCCCCAATCGAAAAGCGGTAATAGTGGCTTGATTTATAGCCGGATTTAGAGCTGCTAGTGTGGCTGATATTTTCGACGTATCTTCAGTCATTGTATCAACATGAGTACTGGCTGAGCTTTCCGGGAAGTTGAATATTATAACATTTTTTAGATCTTTTTTCCTCTCCTCTAGCTCATCTGCAGCTTCACATGTTGATATAGTTGTAGAGTCTTGTGGTGGCTTCGATTCCAATAGTTTGGATGAAATCATGTATTCGTATGACTTTACCTGACCCTCAAGAATGCCAACATTCACACTAACGTCCAACATGGTGCCGGAGAGGTTGGAGAGTTTGGTAAGTAGTTTAGCCATCTGGTCTTTAGTTAGCTTTAGTGCAGGATCCGTAATAGTATTATGTAATGCATTGATTTCAACCTTGGCCTTGTTAATATTTGATAGTGCCTCGGTTACACTCATTTTACAGGATAATTTATTTTTTCTAATTGTGACAGATAAAGGCGAGGTGACAACCCTGTTTTAGAATTGTCTATGCGATGTCCGTTCCGTTAACACACTTCAATGTTGTAGTAGTGAGCAGTAGTTTGCTGGGCGCTTAGGTGTGGGTGTGAGTGGCGACTCTGTTGACAATAATGTTGTGGTTTTTGGTATAATAACAAAGAATTACCGGTTGTTTGGCTGGCACTGCATCTAATTACTTTTAAAGTCACTTGAGATGTAAGTTAAGTTTAAAGAATCAGTACAAAAAGTTCGAAAATCGATGTTTACAGTTTTATTTTAAGGAACGAAAAATTTACGTGCTCTCTCTATGTCACTGTGGTATTGTTGTTCTATTCTATTTACTTGATCGTGCCATGTCTTTTTCGGGCATCCCTGACTTCTTCTTCCATTCACTTGTGTGTCATATATTCTGAATGTTATAAACCAATATTTAGAATCTAAACTCGCTTGATTGACCAGATTTGAATAGCCGGGTACTTCCCAACCTTTCCTCACTCCCCCAGCCTCCCAGTCTCCCAAGATGGTAGAGTCCCACTGACTCCGGACCGTATTGAAGGGTGATAGACACATACATTGAAGAAGAAACTATTATTAGCAATGTAACACTTAACTTCAATGCAATATTCGTCGTTTGGAAGTGCCAGAGTGTCACCGACTCTAGGCAATGAGAAATAGATACCTATTAACGTCGAACGTTTTTTTTCATTTGTCATTAAGAATGCATTGAACGTAGTAGTTCGACTTTACGCTGTAAAATACTTCTTATATGATTGGAGGCTGCTATTTATCTTTCGTTTTCATTTGATCACTCTGTTTCAACTTTACCTGTCACTCTTCTCATCGTACAATTATTATTTTTTTCTGTTAATATCTGTAATAATTTAAGGCATATATCTAAAGCTGGACGCCAGAGGGCACAAACAAGAAAAAGTTATGTAGTTAAAATATTTTAATGACCAAAATAAATTAAAAGCTCTCCCTATGAACCATGGAAATAGCACACATTTTGATACAGTTGAATGTTTGAGCATCATATGGAATTGATATGTGGCCGTCTATAAGTGGTTTTACGAAGATTGTCAATTATTATTAAGGATTATTTAAACTATTGTTGAGTTACTATACTTTATGGACAATGCACTTTTGATATGTGCTTTAACTGTACCCTCGTAATCAAGAACGTTCAGCAACGTCATTTTTCTCGATGCAGTATGAAAGTGAATAGCACCTTATTTCTATTACTTTGTATGAATATGTACACTGCAAAATATGGTCCATATATAAGCAAACTTCATCAACCAATTGCGAGTGCATACAGAATGCTGTTTGGGCTACCGCACTATCGCAGTACTTTGACGATGTTTGCGGAAAGTCGCATCCATAACTCCAAGGAAAGATTCAGTTAGACCATCAGCTCCATCATCGGAGTATCCTTGATTGCAGGATACCTTCGTATACAGATCCTGACTTCAATCATTTTGACATATCGTTGTCGAAAAGGTAAAAGGACTGAAGCGCCATTTCGGGAAGTTTACACCAAAATACTTTAAAGTTTTTGGTTTGTTTTACAATAAAATTCATAAGTACCTGGTTAGATTTTGAAAAAAAAAGGTAACTCAATGAGTTACCTGAAGCGAAAAAAGTAACTTGTGTCGCTTGAGTCAATCTTTTTCCCAAATAGATAATATATTTTAGATAGGGCCACAAAAGTCTTCAGAATCAACCGAGAGTTCATCATTCGATGCAGCAAAAAAAAATGATAAAAACTGCATATTTATTTTCTTACCAATGTGTTGCTTGAGCTCTTTTGCCTTTCCAACGATGATATTGTTATTTTATTTTGTATTTTTGACACAGATATGTTATTATTATTTGTAAAATATATCACTGTATACATTTTTTTTATTTTAACCAATGTGTTCCCACATCCGGAATAAAGAATGTTATTATTTTATTACAAACATTACTACAAGGGGCATCGGGTTTCTATAATGAACACTTCGAAATATTTCAATTTCAATTTTTTTTTTTTTATATTTAAATTTCATAAAACTCATTTTGATTTTTTATTTCCTCAGAAGAAGGTAAATCGATTTTTTTTTATTCTTCTGACCGAATACTCGATATAGGTCATCGCTACCCCAAACACGACCCAACTGTCGTAATTCAATTATTGTTAGGTATATTCGGATATCCACCAATACAGGTGTCACTTATATAGATGTATAGTGTTTAACATCAAGCACATGAATCTATAATTTACGGCGGCGATAGGCATTCAAGATAACGGATATGTTTTGCTGAGATACGATCTTCAACTATAGTTAGCATATTTAGATATCCTCTATTTATTACTCAAACATCTGACGGTAATATTAAAACAGTATTAACTATTACATTTAACTTACAAGAACACAAAACCGAAATAGAGGATGAAGCCATAACTTAGATTTAAGCGTTGAAACTTTTTGAAGGTGTTGTTTCGTGATTCAGCACAGGAATTTGTACTAAAAACTACCCGGAGTCAATGAGACCATTGATTTGAATTTGGCTAAAACTTGTGGAGTGAATCTTTTAAAATTGAGTAACTGATTATTCATGTCTTGTTTATACATAGATATATTAATTTTAATATATACCTTAGAAAGTTACACTACAACATAATAAGAACTTACTTAATTGCAGTGCTTTGGCAACTAAACTTGATTCGCCAGCAATCGGTCAAACTTGAATACCTCTCCCATTTTATAATGGTTGTAAGAACTCTGAATCTAGTTTTTTTTTTTTTTTAAGAAAGACAAACATTCGTGGGTTACAAATAAGCTTCCATTATTTGAAAAACTCCTACTGCCATCATATTAAGCGGAAGCTTGTACAAAGATAGAGGACTTTGCCAGAAGAGGAATTGAACGCACGACGCCCGGGTGGGAATCCGACGCGTTTATCCACTCAGCTACCGACCGGTCAAATATCGTTATTATTTAGTTACGTGCTGCAATATTACATGGAAATCGTATTTTGAAGAGTCGTATACAATTGAAAGGGGGAAATATTAGTACCGTTTCTGAAAATGTATTGTTTTACAATAATTGAGCTATCAATTCCTGGCCTCTGCCCCAGGCGAAAATCCAAATCATAATATGTGCAGTGACAACATTTTTCACGTGTTTTAAAACGCAGTTATTTAAATACATATTGACCTAGAAAATTCCGTGTAATTTTTACAACTAGGAAATTCACAAAAACTTTTAAATTTGTATTTTTTTATGTATTACTTTTGTTAGGGTTTTAATAGATGTTCTCACTTACGTGAAAACAATCTAGTTATAAAAACTCAGTTAAAATGTAGATTATCAAAAAAAATACAAATAATCAGACAAAGGATACATAAGATATAAAATTACAAACACTTACTCAAGGATAAATAATACAAATAGAAGTAAGAAATACAAAGAGAGACACAAGTGATACACAATATAATTATCTCAATCATTGTTACATACTCGTATGTTTAAGCAATAGCTGGACATTTTTTTCTGAAACTACAAATTATCGACAAAAATGTCCACATCTGTACACTTCATCTTATTATATAGTTGACACATTTGAGACAGAGGGCTAAAGTAGGCAATATTATTTCTGAAGCTACTCAAGTGCTATGGCGTCTTAAATAAAAAGAATTAGGTACATTTATTTCAATACTGCTAAGACATAATGTAGTATCGAGATGACCGTGAATTACTTTATGTAAACATAATAATCAGCTATTTGTCTTCTAGTTTCAAGTGAATTAATGTTGAAGTATTTAAGACGAACGTTATATGATCTGAGATGATCATGTAGACCACATGTAAAGAAAACATTCTTGGTATATTTTTAACAGATTCAACAATGTTTTCATATTTGTAGTAATGAAGATTCCAAATAGTGCTTCCATATTCTCATCAACTTCTAATTAAGGTGATTATTCTATAAAATGTACAAGTCTTATTCACCGTTTTGACAAAGAGTGATCATTCGCCTAACATTTTCTCAAGATTATTTTTAATGTATTGTTTTTCTTGCTGTAAAATTGTAAAGTTCAAAACCTGTAAAGTTCATAAGCCAACAATATCAATTGAATAACCTATTTACTGAAAATAAAATACGTCGCTTTCTGAGATGGTATGATAAAATAGTCAAACTAAGCTCACATGAAGAGAAATATTTACTATAAATAAGAAATATTATTCCTCGAAGATCACTGTCAAACTTTCAAAGCTTTCCAAGCTTTCCTACGGTTTTCCCAGCTCGTGGGCGTATTGAGGAAATGTTTTTTCAACTACAAGACCAACAAATCTAAGCCTACCGCGAACCCTAATAAAGGAGCGCCTTTTTGTCCATTATTGTTAGGAACCGTCCATACGTAATAATTTCGTAATTTAATCTCATTATGTTACTAAGGGCTCTGTTTTCAAGGGTTGCCCTGTGAATTAGTCGTTTTGTTGTTCGTAAATAAGTACGAAAATATAATCAAATGATTTTCTTTTCGTTTGTTACTTGATTTTGGTATACAAGGAAGGGAATTCATAAGATCGATAGAGAGAGAGAGAGAGAGAGAGAGAGAGAGATATTTTACATAAATGAAATTTAAAATATATATGGCCGATGTACCTTTTTTCATTACTTATATTTAAAAAAACATATAAAGAATATTTTTACAGTATTTTTATATATAAATATATATATATATACATATATATATATATATATATATATATATATATATATATATATATATATATATATATATATATATATATATATCACACCTCCTATTTGACGACCAACATGGGTAAAAATGCATTTAAAGTGGCGACCACCGATATTTGGCGATCAATATGCGGTCGCCACTTTATTTTTCATTTTTTTATGGAGTTTAACAATAGAGGTCACTAGAAGCAAATGGGCAAAATTTGTCACTAAATGTGTCTCGGATCGCATGGTTTTGAATATTGTAGTTTTAAGGTTTGCCGTCAGGCCGGTATACGCGGCCTCGTATTCTGCATTTCATATCCAGCCTTTAGTAGCGACTGAGTGTGACGTATTCTGCATTTCATTCGTGGCCTTTACTGGCGACCGGGTACGATGTATTGTGCATTTCATAGCAAGCCTTAAGTTGCGACAGGGTACGGTATGGTATTATAATGTATGGTATCTACTATTTTGAGTTTTCTTTGGTCTGTTCTGATTTCTTTCAAATTATGAATATACGAAGTTCGTCAAATCTTCGTAATGAATGGACGCTTTTTTTAAATGGAATTAATTGTGATAAATGTAGGCACGATATACTCGGTTTAAAAAAAGCCATAATATGTCCAAAACACTCTAGAATACATGTACTTTTCAAAAAAATGTATACTATTAAAAAACATGTTTTCTGGCTTATTATAGTGATAGTGACGTCATCAACACTATACGAGGTAGAATTTTAATTATAGGTTCGTCCAGTTCTCTATACATAGTTTAATAAATAAAATTTTAAGAAACCCAACCACAGCAAAAATATAATCCTAGTTCGATCATGCGACATTTATTTAAGACTAGCGAGTACCCGGCATGCTTTGGAATGCCACAATTCTCAAATTGGCTTGCCTATCATTCCTTCCCCGAAAAATAAATCCAAAAAGACTTTGAAACGGAAACAGGCTTTATTGAAAAAGATAATTATAATATTTTACGAATGATTACGAAAAATATACCATTCGAATTGTAACGTCTTTATTTTCCACTGCGAATTATATTTGAAATGAAAATTTAAAAAAAAACACAAACAATCGCTAAAATTATTTCATTCTTTCCTCACTTTGTTCGTCTTTCTAAGAAGAAGGGGCTTGAAATGTTCTAACTCGATCGGTTTCAAGTATTTTTCCTTTCGTTCCACTGTTTCTGAAGCTCGTGATGCTTTTATCTTTCTTGTTTGACTTGTAGATCGACCGAAAGCTTTTTTTTTTTGTGGCACAATTAATTGACATCGAAAGTAATGCATTTCGACAACTATTACTATCTACAAACAAAGAAAAGCAAAATTTATTTAATTCTTTGAATTTATTTAAAAAAAAACGGTACCTAGTTGTGTGTTCCATTTGGAAAATATATAAACTCATTAATAAAAGAATTCATGTTTGATTTATCTTAAAATAAATGATATTATTTTTGTTTAATTATTTCATTAAGAAATATGTATTTCTCACGAAAATATTATTTTAAAAAAAAATTAAGTGGGTAGCTAATTGTGTTTGTCATTTTGAAAATATTCTAAACAAACAAACTTTCTTGGGTGGAATACTAAAAATGTCAGAGAGCAGTATATGTATAACTAACCTTAATACAACATGGCTGTTCAATGTTTTTCGTAATAATATTATGATTTTAAAGCAATAAATTTACCGGTAATGTGTTTTTAATAATAAAATTCAAAAAGTTTTTTGATAAAAACATTAGAAATGGGAATATTAAGAATGAATTTGTAATCAAATTGATAAGAAACGGACGATTCTTTAATAAAAACAGAAGAAAATAGAATATTAGAAATTTTATCACATGAGTGGTCAAAAGGCAAGGACTTTTCTTCTGACATGAGCACATTTTTCTTCGGCCCTATGAGTCGGATTTGTACGAAATTTTGAATTCATAATTAAATCGAATGATTTAAATAAAAACATTAGAAATTGGAATATCAATAATTTTTTTTCAAATAAGTGGTAAAAACGCAAGAATTTTGCTTATAACATGAGGGTATTTTTCTACGTCCGTACGTGTTGTATATGAACATTATTTTGAACTAAGAAATAAATTGATAAAAGACAGATAATTCTACAATACAAACAAAATAAATTTAAATTTAAGAAACTTCTTCAAATAAGTGGTTAAGATGCAAGGATTTTGCTTTTGACATGAATGTATTTTTCTCCGTCCCTTGGTGTCAAATTCGTAAAAAATTGTGAACTTGTAATAATAACGATGGTTCACAGATGATTTTTAATTAAAAACAACAAAAATTGGAATATAAAAAATTTCAAAAATTGATTTGTCAAAATGCTAGGATTTTGTTTTTGACATTAGCGCATTTTTCTCCGTCTCTTTGTGTTGGATTCGTACGAAATTGTAAATTCATAATTAAAACGATAATTTACAGATGATTCTTAAATTTAAAAATATATTTCTGCGACTGTGTTGAGAACTAGCTTTTGATTTTGGAGTAGAAGTGAAACAATAGATCCTTACAAAAATGTAATTTTAATTCTAGAATGCAGTAACAAGACTGTTTTTATAATACTATTTGTTACCCGGGAATATTCACTGGATGTAACTCGACTCGCCAAGAAAAAATATAACTTGCTTTAATCCCTATTTTAACCAAATAATAATATCCAATAAATAAGTAAATCTAATAATTTCATTTAACATCGGTTCAAAATTTGAAATTTTGAGGTACTCACAAAAAAAATATTTTATAGTCAATAGACAGGGTAGTATTCATGTGATCCTTGATTTATTGTTGTGGATATAACACTTCAAAAACGGGGGTGTGCGCGAAATTCACATTTGACTTAAATATGATGAATCTCTGATAATAATGTGAAATGTTTTTAGAGAAACTAATTACAGTGTATTTAGCAGATATTATTCTACGTTTTAAATGGGTAACTATTATCTTTCTCGGTGAGTCAAGTTATATCCCGCGATAAATATTTATTTTATTCGAGTAACACTAACTTCTAATGAGTAAGGACCGCAAGGAAATTGAAGACCTCCCAAAATTGCACTTGAAATTCTTCACTCATTCCATGACAAACTAGAGCAGCTTTGAAAAATGCTCGAACCTAAAAAATTACATTCCTCTTACATAATAACACGATATTATATAAATATTAAAACCATAATTCTATAATAATTCTTTTAAGTCCACTATTATTATATACTACTTTAAAATTAGCATTTTTTTCTTTATGTATAAAATGTAATGTGTTCACTATAAACAATTGTAGGATTGTTACGATGTAAAATGTAAGTATATTTGTATCGTATCCACTGTCATTAATTATAGAATTTAGTGCCTTGCAACTTTACCTACTGTCAATGTATCTTATATGGTATCAAGAGAGTTTTACGGTAAGTATTTGTTGTATCATCAAACATTGTGCTTTTTATATCATTCTACTTGTACTCACTGTCACTTACCTCAGAACAGGTTCTAATGACCTGTGAGGTAGGTAATGTAAAAAAAAATGTAAGGAACAAAAAGTTCATAAATAAATAAATAAAATGTCATAATATATTCTGACACAATTGACATACGCCATTTCAGTACTATATTTGTAGTACTATATTCTACATGAGAGAGTTCGGTTTGTACCCATGGCTGTTTCCAACAGCATTTATCTCGGGAATGCTGAGAATCTGCAGCCTTAGTTCTAGGAGGGATAAAGCATTACTGATTTTAGCTCATAAACTCTTAAACGGTGTATTATTATTACCTGACATCTTGGCTGAAATTGGATTCTGTGTCTCAGATAATTTCACAGAAGGCCTCCAACACAGGCTTCTGTATCTTCCCAGGTGCAGAACTAACTTACCAAGGTGATGCCCCTGGGAAGATTTAACTGCCTCGCAGGAAAAGTGGATATTTTTCATATGACTATAGCAATTTTAAGTGCGAAATAGCTATTAAGTTCTAACCATATTATGTACTTCTTAAAACATATTTTACTTTTTCCTTATCTTGACTTTTATCTTTGTATAATCATGATTACGATTTTTTGTGTACTTTTGCAAAATATTGGTGTAAAACTGTTTTTACAAAAAATAAATAAATGTATGTACTTTATAATTCATATTTGTCAGAATCAAACAAAAAGCTGCTAGGTGCCTTTTTTCCAATATTGAAAAGTTCAAAAATAGAAAAGGCACGTGTGGAAAAATTCTCGGAAAATATTTCTCATATCTCACCCGGTAATATTGTTTATTTTCCAAACTCGCAGTATATCGAGAAACATTTCGTGTTCAGATACGTTATTAGAAGAAAATACATTTTTTGTTCGACATGAGTTACGATGATGCGATAGTTGAAATGATTTAGTGAACCGAAATTACCCATACCTTAGCCTGAAACCTAAAACGTAATTTTATTTTCGTTTTATTGACACTGAAAAACGAAATAAGAACAAATGTTCTTTTAACAGATCGTGTGGAACTGGAAGATAGTAATAACCTCACTTTTCATCACTGATATTGACAAATTTGTACCTTCTGTATTTATTGCTGTGTTTGAGCGAAATGGGAAAAGTTTTAAAATATGTATTTACTTATGGCTTCGCACGAGTTTAAAAACTAATTTTGGTAATTTATCTATTCATTTACGCCCTAGTGGGCTTTTACAACAAATGTATACAATTTAGTTATGTTGACAAAGGTAGAGCCTCAGAGCAATAATATACAAGAGAGAGCGCTACTGTAATCAGTTTTGATGAGATTTGCCAGACTCGGCCAAGCCTGGTCGTGGTTATGACTAGGGCTAGGGTATTTATACATCCATTCATAGCACATGACGCCATAGTTTTTGTTTATTTGTATAACCACTTGTTCACAGTATTGTTATTAATTTATGTCGAATATCAAAACGTGTGAGCGGAGTAAACGGAAACGCGGGATACGAAGAATACTTTTACAATACTTTAAAGAGATGTGATAATTTGGGAAATTTTGTTGTCTCTTTCTTTCTCGCGGTGTACGACGTAAAAACCTGGAAAAAGTGATTTATCCCAAGTTTCTATAGGTTGGGTAAAAACAATTAGCTCTCTCTCCATATATTGATAATCCAATGGTAAAGCATTTTGTTTAGATATTACCAGGTAAATAAAATCAATTTGAATTTATAATCAAATTGGTCAAATACAAAAATCAATATAAAACACTAATAACATATAATACAGAAGTGAAAAAAATAATATATATATATTTATATGTATTCACTATGTTGTGGGAGACTCGCATATTTCAGTAAAGTATTTATGAAGAGTTCGTTTTATCTAACTAGCGAGTACCCGGCATACTTTGCAAAACCACAATTGCCAAATTGGCTTGCCTACCATACTTCCTTGAAAAATAAATCCAAAGGTTTTGAAACGGAACCAGGCTTTTATTGAAAAATATATTACAAAAAATAATAATTAAAACAATATAATAGTTTTATTTATATATATTATAAAAAGAAAAATTCCTTTATCTTTCTTGCTTGACATGTAGATCGGCCAATAGCTCTTCTTTTTGGTTCCATTATTAATTTGACAACTATTACTATCCATAAACAAAGAAACATCAATTTGAAAATTTTATTTAATTCTAAAAATCTTTTTTTTTTTAAATCTTTATTAAGTACCTAATTGTGTTTTCAATTTTGAAAACATTTAAACTCATTTATTTTAGTATTAATATTTGAGTAATCTCTAAACAAAGAAACATTTTTTTTTTTAAACATTCAATAAATTTCTAAGTAGGTAGCTAATTGTGTGTGTGTGTTTTTTTTTAATATTCTACCCAAATAAACCTTCATTCATTAATTGAAAAAAAAATCTTAAGTTAGCACCTAATTTTTTTATTTTATTATTATTAATAATATCTTGCTAACATATATAGCAATCCCGGATATTAGAAACTCACTCTGGGACATAAGAAATTAAAGAAATACATGAGATACAACGGAATACAGAGATCAAACTAACATAAATCAAACAATAAAATACAATATAACATAATAAGAAATACAGTGTAAAAATATATAAATTAGGTACTTAGTATTAATAAAAGATACTAAATTATAAATAGAAACAAAAGAGAAAAAATAAAACCCTGAAGTGCAGTAAATGAGGATGTTTTTACGCTACCGGGAAAAGAAAACTGATTTCGAAATAGGTAATTTCATCTTTAAACGAATTAAAAGAATATTCTTTTAAAGCATTATTTTGGAATTTTTTATTTAGTTGACTATTTTTATATTTATCTGAAAGCGAGTTATATAATGTATAGGCGATGTATTCCAAAGATTTTATCCCATACTTTGTGGTGTGTGTAAGTGGAATGTGAATTTTATTGTTATTTCGTGTGTTACGTTGGTGGATGTCTTGATTGTAAAGGGTTTGATGTTAGTGTGCGTTGTTTGCTGAGTAATTTGTAGAATGGTTCTTGTAATTTCATATTTGGGGAGGATCTTGATTGGAAGGATGCCGGTATTTGAATAAATTTCCCTGACATGAGTGTCCCATGGAAGACCAAGAACATTTCTGAGAGCTCGATTTTGGACCACCTTTTTTTTTTTTTATATGAATACCGCACAAGAGTCTCAACTGCTCCCAACCGTCTAGAGCCAGTGAGACTATGGCATCCCTAAATAGGGTATGTTGTGAGGTTGAAGGAAGTGGGAAGGGGAAGGAGATTGGGAAGAGGAAGGTTGGGATCTACCTGGCTATTCAGATCTGATCACCAAACACGGCCAAAGCCATTTCAAGCAACTTTTCGATTCTGAATGGTGGTCTTTCACCAGGGCGATACTTAGAGTATCTACCACTCTGGAACGTGCCGCAAATATACTTTTATTATTTTCATATTAATTAAATGTGTTATGACACATATTAATTAAATAATAGTTATTGGCGCACGCCGGGTTTGAACCCGTGACCTTTGGATTCGTAGTCGAGCGTCTTACCACTCGACCTGGAGGTGTGAATTGTGTTTTCCATTTTTTGAAACCTACCCAAATAAACCTTCTTCTGTGGAATATGTAATAAATCAGATTGATATTTATACAAGTATATGGCTAACCGCAATACAACATGGCGGGTTCAATATTTTTCATACTAGTTTTTAAATTTTATAACAAGAGTTGGTTTTTAAAATAAATGTTATATCATATTTTATATTCTACTTTCTAAACCTTCAATAATAAAAATAAAATGTGTTATTTTAAGCGAAATCGGACGAGTGATTTTCTAGAAAATCAAAAACAAACAGACACACATTCGTTTTTGTACGAGTACTCGTATATAGAGATTCAATAATATACTGTTAATGCGTTTTCTGCTAATCGAGTTTAAACCACCTCATAACGCGAGGCAATTTTTGTGTGATACATATAAAATAAATAAAATTATTTTGCGCACGCTGGGCTCGAACACGTGACCTCTGGATTCGTAGTCGAAGGTCGACCATGGAGGCTGTCGAAACGTGAAAACGAAAGCAAATAACTCCCAGTGTCAAAATCGTAATCCAGTCAATAACACCCACTCTCCATAGACGCCACTCTATTTATTATTATTCATCCCTTATAAATTTAAAAGCGTTTCCTAATAATGTTAAATCTTTTTCGATTCCAAATCGTAAATCGTTTTCCTTCAAATCGACAATGAATTCTCTCTCGAATCCGTTGAAAAGAAATTTGGGCATATTAAAACCTCCTGCAGTACAATGTTTTATTGCTAAACAGCTGTTTCACATTAGCGTCGATATACATTCCTCCTCCGCTCTTTTTCCAACCCTACAACCGACCCTAAATAGAATTTAAATGAATTTTCGATACGCCTGAATGTTTTTGATACCCAAAACGTTAAAATCGTATCGCTTCTGGTTTAAACCTGTTTTATTAAATCCGTATCAGCGTTTTACTCCGCCTCACTTTTTCAACGACTTAAGTATATCTACTCGCTACTTGTTCTACCATGGACTGTTTCCCTTTAGAAGGGTTCGAGCATTTTCAATAACGTTAAAATAATCTAAATATATCTATATAATTAATAATATTAACAGTGAATGTACGTAGTGCAGTTATGTGATAGTTCACCTAAAATGCACTTCACACTAAATTACCTAACCTAATATAAAAATGCAGATGTGCATGCAAATTAAAACTTACTAAAATTATGATCTTTATCATAAATCACGAAAAAAATGTTTAGATATGGGTATAACAGTGCGTGTGCACATCAACAGATTAAAAAATAAAGAAGCTAAGGGTGTAAAAAATCCAGTTGAAAAATATGTAAGTTAATATTTGGATAATTTGTGTGGCGCCGTTTTTATGAAAAATCGCCTCAAGGGAAAAATCACAAAGAAACTAACTAACCATCTCGCCGTCTCCCCGCAGGGTTAGGTAGAGAGGATGGACTATCATACAACTCTGCCTTGGCACACACTCATTGCTTCATTTACATTCATACATCGTCATATACATATTCTTCTGTTATTCTGACTCTTGACATGCCCCGACTCAATTGTTGATTCACCTGATCATGCCATGTCTTTCTTGAGCGTCCCCGACATCTTCTTCCATAAACTTTTGCGTTAATCATTTTATTCTGACTCCTCTCTTCGTTCATCCGCTGAATATGATCAATGTGTATTCAAAATAACCTGATTTTGGATATCATTTCTATTTGTAGTACCATTTATTTCGAAACCTAGCCTTGCAAATTAAAAAGGTGTAAATATACCAAATACGTTTATGTTTTTTTAAATGCTTTAAATTCATTCAAGAGTCACGAACATCCGCAAAGTATTTTTAACTTGATCGTAAAAATAAAGATTTATGATAATAGCTCGAACTTTTTGTTGTTTTTAGTATTTTAGTAAAGAATGCTAATGTTTGAGTAATGTTTTATGACCTAAAGTTTTTCTTATTTGATTTCTACTGCATGTGCAGGTGGAGACATAGAGTCAAAGAAATAAAAATCCAAGAAAGAAATATGGCACTGTCATAATATGCTTCGACGTTGTGAATAATTGAAAAATACTGGACATACATAATCTACATATAATAAAACATAAAGAATAAAATTAAAACACTTACATTAGCTGGATACAACGACAATCATTATATTGAAGCAAATTTTGAAGTAGCCTTACCTGAAAAATAAGAAAAAAAGGTTATTTAAAAATCCATATATTTTTAATTTTTCCAATTCTCGTGATTATTATACAGGTTTTATGCACTTAAGAGTCAGCACTCAAAAATGTTAAGGTTATTTAAAAATCCATATATTTTTAATTTTCCCAATTCTCGTGATTATTATACAGGTTTTATGCACTTAAGGGTCAGCACTCAAAAATGACGCTAAACTTTACTTTCTAATATTCTAATACAAGAAATTCTACAAATTATGTATCTGATTTTTCTCTATGGGTAATTAGAAAAATGTATTTCCAGTGAATACAATTGCAATCCTTTAGATTCTATGAAAACTACTAAAATTTCATCAAAACGTGCAGTTTGAAAACCAGAAAAGGCATTATTTAAGGTTTTACCTAAAATTCTAGTATGCTTTTCATAAATAACTTACAAGATTATGGTTCAATTATTAAATTATCGTATTCACTGGAAACTTCAGACATTTTTCTAATTAATTATATAGAAAAACAAGTAAATCATTTATTGTATTGCTTGTACTAGAAAAGCAAAAAGTGTTTATTTTTGGGTGCCGACCCTTAAGGAAGATAGTATCTCTTTTTTTAAACTGTATAATTTTGGTAACTACTGTCAAATTCATTGCGCTTTCATCAGCCTTGCACTCTTACCTGATATCCACATTTTTAACCCGGTTATACATGGTTTTACCGCACATACGTCCATAAATCTCATTTCTACAGCATTCATTCTACTAAATTATGTTTAAAAATGAATTTGTTAAAGGAAAAAAATGGCAATAATATTGAATACAGTTAAGGTGTTGGTACTTAAAAACGTCAATCTCAAAGGACTATAAAGAAATGTTTCTAAAAATGCAAACTGAGTGAATATGACAAATAACAAAATAACAAGAAAATATTTTATGAAAATAAGTATATGGTTTCCAGTAGACAGTAAGGACATTGAGTGATAAGGATACAAGGAAGGAGAAAACCACACAACCCAACCGTCTGTAGTCAGTGAGACTATGGCAACCCCAATTGGGGTATGTTGCGATGATGAAGATAGTGGGAAGGGGAAATATATGGGGAATAGAAAGTTTAGGAAGTACCTGACTTTTCATATGTGTTCATCAAACATGACTAAATCCATTTCAATCGACCTTTTGAATCTAAATGGTAGTCTTTTACCAAGGTGATACTTAGAGTGTCTACCACTCTGGAACATGCCGCTTATACACTTAATTATTTTGTATTGATTAAATGTAAATTTGTACATGTGACCTCTAGATTTGTAGTCGAGCGTCTTAACCACTCGACCACAGAGGCCATCGATTAATTGAAGTTGTCGATACCTACCTGCTGTTATAAATATGTTATAGGTAGAAAATCAATAACTAATTATATCAACAGTATTTTTACATATGCCTATAAGTGTAATAAAATATTCAATATTATAATATTTTTAATGAATTTTTTTTTAACTCCTTGGGATTAATATACTAAACGTATTTTGTATGTTAATATTTTAATAAATAAAAGTAATTAAAAAAATAATACTAACGTGTTTTCTGCTGATTGAGTTCAAACCAGCTCATAACGTGAGGCAAATTTTATGTTTTTATCTGTGAAATATTTCAGAAATATCCTCGATCTTTCGATTCTAAATGCCGAAACTTTAATACAATACACGAATCTCACACTATTTCTATTGAAATTTAGTCAGGATTTTATCACGGCCATAGTTGTATCATTTTGACACAGTGAACACTAACTTTTGTAGGTACTGTGGGTATTTTGTTCAAAGTAACAACTTTAGGTCGAAGTAACAACTCGAGGGTACTCACTATTTCATTAACACAACAAACGCGATGAACGCATCACAGTATTATTAGGAATGCACAACAGAATCTGCCTATAATCTCTATTCTGCGGCTGCAAGTAATACGCAATACAATTTACAAGATAAATCGCAATTATTTAAAATTAAACATTTATAAACGCTAGTATCTGATAGTATTATTAAAATAATTTTAAATGTATTTAATGGTAAAAGTATAATATCGTCGCGGGAAAGGCAAAAGGTCTAAAGCGCCATTTTACGTAACTTACACCAGAGAACTTTAAATTTATTTTTTTTGTTTTACAATAAAAATTTTAAGTCTCCAGCTGGTAGGTAAAAAAAAACTATGAAAAAATAAACTTCAAAAAAAGGTTTGAAAAAAAAACTTGAAAAAAGCTATAAAAGTCCTAAGTTTGTATCGCTTGAGTCGAGCCTTCTACCAAATGGTGAATATATTTTAGATGACTGAAGGGCCACCAGTTTTCAGAATTAAACGTGAGTCAAAGCATTTGATGTAGAAAAAAAACTTGATCAAAACTGTATATTTAACTCTTTTTTGAACAAAGTGCCTTTCCAGCAACGATATGTAGATCGCTTATATTTTTCTAATCGTATTTTAAAATACCACAAAAGCTCAAAATTACTTTACTGTAAAAAAGGTTAACTAAAGTTTTGATCAATGGATTTATTTATAAAAATAAAGCCTCCACATTTCCTCAAATAATAATATAAAACCGTCCCGTAATTCTTAAGTAATTAATTGTGTCTTCGAGCATCGATGCATTATTCATCGAGTGATCCTTTGTTATTATTTGTGCCTAACTCCCGTGAAATACATTGCCATTATAAATATTGCCCGATATAATCTGCCGAGGGCGAGAAACAGGGCTGGGGGGTGGGCATAAGGAAAGCCTTTCCAGGAGCAGATGTGCCAAATTACCCGGACTATCTTTGACCTTAGCAGGGAATTGACATTGTTTCGGCCCTTATCGGGGGTTACTTTGTCCACCACTTGCCCACAGAATATTATTAAATCCACCGTGTTTATTTAAAAGGGGTGTTTCGTGCCCTTGAATAATGCAAATATTGCGTTCCCTTTAAGGTTAGCCACTTTGTTGCGAGATTGAGAGCAAACCAATATCGTGAGATTAACTGTCTAAGAATAAAGTCGTTCGAATTGATATTTTATATATTTGCAGTTACGTGAAATTTAATTTGTAATGTCAAACCGGAAAGTGCATGAATAAATTAAATATGATATTTTTGACATTAGGCCAACGATCTTCTCATCTAAAATCGTGCCAGACTGAAGATGCCCGTCATAAAGTGAAGCCAGTCAGTCAGTCGGTCTTTAAAAAAAATGTGGAATAAAGTTAAAAATTTCGTTTTATTATTATCAATTCATATTTCTGACTTCCATCTTTCTACAACAACAAGCATTTGAGTAAACGGAATTCTATCTATGGTCTTACTTAATCGATTATCTGGATTTCGTACTCTATCTATATAAAAGTAAACCGATAAAATGGATGATTGAATGCTTACATAAGAGCTAGGGCAGAAGGCTATTAGTTCGGAAAACAACTTATCTCGTTATCATTCAAACGAGAGCCTGCATAATTCTTTCACGCATTCAGAAATTCGAGACTCTTTTGATTCGTGCAAATATTTAATCCAGTACATTTTGTAAAACTCAATCATTTCCACCGTTACGTTTTCAAATACGGCCAAGTTCAATGCAAACAGAGAAATGTTTGCACAATCAGCTTTTTTAAGCGCACCCTAGCATTATCCCAATCACAAATCACCCTAGCTTACCCCTCGTATTTAGGATAAATGCTTTCATTAGACCACACCTAAAATTCTAATAGTTGCTTCGTCAATAAAATTATAATCCGATGAGTGTTATGATTTCCTGTTGCCAATTATTTTACCACGAATATATTTTAAAAAATACTTCATAAATAAATAAAAACGCAATTAAATTTATGTTGTATCACTCAATTCTGTAAAAACTTGCTTGTAAAATGATGTTTCGGTCGTATAATATATAAAAAGTATAGATTTTAATAAGTATTTTAACTTCAAAGGATAGTTCCTTGACACGCTTCACAAAAAATAGCATATTATCTGTCTATCGAAAATACGAAATCAAAGTAGGAACATTTTATTTAAAATAAAACAGTATTTTAACGGTATTGGAACAGATTTTTCGAAGAATCAATACCGACTACATATTTTTTTTAATGAGCAAATATATCCGTAAATACAGCAAAACGTTGGAAGTAACAACTATCTTACTTAAACTTACCTTTTCAGACTCTCATATCCTTAAATTCATTAAAAGAATCTTAACATAATCTTTAACACCTTTAGATATGCAAATTTTAACCAAATCCTGTACTGTATGACAAATTCAGAAAGTCCATTCTTTTAGTTTCGCTCCCATGCCCTAAATCGGAAAAAAAAAAAATAAAAAAAATAAAAAATATATATATATATATTATAATAATAATATTATAATAATAATTAAATAATAATCATAATTTTAAGTTCACAATTGTGTCTATCTGATGGGACCTGCCAGGTAAGTATGTTCCTGTATATTTTCTTATTTAAGCTAGGAATTAGTATGTAACGATAGAAAGTAAGATCTGTACAGCGCCCTTGAGGTGATTTTTCACAAAAACGGCGCTATACAAATCGTCCAAATATTATTATTATTATTATTATCAAAATACAAGAAATTATATTTTGATAATAATTGATATAAACTCACCTACGCATCTCTGCCATGCCAAGGTTATTGATAAAATCGTTTTTTTTATAAATTTCTACTGCGCGACTACAAGAAAATATTTTTATTGCTAATTTATAAAGAAAATGTGGAAAAACCACGTTTAATGAATGTATTCCAAAGTTTGTCTTAGAATTGTTAAATTTATTTTTATGCCTTTCTTATTAAAAACTTGGTTAAATTAATAAGTGTATTTCATTGTGACTTGTTTAATTCGTTTGTAAACAGAAATAAAAACGAGAAAATCATTTATATTACTTAAAATGAAACAATAACTTTGTATAAGACCACAGAATTTATTTTAATTTTTATGACCGACCGGTTTCGCTAAGTCTAAGCATTATCAGGGTATAAAATTAATAAACCAAAATACATAGAGAACATAATAAAATAAAATAAAAAGAGAACAGTAAGAAAACAAAAGAACAACATTTAAATTATAAAAAAGAAACAAATAGAAAGAGATAGATAATATGAAATGAAAGAGACAAAACGTCAACTGAGAGTGATAAAAGAATAATGAGAAATTTTATGAGTTTACGGGAAATGCACCTAATATTTGACTACTAGACAAATTTTACTGATTATTAAAAAAAACTTTTAATTTTAATGATTTTCTCTATTGCTTCTAAATTATTTGATCTGTTGCCACGACTATTTTTATGCTCAGACTAAGCAAAACCGGTCGATTAAAAAATAAAATAAAATCTGCGGTCAAACCACAAAGTGTGCTTTGTACGAAAATATTTAAAAAATATATATTGCTTTTTCAACAAGCATATTGTTTTTCTAAAACTGGACTTTCGTCATTTGGTTTGTAAGTAAGTACTGAAATCTCTTTACTTAATTCGAATTATTTTTCAACTTGTTCATTAACTATTTGTGTTTTTTTTTTGTACCTACGTGATAAAAAATGTTTACCATGTTACTTAACTTAATTATAACGGAAAAATACAAGTTCTTAAAATCTTACTTGAAATATTAACATTTTGCCGAAGGGTTGTGAAGGAAAAATATTCAAATATAAAGTTAATTGCCTAAATAAGAGTGAAAATAAATATATGAAAGATTTATTGATTGATAAAAATCTTAAATTTGAAATAAAGTACCCTCTTCGTACACGTTCATGCTATTATCAAGGATATATAATTCAAAAATGTATAAATCTTTGCCTAAAAACTTCTTCGAGACTTGAATAATTGAATAATTATTATTTTGTTCACTATTAAAAGAATAATAAATAAAAGTTTATTTTACATAAAGCGATGTATGATAAAAAAAGCTTTCATAGCGGCAGGTTTCTTACCCTTGACAAAAAAGTCTGAAAGTTTTTTTTTTCTCCGAATATCGTTAATGATTTATTTTTATGTGTTTTTATTATTAACTTATTTAGAAACCTTCATAATATGCAAATAAACTAAGACGTCACATAACTCTGTCTTCGAACACACTTTTAGCTTTATACGAATCAAAACATCGTTTTTTTATTATGAAAGACTAGTCAATAATACATTAATTTAAAAAGTGTTACATTTTGAAATATAAGTACATTGAAATATTTTTATTTTATTCACAGTCCTGAGTGTTAGTGTTACTGATTATTATACTGTCTTCATAATTTTTATGATTTCCTCTACTTGATATTTTTTTTAAATTTTGTATATTCTTGAAATTTTCAATATCGTTTGGAAGAGCATTAAGGCTGATTCACACCAACGTCCGGATCCGCTCAGTGCCGATATTGTTCCGCATGAGAGCTTATTGATATTGTATGAATATCGATCAAGGAGTATGTGCCAAGACAAAGTTGTGTCCCAGTATATCCTTCTGCCCACCCTTGTGATATTTAACTACTTAGTTAGTTGAATAACTATTTTGAATTGTAAAAATACTAACATCGCAGATTTTTTTTTTTAAACCATTTTTTTATCACTAAATAATATTTTTATTAATTATTCATTATTAAAAACATTATTTAGTGATAAAAAAATGGTTTAAAAAAAAAAAATCTGCGTGTAAGTATTTTTACACTTCAAAATAATTATTTAACTAAATAAGTAGTTAAATATCACAAGGGTGGGCAGAAGGATATACTTCCTTACAACTTTGTCTTGGCACATACTCCTTGATTGATATTCATAGCATATCAATAAGCTCTCTTGCGGAACAATATCGGCACTGAGCGGATCCGGACGTTGGTGTGAATCAGCCTTTATACAATTTTGTAGGATGGAATTTATGTTTTTTCTGGCCAAAAGATGTATTTGATCTTGAAATGTTAATTACATTGGAGGTTTTTGTTCTTGTAGTGTAAGTGTGTTGGTCAGTTAGTTATTCAGTTTTTCTTTTTAAATTGAGTAGAACATTTTTCGAGAAAATTATAAATATATTATAAACACTCTTTTGTTTTTCCTACTCCTGATATAACCTGAAGTATGTGATTCACTTGACCCTGACAAATCTTTTTGAGCATATTTTCGTAACACTCATTTCTCTATCAATCCACTCTACGCGTTACATCGACATAATGCTCTGACTTAGCATTTAAATACCAAATAATACTCGTTTGCGCTCAGTCCTTTCAATTCATTGACAATATCCTTAATAAGTGTCTACCTAATTAAACTACTCTATGCAGTTAATTCCCTAATAATATTCTCCTTGCATATTTAAGTATCTTATCAGTCTATTTGAAAGCTACAGACATAAGACGTTCCACTTTCATAATTCATGATCAATTTAAGGATTACCATGAATGTAAAATAAGCAAATCATATCATATTCTGTCTGGAAACACGCCTTACGTGGTTGGTTTTATTATAACACACATGTATATTGTTCTGGAACATTTCAAACGCTATTTCAATTCCACACAATGCGGTGTGATGGTTACTTATATTAATTTACAAGAGAGCGGTGGCGAATATTACTCTTTGACCGATCGTAAGCCGTGGCTTTCAGTGGCTGGTTCGAACTAGATTATATTTGATGAAACGAGTTTGATTAACCGTAGAAATCGTCATCAAATCTACATTCAATACTTACAATGATCCAAAATTATGTCGAATACCGGACTATGTATTATATCTTGTGAGATTTCATCACAAGGGTAGTTTACAAAACTGGAAATTTACTTAACACGGTATTAAAAATGCTTAATTAATTTCAAAGATTAAACAAAGGGTTTGTAGAACAAACTTAATTGACGGCCTGCATGGTCGAGTGGTAAAACGCTGGACTAAGAATCCAGAAGTCGCGGATTCGAACCAGGCGTGCGCAAATAAACTTTATTTTATTAATCTGTGTCATAACACATTTAATTGACATAAATAAATATAGTATATTTGCGGGACGTTCCAGAGTGGTAGATACTAAATGTCGCCCTAGTGAAAGACCACCATTCAAAATCGAAACGTTGCTTGAAATACATTCAGCAATGTTTGGTGACCAGATCTGAATAGCCAGGCACTTTCCAACCTTCCCCTTCTTCATCTCCTTCCCCTCTCCACTACCTTCAGCCTCACAATATACCCCTATTGGGGATGCCATATTCTCACTTACTCTTGACGGTTGGGAGCAGTTGAGACTCTTGTGCGTAATTCACGAAAAAAAAACACACACACACAGAAATTTGCACAGTATTTAATTCGTAGATTTTTTAATTTGATTTCATTTTACTCTAAAATCTGTACAGTGTGAATTTATTCTGGGATTTACAATCTGATATCGAAATCACAGTTTTTAATATGAGTCAACATAGGAATTCTTGATTTCTAATACCTTCCGATAGCTGATAGATGAATTCCTCAACATGAAACTTCCTTTCTCTTCTCCATCTCCTTCTATCTTTCACTCCCTTCAGTCTCACAACATACGCAAATCGGGAATGGCCTCCGGATAGTTGAGACTTGTGCAGTTTTCACATCAAAATATAAGTTATATTTAAAAAAAAATGATACTGTACCTACCTATTTACTTATAATCGTAATTCCTTACGTTCGTATTATCACAGTTCAAACATATTTTCCGTGACAGTTGAAAATACTTAGAATTATTAATTAATTAATTCACAAAGCAAATTTAGCGTGTGGAAACGTAGAGCCCTATAAAAATATTTATAATCACGTGTTTGCATAAATAACTTATATCACCTTAAATTCCAACCCCCAAGAAAAAAAAATGGTCAGGAATTTGTTCGAACTTCAAAGTCCAACGTTTTATAAATATTTTAAATCAAATCACAATATAAACATTGTAAATTGACCACCAAAGATTGATTCGTTTATTTACTGAGGCTTTTTTCATCTTGAAACTCTCACGACCCTCCAAAAGTCTAAGAAAGTTTGTCTCACAATAGGCAGAGTTTTTTAGGCAAATCATCGAAGGCGTTTTAAAAACGTTCTTTGAATATTTTATTAAACTTATCAAAGAAATTCCTTTAGTGAGTAGAAAACTTACGGTGTGGTAGTTAACTAATTGGCATTGATTCCCAAGGAAAGTTGGCTCAGTTATAAATAAATAAATCTGGTATTCTAAGAAGCATGTGCGATAATAATAATATAAAATTCTTGGTTATTTTACAGAGCCCGTTTACTGATGAATATCATCTAGGTGATCGCAGATTCAAATCCCGGTGTGGGAAAATATTGTTTTATTAAGTAATCTGTGTCGTTTCACGTTTAATTTTATAAAAATAATATTTAATATGTTGTTGTGTGAAAATGCTGAAACGTATTTATTCGACAAACGTACATGGTCTGTTCAAAAGAAAAGGTGAATTTTGAATTTTCGCGGGCTGTGTACATTCGATTATCGATTTTTGTTGCTGTTCTTATGTTGGTACACATATGTTTATCATATGTTAGCATTATCAGCCATTTTGAATTAGTGGTTTGTTTTTGACAACTGGAAAGGTTAGTCACGTTTTTGTGTGTTCTTCGTTTTTTTACTCTTGAAAAAAATGGATCAAAGAATAAAATCCATGATTTGTTTTTCCACAACTCCAAGACGCTCTATACCCTCTATATCGCATTTCTTGAAAACAGGTTATTTTCTCAATATCCCACGCGTTGAAGATGAAAAATAGAGCGTATTTACAAAAATATTTTGTGATGGTGGAAATTCCTAAAATAGCTAATAAAGCACCTGATATCATTTTCGTGGCTTTAGATTTCAAACAACTATTAGTATTAGCTCTTATTTTGAAGATGTCAATTCGTGGTGGAATTCCATTTTAAGGATTTAATACTTAGATGAATTAAATAATGTAGATACGTTACTGAGACAACGCGCGTGAATGTACTAAAGCGAGTCCGAGAGACATACCTGAGATATACTGCGTTTAGTATCACACAAACATTCGTTCGACAGACAAGCAGTCACGGGAAAACGGAAGCTCTTCAACCGAAATAATGTGAGATAGCGAATGCAGATACATACTCGTAGATGTGTGAAAGACCCGTTTCCGTACGTCGTACTCTACTTGGCTAGTCGCTCAGTAAGTTCGTCGGAGAAGAGATATTATAACAGTAACACATCCGTACACACACACATTCTATTTAGTATTGCTGTCCTTTTCATAAGCGTTGTGAGCTTTGAAACTTAAATCAAGACCGTGCCACATTTATTGTTTGATTTGTATGAATATGATGTGTCTTGTATTTTATGTCTATGATTTAAAAATACCAAATTATTAACTTTATTCCACTGTTTTTTTTTAAATTATCAATACCAGACAGGTTTCAACTTGTAACGGGCATATTAAGACTCGTTCAATTTGAAGTGCAACTATGGTAGATAAATATACTATTTATGTACGGAATGGACGCTATTAACTCTATATCATATTGAAAATCTCGATCAAAAAATATTATTAAGTGTAACAATAATAACAGGACTGAGATATTTAGATATTTGCTTGTACCTGGATTGCATGCAGTGGGTAATTCCTTCGCAGAATCTAGTTACAAGAGAAAGCCGTAATAGCATACCTCTTCCAAAAATACTAATGTTCATTTATTCCACTGTAATATCTAGTAACTCAATTATGCTTTGTGTGCTATGTATTTATTCCATGTTATTTTTGTATCACTATTATTTTATACTATTTATTGAACAGTTGTGTAAAAGCAAATAAGGGCGTATAGAATAAAATAAATAAATATCAATTTGCGACATAGTATTTTTTAATTGCTGCCAAAAGCAGCTATACGTTTATATTCGAATAAACCTTCGGGTGGTTTTATTACCCTCTCAAAGACGGGTTACACAGTGATGAGTTGGATGAATCTGTGGGTTTTTTTTAAATATAATTTCTATTATTGTTAACATTATTTTTAAAAGGTGGCTCTTTCTGATTTTTTATTTTTGAATTTCCCATCTCGGTTGGTTGAACATTAAGACTTAAAAATCTAATATTATTTTGTGTTCGTAAATTAAAACTTATTTTCACTTAGGTATTTATTTCAGACCAAAACGGTGTTATATTGCAACAGAAATCTTTAGACAGGTAAAATTAAATTCATTAAAAATCTACCATGAATTAAAAAAAGACTTGTTAAATCTTAGTTACATATTTAAGATTTTCGGCTGATAATGATTATATTATTGATTAAGTATTTACTGTGCCTGTTTATTTTTCACACAAGAAAAGATAACTGTAATCAACAATAAGTTTGTTAATTTTTTTGTATGGTAACAAAGCCCACGTATAGCCAAATCGAGCATAACAGTGACATCTACCGATCAAAACTGTCGCCCTCAGCATATGAGATGTTTTCAAAAGCTCTAACCAAATATTCAAACCACTACATTTGAGTGTACAAATCTAAGACACAAACCAATGTGGTAACATCGCTTTAGCTAGTATTCGAACCATAAAGCTTGCTTTCGTCCTGATTCGATAACTTTTACATTGCTTTCAAAAGCTTCGGAAGGTTTACAATACGCCTTCCTGACTGACCTATTAATTGAGAAACTTCGAAAAAACATTATAGATAAGTACCTACGTACATACAGAATGCTCTTCGTATAGTTGAAATTGTTATAATATTATATTTGTGTAAAAGGAATAAATACATGTTTTTATTAAATAATATTTTCACTAAAGTAGGTAGATAATGTCGCACATAGTATAGCAAATAATATAGTATCGTACAATATGAAATTCAAAGAATAAAAAAAAACGAAAAATGAAAAATGAGTCAAAACATAAAATTATTTGTAATGTTTTTTTTTATGTAATGCGACCCTGAATACAGATGTCGAGTGTTCGAAACCCGGTTGGCGCAGCAATATTGTATTTAACTGATGTGTGTTATTTCACAAATAGTATACAGTATTTTCATTTTTCGATACGTTTCAGAGCGGTAGATATTTCCAGTATCGCCCGTGTTAAATCTGAATCAGAACATATGTTGAAATGGCTTTAGCCGTGTTCAGTGACCAGAATTAACGACCTCCAACCTTTCTCTTCCTCACCTTCTTCCATTGCCCGCTCCTTTCACCACCACAACATACCCCAACTGTACAGCATTCAAATAAATTTTAAAAATAAGTATAAAACGTTGAATGTGCTTATTTATTTATATATTTTCTTTACTCATCCTTCTTCTTTTCCCTAAACAGACAGTTGTTGACGCCGGCACCATCGAAACGATTTTTTTTTACGAAATTACTTTTTGTAAAATGTCCATCTGTGTAACGAGTTACTGGCATTTTTAATTATGTCTATATTCAATCCCTTCCTTTGGACTCTTCCTTAACCACAAAATGCGCAAAAATTGGTGCTCATATTAGTAAACCAAAGTGTGTTAGACATGGGGTTCCACAAGGAACAGTTATCGGCCCGTTATTGTTCCTAATTTATATAAATGATCTCTGTAATATTAACATTTCGGGAAAACTATTCTCATATGACGATACTGCAATCACAGTACATGGTAAATCCTGGAACGAAGTCACTGAAAATGCTAATAAATGCACCTCCATTGTCAAAGAATGGCTCAACCAAAACCTTTTAACTCTGAACTGTGAAAAAACTATTTATATTCCATTATATAATACCAAAAAGGCTGCACCTCTAACTAACCTAAATATAAGGTTCCATAACAATAACTGCAACCCTATTTTATGCTCTAATTGTGTAGAAATGAAATCGGGAAATACAGTCAAATATTTAGGAATTACAATAGATAGCCAACTCAAATGGACGAATCATGTAGAAAAGCTTGTAAATAAACTAAGATATTTAACTTACATTTTTAAACGATTAAATAACATAGTTGACATAAAAATAATGAAATTGGTGTACCATGCATTGGTTCAGTCATCAGTATCTTATGGAATAATCGGTTGGGGGGTATTTATAATACTCATATTAAGCCATTAGAAATATCTCAAAAATTAATAATAAAAATAATGTTGCATAAAAACATTACATACCCCTCCATACAATTATTCCAAGAAGCTGATCTCTTAGATATAAGAAAAATTTATTGTATACAGTTCCTAAAGTACATATTTTCGCGAAGTAAACTATTTGCAAAAAATGAAAATCGTTACAGCAACAGAATAAATAATGTACTGGAGGTACCTCTCTGCAAAACAAGACTTGCGCAGAGACATGCATACTTCATTGCCCCAAAAATGTATAATTCACTTTCATTACATTTTAAGTGTTCAAATTCAACTTCCTTAAATACATACAAAAATGTAATAAAAAACTGGATAAAAGCAAAAGATACCAGCCTCTTCATACTATAAGTGCTAAATTCTAAAAAATTAACTAACTTATCTGTTGTGATTTTGAATTTGAAAAAAAAAAAAAAGAAAAAAATAATAATAATAATAATAATAATATATATATATATATATATATATATATATATATATATATATATATATATATTTTTTTTTTTTTTTTTTTTTTTAATTATTATTATTTTTTTTTTTTACTTAATTTGAAATGTACCTTATACTGTAAAATGTAACTATAGAGAGCTATAACTATGATTTGAATTAGTATACCCACGCACTGGCTTTTGCCTATGTGGGATTTTTTTGTTATGTCTACATTATTTTTATTATTTCTGTAATTTTTAAATGTATGTAACAAAATAAATCAAATAAATCAAAAAAAAAATAAAAAACCCGCCTTGGAACCTCGTCGACGGGTAGAAATGGTCGTACTTGTACAAAGCCGGGAGATCTCTTTGGAAATGTCAAAATGTCTATGGTCACATCCGTTTTGAATTTTCTTGCAATATTAGTTACCGCTTTCTTTTTTCTTATCCAACAATTAAACAACATGAAACAAAAAATTCCCCTTGTCATATTTTTTAACATTACACACAAAGCTCCATAGCGCATAACACAAATGACGATTTGAAATGAAATTAAATATTTTACCATAAAAAATCCAGAATGAAAAAGCTGTTCAAATTTAATACCGTCGGAGCTGACACAATTTAATACTTTTTATTGAGACACACAATTTATTAACTTAAGCTCGGCCTTCTGATAAAAAAATATATAATTAATTTTACAAAGCAACCTGACGACTGATGATAAATTCTTTGATAATATATACTTTTACCGTAAATCGTAATTTATTTTCCATAAAAGCCTTCATTTTATTGTATCTATCCATCGTTTATTGGGATACAGGTTTTTTGTTAGTTAATCATTCAATTATAATGCATTGATGAGCGCAATTAATTATGTTTCTACTCACGCGTTGTCCCAGAGTTAAATAATTGCATCTAGTTAAGTGAATACCACACCCAATTGGGGTATGTAGTGAGGCTAAAAGTAGAGGGGAGGGAAAGGGGGTGGGGAAAAGGAAGCTTGGGAAGTACCTAGCTATTCAGATCTGCTCACAAAACACGGCCATAGCCATTTCAAGCAACATTTCAATTCTGATTGGTGGTCTTTCACCAGGGGGATACTAAGAGTATCTACCACTTTGGAACGTGCCGCGAATATACTATATATTATTTTGTATGAATTAAATGTATTATGACACATATTAATTGAATTAAATTTATTTGAGCTCGCCGGGTTTAAACTCGCGACCTCTGGATTCGTAGTCGAGCGTCTTACCACTCGACCACGGAGGCCGTCAAATTGTCGCATTGGTGAGTGCCTTGAAGTAACAATATACGGAGGGAGAGCTAATTATTTTTACCCAACCGTTACAAACTTGCGATAAATCACTTTCCCTGGGTTTTCACGTCGTACACCATGAGAGAAAAAGAGACAACAAATATAATACACCGCTTCTATGTACTGTAACGATGATCTTGGTCTCCTGGGTCACCGCGGTACACCGCCCACATTTTTTTATTATGCCACTAAACTTGACACAACTAAACGGTTTTTTTCTGTCTCTCGACGAATCACCTTTAGATTTACAAATTTTAACCAAATCCTGTACTGTACAACAAATTCAGAAAGTTCCTTTTTTTTCGCTCTCATGCCCTAAATCGGAAAAAAAAAACATAATTATTATTTTAAGTTAAAAAGTGTGTCTATCTTATAGGACCTGTCAGGTAAGTATGTTCCTGTATATTTTCTTATTTAAACTAGGAATTAATATGTAATAGTAGGAAATAATATCTGTACTGCGCCTTTGAGGTGATTTTTTACAAAAACGGCGCTATACAAATCATCCAAATATTATTATTCTTATTTAGGTTATAAGCTATATTTTTGTTGATAACAATACTGTGAACAAGTGGTCATACGAATAAACAAAAATCTTAGGTCGATATGTGCTTTGAATGGATGTATAAATACCCTAGCCTTAGTCTTAGAAACGCACAGGTCTGCCGAGTCAGATAAAAATCATCAAAAACTGATTACTCTGCCTTGGATAGGTACCACTCTATGTACTCTAAGGTGATTGCAATCGATTACGTTTTAACTTGCACACTGTCCAGAGTTAAATAATTGCACCTAGTATCTACATTGCCTGCTGAGATATAAAACGTATCAGAATAATGGAATCGATGCTTAAAAATAACCAGATCTTAACATTGGGTAATTTTAAACATTGTCAATCGGTTCTCATCCCTTTTCTACACGTCTTTCCGTTTTAAACATTGCCTAATATTAGGAGCACCGTAGCAGCTCCATTTTAAACAATCTTCCATATTTCAATCAATCCGTGATACCTATCCATCTTTTCCGTTAACTGTATGTCACATTTAATGATGATATTTCACCAGTATCGTGCCTTCGTGTACAAGGGCTACCTACGTTTTATTATGCATAATAAAGTCCACACTCGACAGTGCGTACGTACCGAAGCAATCACCTGCAATCGTGTCTGTTTGCTTTCATTAATGGGAAGGCTCTTCTGGTTAAATGAACTGATATGGAAGCACAATAAAGCTCCATATCAACAGATATTGAAAGCCGGCTTCATTGTGCTGACATGTTGCCAGACATCCGCCTTGAAACTTGTGACGTTTCGTTAATTAATTTATATTGCATTGCGCTGGATCAAGTAGATACTGATGACAATTTGCAAATACAGAGATGTAGAAACACAATGAAAGCTTAATTAAAGGATAGCTAATAATATTTTTTTTTAAAACACTCGGAGAACTTGGGAGATAAGGATGGAAGTGTCTGGGAGCTGTTGGGACTCTTGTGTGGTATTCACATAAAACGAGGGGTGGGCAGAGATAATGGGCCGCCACACACCTCTGTATTGACCCAAAGTCTTATACATAGCCGGTTCAAAAGAAAAGGTGATTTTTGAATTTTCGCGGGCTGTGTACATTCGATTATCGATTTTTTTGTTGTTGTTTTGTTGGTACACATATGTTTATCATATGTTAGCATTATCAGCCATTTTGAATTAATGGTTTGTTTTTGACAACTGGAAAGGTTAGTTACGTTTTTGTGTGTTTTTCGATTTTTTACTTTTGAAAAAAATGGATCAAAGAATAAAAACCATGATTTGTTTTTCCACAACTCCAGGACGCTCATCGTCATTAACATCTTCTCGGCCTTCTGTAAAGCGCTTGTACCACTTATAAACACTTATTTGAGACAGAGTAGACTCGCCGAATGCCACAGTCAACATTTTAAGTGCGTTGGAGCACTTTATTCCATTTTTAACGCAAAATTTAATACATATTCTTTGATCCATTTTTTTTCAAAAGTAAAAAATCGAAGAACACACAAAAACGTGACTAACCTTTCCAGTTGTCAAAAACAAACCACTAATCCAAAATGGATGATAATGCTAACATATGATAAACATACGTGTACCAACATAACAAAAAAAACTATAATCGAATGTACACAACCCGCGAAAATTCAAAATTCACCTTTTCTTTTGAACAGGCCTCGTATATCGCCTCACTAGTTACTCTTCTGTTATTCTGACTCCTGACATGGCCAGACTCAAGTTTTTGATTCACTTTTTTTGTTTTGTTTTTACTTAAATACCGCACAAGGGTCTCAACTGCTCCCAACCGTCTAGAGCCAGTGGGACTATGGCATCCCCAATTGGGGTATGTAGTGAGGCTGAAAGTAGGGTGGAGGGGAAGAAGGTGGGGAAAAGGAAGGTTGGGAAGTACCAGGCTATTCAGATCTAGTCACCAAACACGGCTAAAGCCAATTAAAGGAAGGTTTTAATTCTGAATGGTGGTCTTTCACCAGGGCGATACTTATAGTATACTTTAGTATCTACCACTCTGAAACGTGCCGCAAATATACTATATTTTATTTATATCAATTAAATGTGTTATGGTGCATATTAATTAAATAAAATTTATTTACGCCCGCCGGGTTCGAACCCGCGACCTCTGGATTCGTAGTCGAGTGTCTTCCTCGAGCGTCCTCGACTTCTTTGACCATCCACTTTCACACCATACCATATATTCTCATTATACTCTTTTCTTCGTTCATCCGCAATACATGCATAACCCGTCTAAGCGAACCTTTATTGATCCTATTCATTACGCTTACGTCAGTTTTGCATTCTCCGGATATCCACACTTTTAACACGGTCTTACATTGTTTTACCATATATATCTCTCTACATATTACAACAATACAGAAGAAAAATATAACGGGAAAGAGCGGAATTCGGGAACTCGGGACCTTCTACTATTTGACGGCCACCGTGGTCGAGCGGTTGAGACGCTCGACTACGAATCCAGAGATCGCGGGTTCGATCCCGGCGTGCGCAAATAAATTCATTTAATTAATTTGTGTTATTTCACATTTAATTTATGGAAAATAATATGTATTATATATGCGGCACGTTACAGAGTGGTAGATACTCTCAGTATCGCCTTGGTTAAAGACCACCATTCAGAATTGAAACGTTGCTTGAAATGGCTCTAGCCGTGTTTGGTGACTAGACCTGAATAGCCATGTACTTCCCAACCTTCCTTTTTCCCACCCCTTTCCCCTCCCCACTACTTTCAGCCTCACTACATACCCCAATTGGGGATGCCATAGTCTCACTGGCTCTAGACGGTTGGGAGCAGTTGGGACTCTTGTGCGGTATTCACTATAAAATAATAAAATTAAATAAAAATTCGGCCCTAAAAACTATTAAACTATGTAATCAATATTTTTTTCATTTAATTTATATTAATAAAATATACAATGTGAAATTCAACATTTGGCCCATTGTTCGTGAAAACAACCAAAGTAATTTATTTAAAAAAAAAACTTAAGTGATATGACACGTGATATAGAAAAAGTTTTAAATATGCACTAATAGGGTTTTTTGAATGGGAAAATGTTTATTTTTGTGTTGTGGTTGCAGTTAATTTTAACAGTCTTTTCGAGTTCAATCCTTTTTGAGATTAAATAACACACTACGAGTTTGAGATTAGGTCCGTGTTGTTTACTATTCGTCTAACGCAAATAGCTTAGAGGGCGTATTCTTATACTTTTTAATAATAGATGTTTTCGTTCTGTGGTGTTTTGTTCTAGACACAATTACCTTCTACTATTGTTAGCCATTTTGATTGACATATGAAAAGTTATAGAAAAGAACAATGAAGAAAGCAGAATACCCACACTCTCACTTTGACCGATATAAACACTATATTTTCAAACGTATGAAAATATCTAGGTTTATAGCAAGTATGTGAATGCAAAAGTCTGCCTGGTTTTTTCACACGTATGAAAATATCTAGGTTTGTAGCAAGTATGTGAATGTAAAAATCTGCCTGTTTTTATCACACGTATGAAAATATCTAGGTTTATAGCAAGTATATGAATGCAAAAGTCTGCCTGGTTCTTTCACACGTATGAAAATATCTAGGTTTATAGCAAGTATATGAATGCAAAAGTCTGCCTGGTTCTTTCACACGTATGAAAATATCTAGGTTTATAGCAAGTATATGAATGCAAAAGTCTGCCTGGTTCTTTCACACGTATGAAAATATCTAGGTTTATAGCAAGTATATGAATGCAAAAGTCTGCCTGGTTCTTTCACACGTATGAAAATATCTAGGTTTATAGCAAGTATATGAATGCAAAAGTCTGCCTGGTTTTTTCACACGTATGAAAATATCTAGGTTTGTAGCAAGTATGTGAATGTAAAAATCTGCCTGTTTTTATCACACGTATGAAAATATCTAGGTTTATAGCAAGTATATGAATGCAAAAGTCTGCCTGGTTCTTTCACACGTATGAAAATATCTAGGTTTATAGCAAGTATATGAATGCAAAAGTCTACCTGGTTCTTTCACACGTATGAAAATATCTAGGTTTATAGCAAGTATATGAATGCAAAAGTCTGCCTGGTTCTTTCACACGTATGAAAATATCTAGGTTTATAGCAAGTATATGAATGCAAAAGTCTGCCTGGTTCTTTCACACGTATGAAAATATCTAGGTTTATAGCAAGTATATGAATGCAAAAGTCTGCCTGGTTCTTTTCACACGTATGAAAATATCTAGGTTTATAGCAAGTATATGAATGCAAAAGTCTGCCTGGTTCTTTCACACGTATGAAAATATCTAGGTTTATAGCAAGTATATGAATGCAAAAGTCTGCCTGGTTCTTTCACACGTATGAAAATATCTAGGTTTATAGCAAGTATATGAATGCAAAAGTCTGCCTGGTTCTTTCACACGTATGAAAATATCTAGGTTTATAGCAAGTATATGAATGCAAAAGTCTGCCTGGTTCTTTCACACGTATGAAAATATCTAGGTTTATAGCAAGTATATGAATGCAAAAGTCTGCCTGGTTCTTTCACACGTATGAAAATATCTAGGTTTATAGCAAGTATGTGAATGCAAAAGTCTACCTGGTTCTTTCACACGTATGAAAATATCGAGGTTTATAGCAAGTATGTGAAGTCTGGCTGTTTTTTTCATACATATGAAAATATCTACGTTTGTAGCAAATATGTGAATGTGAAAGTCTGGAGGCTTTTTAGGTAGTTAAATTTTATGCTTTCTGTGAAAAAAGTTACAAATCAATCGATGGTATTTACTTAACACTCCCTTTCCGAAAAAGGTTCTTATGTAACCCCAAACGAGAGTTTTGTGCGATATCTTAGTTAAAGATTACTGAAATATTATGTACGAGTATATACTTCTTCCTCGGTATTACTTAAAACAAATTACCTAAGATTGTGTCATGAAAACGCTGTAATAAGCAAGATAAAATGGGGTAACTACGTCACCCCCTTCGAATAGTACGTATTATTTTTACTGTCAGGTACGGAAAGGTTAACACTTTCACCAACAGAAATGATTATATTTATACAAGCTAGTGAAAAAATAATTTCAAATAAAAATTGATTTCTATTAAATTTTTATTGACTCTCTACAGGCAAAGCTTATCTGTAAATAATGTTTTTTTAATTACACATGTTTTCACAGTATCCAAATAAATATTCAAAAGCTTACCTTAAAATAAATTCAATTCGAAGAAAATCTTCGTTCTTGCTTTTTGAAATCGAAGTGTTATCTGCTAAGGTGTAAGATTTCACTATAACAAATGTTGTTACTTTAGAAATGAATTCACTAAGTGTGCATTAGGAATAATACTGGTAACCAAAGGGGTTGCAAAAAAAACACTTGATTTCAGAGTTATTTTTCAGCAATCAATTTCCAAATCAAACACATAAATTCTTGTGAAAATAACTGGTTTTGAATTCAGAAACCGCATAACCTTGAACGAGCGTGATTTGAATATTTACTTTAAATTCGCGTTGAGTGTTTCAAAAGCCCACAGATCAAAAATCAATCAAACCGGGTGTTTGTTTGTTCTGTTCGGTCACTTTTAATTATTGTCACAGAATCTTATTTGCTATTGTCAACAAGTGGGGGCTTCCCCGTAAAAGCCCGCGTTTCTCTACAATTTGCGCGCGCTATCGCCATTGTTGTCCATCTCTTTTCACTGATAATGGCTGCGTGTGTAGTCCTGTCGATGTGTCCGTAAATCGGTAGGAGTATTGTACGTATCGACAGCCGCGTAGGACTGATCGAGGCGGTGTCGAAGTCTTGGTCATTTAAATATCAGATCACTTTAATTGCAACGTTACTGTGATTCGTCCCTCCGCGTGTGAGGGTGGCAGTGTGTCCTGTTTCCAGCTCCTGAAAAAAAATAAACAATATATTTACTTTATAGTAAAAAACACCGATAAAACTTAAGGTGACACAGTGATCAAAAATAATTCAAATAAAATCTTTACAATTTATCGCGTCACGGTTTCAATTGGTGTAAAATCACATTGTTTGAAAAGTTTGCATTATAGTAAAAAAAACTACTGTTCCACTCTTTAATTTGTGTCCGTTCCGGTTTCACTTTGCCGCAGCTTCTTTAGACTCGATCCAGATGTCATAATAACAATAAAATAAGTTTTTTATCGTAGAAAATTGAATATGCGACTAGGGGGGTGAAACCGGTGCGGAACAAAATAAATATGTAAAACAAAGTTAGAAAGTTTTTTATCATAATATTGCAGTGAAATTCACACACGAATCATTTTTTTGTCGTCTTCTAGAATGAGAAAACTTTTTTACACGGCCGTGTTTAAAAACAAAAAGACTTTCGTAAGATCTTTAGTTTTTTTAGGAAAACTCTATAAATAATATTCAAACTAAATTTTACGAGTGCTTAAGTAAAGCCAACATCTTTAAACATAGTCTGCTAATAGAATTAACATATTTTGTTTCATAAATACATCATTTCTGTGTTAAGTAATAAACGATATCTGTACCATCACTGGGACAAATTTAATAATATGATTTATAAAATACGTAATATAATAAAATAACCAATATTTATAAAAATTAATAATCGCCAAAAACAATACATCTAATTTTGACAGTTTTAGCTCAAAGCCTTCAATATGTTTACTTTGTTCGTGTTATCTTGCTCCTTGCTAGCAGTCTTTATGTTCCCCGCAAGGGTAAGCAGTGAATACTTCGCTCACCACAGCGGCAGCGAGGGAGGTGATTTGCTGACCAACGAGTGGATCGTGAGGGTTGAAGGGGGTGAACAGGTGGCCCAGCTGTTGGCCTTGGAGGCGGGGTGCATTTATGGGGGAAAGGTACTTTTTGTATTTACATAATTGTACTGTTTTTTTGTGAAAAATTTGTAATGATAGAAATGTATTGGAATAATGAAAGATGGTGCCAAAATAAATTTCAAACCTATCAAAAACACATTCTTTCTTTTTTTAACATATTTCGTGTATTTTTCTGTTCGAGCATTTTAACCTTTTTCATATATATTATTATTTTCCACTTCAAAGTAAAAATCCTATCAGGGGAAACCCTTTGTGAGGGATATATTTTACATAAACAATAAAGAGTCTACGAATTTGATGCTTCTCAAGCACAGTGTAGAAATGTTGATTTTATCTTTTCTACTAACCAATGTTCCTTCCCAAAAAAACGGCTCAAAAATCATAGTGAAAAGTTCATCTAATAAAATGATTTATAACACCCAGGCATGGCGCAAACAACAAATCAAATGATGAACTTACGTAAATACATAATTTTAGACTTACACAAGAATTGGATATGCACCATCAAGACTTACAGTAAACAGTTACAGTATGTCGTAATATTTCAAGATTTTGAATAATTTCACTGAAATCGAGATCTCGGTTAAATTTAAACTGCATATTTATTTGCTTTCCTAAATATTTAGAAATAAGTATGTTATTGCATGAACGTTCTTTCGGAAACTCGCCTAAATAATACAGTAGCAATATAGCTCCATTGTAACTTGCATATTTGCTTTCCTAGATATTTAGAAATAAGTATGTTATTGCATGAACGTTATTTCGGAAACTCGCCTAAATAATACAGTAGCAATATAGCTCCATTGCAACTTGCATATTTGCTTTCCTAGATATTTAGAAATAAGTATGTTATTGCATGAACGTTCTTTCGGAAACTCGCCTAAATAATACAGTAGCAATATAGCTCCATTGTAACTTGTATATTTTTCGTGAATTCCTAAGCTGTGAGGTTTTTTAGAACTTCTCTGAAATATGTAATTAAGAATGTGATTTGAAAAATATTGTAATAGGGCTTTTTACTGTGTTAAAAATATGTCTGTATTAGCAAACTTTTGCCCTTAGAGTATATAGAGTGGTATCAATCCAAGGCAGTTTAGTCAGTTTTTGATGATTTTTACCTGACCCGGCGGACCTGGGCGTGACTAGAATCAAGGCTAGGGTATTTATACATCCATTCATATTACATATCGAAATAATGTTTTTGTTTATTCGTATAACCACTTTTTCACAGAATTGATATCAATAAAAATATAGCATCTAACCTAAAAAAACGTTTAATTGTGTCAAGTTTAGTGGCATAATAAAAAATGTGGGCGGAGTCTCGCGGTGACCCAGAACCCTGAGATCATTGTGACAGTACGTAGAAGCGGAGTATTATATTTGCTGTCTCTTTCTCTCCCGTGGTGTAGGACGTGAAAACCCGGAGAAAGTGATTTATCGCAAGTTTGTATGGGTTGGGTAAAAATAATTAACTCTCTCTCCATACATTGTTTCTCCAAGGTTTTGCCAATCACAACCTCTGTATTCGTTACTAGTTTTGCCTAGTGTAATTTCAACATACCTAACCAACTAACCATCACGCCGTTTCTCTCCAGGGGTAGGCAGAGAGGACGGACCGCCATATAACTCTGTCTTGGCACACACACCTTGCTTCATTCACATTCATATAAACCCTTCTGTTATTCTGACTCTTCACATGGTCCGACTCAAGTATTTGATTAACTTTATCGTGCCATGTTTTCTTAAGGCGTCCCCAACTTCTTCTTCTATTCACTTTCGCGTCATATATTCTTTTCACACTCCTTTCTTCGTTTATTCGCTCTACATGCCCAAACCATCTAAGCGTCGCTTTCTTGATCCTATTCATTACACTCAACATACCACCATTATATATCCAGGGTTCAAAACCTTCTCGTCTTTTACTGTTACTTTTGTCTCAATCCAAGCTTCTACTTATTTGCTTTTATAAATGTATTCGACCAACTAGTTCAATTGTACATCAATGCACTGTGTGTGCGCAAGGAAGAACGGAATGAGTCAATATGCGCAGATGTTCAGGATTTTTTTTTGTATAAAATCATGTCATATGTCACACGTCCCTTTTCAAAAAATAATAGCACCTTATTTTATTTTCTGACATCTCATTTTTCCTTGCTAGATATGTATCTAAGGAAGAATTCTGAATACTTAACCAAAAACTTGATTTTTTTTACTCATTCCGTTCTTCTTTTCGCACACGGATATATATAGATACCGGTTAGTAGCCGATTGGACAAATGCATCGGGTTTCAACCCAGGCGTCGCGAGTTTGATCATCCGCTTAGTGTCAGCAGTTTGATCATCAGTAAATAAAGTTTATCATTAAACCATTTTTTTTAATTAATGATCTGATGCGTGCGTATATTCGTGTGTTGAAATTTTGAACATAAAGGTGATCGTCAAATATCACGTTTCAGTCAAGTAGCACCAAAATTCCAATGTATTTGCAAGCATTTACAAACCGCATTTCATTTTCATTCCGTGGAATCCATCAAATCTCCTGTATTTGCCACGTGTCACTCAGTTGAGTTTAATTAAATTTCCTACATACGATTCACCTGGTGACGTGCTGTTTTACCGCAGTACTGCATGTTTCAGTAATCTACATTGAAATTTAAGCCGGTTGTGCAATATGGTATTTACTTAACCCAGCTCGAACAGCGGCGCTTTTTGTCTCCTGGTGGCAGGCATGTTGATTTTCGTTTTTTTTTTGTAATATGAATACCGCACAAGAGTCTCAACTGCTCCCAACCGTCTAGAGCCAGTGAGACTATGGCATCCCCAATAGGGGTACGTTGTGAGGCTGAAGGTAGTAGGAAGAGGAAGGAGGTGAGGAAGGGGAAGGTTGGGAAGTACCTGGCTATTCAAATCTGGTCACCAAACACGGCTAAAGCCATTTCAAGCAACGTTTCAATTCTGAATGGTGGTCTTTCACCAGGGCGATACTTAGAGTATCTACCACTCTGGAACGTGCCGCAAATATACTATATTTTATTTTATATCAATCAAATGTGTTATGACACGTATTAATTAAATTAAATTTATTTGCGCACGCCGGGTTCGAACCCGCGACCTCTGGATTCGTAGTCGAGCGTCTTACTACTCGACTATGCAAGCCGATTGCTTAAACAATGGTATTCATTACCGTCATACAGTTGTTTTTAAACTAAGAGAACGTATAAAATAATTCATACAAAGATGAATCATCAATCATAGAACACTATCATCAAACTCCTGGCAATTATTAATTAAAATAATAGCATGGTCAAAATCACACAATATTCTATTTCTCTGTCATCCAAATGTATCTGACAGATTGGAAGAATATATGTTTTTTCCAATACGGTTATATGTCGTGTAATTCAAATGAATAACATATCGTGACTGAAAAGGCAAAAGGGCTTATGCGACACTTTGGTCGAAATTTAGTTAAATATGCAGTTTTGATTATTTCTTTTTTCTGCATCGAAATCTCTGACTCTCGATTGATTCTGAAGACTTTTGTGGCCCTTCAGCCTTCTAAAATATATTTACCATTTGGGAGAAGGCTCGACTCAAGCGACAAAAATTTGGAACTTTTTTAGCTTCAAATAACTCACTGAGAGTATTGAGTCACCTGTGTTAAAAATCCAACCAGGTACTGAAGACTTACGAATTTTACTGTAAAAATAAACAAAAAACTTGTGCTCTGGTATAAATTTCCCAAAATGGCGCTTCAGCCCTTTTGCCTTTCCGGCGACGATTTGTGTTTTTTACACGTGTTTGTTTTGTTAAATATATTTTTAAGAATCAAAATAAAAGTTCAAATTCCAGATTATTTCATCTATCCAACCCACAAAAGACTTTTTGTTAAACGAAGGTAAAAAAAGCTTAATCATCGAATTAGGGATGTAACCATATTGTTCGTTCCACATTTTTTCAGCTTAATAAAATATAAACGTGTATAACATGTTAAAATATAAACTTTAAATGTATAAATAACAGGAAATAGTAAATTAAATGATTTAAAAGTTTATTCAGTAATAAATTCTCTGATGGACAGAATTTCGTACGGTAATTGAAATGAACATACATTTAATTGCTGTGCCCGTGTTTTAAAAGTTTTGTTACATCAGTCGTGCGTGTGGTATTGGTGGCAGTTTGCAGAAACTTTGGTTGATCGTTTCTCTACCGTTGTGAAAATACCATTTCATTTCGCAGGCACTGATATTAAAATATCGTAGCCACCGAATCGCCACACGTGGCTCTTTAAACATGTTTTTTTTAAATGATTTATTACAGATCTCAGGAAGGGTAGTGCAATGCCGTGAGTTTGGAAAAAAATATAACGATTAAACATAATACAGCATTAAAATGTTTACTGTAAAATAAATATTTGTTTTTAATTTAAGAAATGGTTAGATATTGCTAAGTATACCGGATAGTAGTTGAGTGAACTAACGCGTCGGATTTATTTTAATTTTATTAGGAACACAAACATTGTATTTACAGAAACATGTTTAAAGTATTATCAAATAAAAAGATCAGTGTAAATATTTCAAATTATTGTGTTCGCAGCATACATTATAATATTATAATTAACAAAGTATAATACACAAACGCTGCACTACGCGCGACATTGTATTATTATTGCAACATTACATTCTTACCCGGGCGTCGTGAGTTCAATTCCTCTGCTTTCTAAGTCCACCATCGTTGCACAAGCAACATCTTCCGCTTATTACGGCAGCAGTAGGAGTTTTTCAAATATGAATAATGCAGAATTAATTTGTAATATTGAACAAACAAAACCGACATAAATAACTCTTGTGAAAGCGCCGTATAAGGGTTTTTTCCTTCTATTTTACGAATTCCCGAGAAACCGTAATTATGTAATTGTTACATGAAGTTATCTAAGTAACACTAACATTTTTTTTAATTGCTTATTGGAACTTACTTGCCACCAGCTGATTTGGCAACAGGTGTATGTAAAGGGAAAATTAATCAGCTTTACTTCAAGCCTATTTTTTTTGACAAACTAACTATCAAGCCGTTGCTCCGCAGAGGTAGGCATAGAGTACGAACCGCTATACAACTCTGTCTTGGCACACACTCCTTGTTTCATTCAGATTCATACATCGTCTCATACATACTCCCCTGTTATTCTGACTCTTCACATGGCCCGATTCAAGCATTTGATTCACTCGATCGTGCCGTTTCTTCTTCGAGCGTCCTCGACATCTTTTTCCATTCACTTTCGCGTCATATATTATTTTCACACTCCTTTCTTCGTTCATTCGCCCTACATGCCCAAACCATATGAGCGTTTCTTTCTTGATCCTATTCATTACGCTTTCATTAGCCTTGTATTCTTTCCGGATTTCTACATTTCTATGACGGCCATACATGGTTTTACCGCACATACGCATCAGCTATCTTATTTCTACAATGTTTTTTTTTTTATACAGCATTTCTTTTTTTTTTAAACAAATGGTAAAGTCCAATACAACCCGTGTCTAGTTTCGAGAAGCACTATAAAACCATTAAGCTATTTATTTCCAATCGCAAAGTCTGCCAACGTTGAAATCTGTCGTCTGTATTGACACCGGTAATTTAATTACACGAATTCGACGTATCACGTCTTCTCTTCTAATTCCCGGGATCAAACCTAATCCCGCTTCATTTGTCTTGCTCACTCTAGTGCTAATAATTTAAAGGATCGATGTTTACCTTAACCCCTCTGCAACGTGCAAGGTTAAAAATAAACTAGGGCCTAATTTAAAACGAGTTAAGGTTTGTTTTATTTACCTGCAACTACTAATTAGCAAACACTTTGTGGATTGGCATGATGAAGTAAATGAAAATAAACTTTGTTTGAATTCACTTGTATTTTTGTATAATACGTCGACTAGTTTCGATTCGACTGATTCATCTTCAGGACTCGAATCGAAACTAGTCGATGTATTTTTCCAAGAATAAAAGTGCATTCAAATAATGTGTATTTTCATTTAATTTTTAAAAATAAGTGCAAAGATTACATTCCTCAAAACTGCTTTATCGAATAAATATTGCTTAATTTTTGTGGATCAAATGAAAGACCAGACAAATCTTAATCAAATGACATACTTATTAGTTGCGTTTATTTTTAATTTTTTTAGTAAATACAGCACAAGATTCTCAACAGCTCCCAACCGTCTAGAGCCAATGAGACTATGGCATCCCCGATTGCGGTTGAAGATGGTAGGGAGAGGAAAAAGATGGGAAAGAGAAAGGTTGGGGAGTACTTGGCTATTCAGATTTGATCACCAAACACGGCTAAAGTCATTTCAAGCAACCTTTCGATTCTGAATGGTGGTCTTTCACCAGTGCGATACTTATAGTATCTAACCACGCTGGAACGTTCGGCAAATATACTTTGTATTATTTTATTTTAAATAAATATGTTGTGACACATATAAATTGAATATAAACGTAATTGCCCCCGCCGGGTTTAAGCCCGCTACCTCTGAAAATCACTCTACCATGGAGACCGTGTTTGAACATTTTATAAAACCTGACCACAGAATTTCTCAAAGTGTTCAATTTGTACCATTACCAAAGTTTTTTTCCGATGAAGGTTGTACCTGCGTTTTGGAGTCGTAATAAAATAATTTTTAATAACCTATTGTATGACAAAAGAAAACCCAAAACCCAAAAAGTACCCATTATACGTTCGTTGAAATGTTATCGTATGAAGCGCATAGCTCCTCCCTCTTAAAACAACCCCGCTTTTTCAGCTTTTCAGCAACTGAAAAGTGCTGAAAATTAGACTCCATGTACCAGGAGCGTAGGCTAAGCCGCAGGTGAACGACGCGAACGACGCGAACGAAACGATAAGCGACGCCGGCTTTGCCCAACACCAAGTCGTTCTCACCCACACACCTCTAGTGCAGAAATGTGGAAGGTATACATAGAATGTAAGGTGCGCGGTGTAGGTGTTGTACCATAACATGTTGTGAGCTTTCAAATACTAGTATGAGATTTGTTTTCGTATATTCATTTACTTCTGTGACGTCGGCTGCTATGCCAGGATAAAATACGAACAAAGGGATCGCTTGAAATTGATACGTAACATTAAAATCTAAAGTATGTGGAGTGCCTATTTTTATCTTAACAAAGCATTTTTATGGAGTACACAAAACCTACAGACGTCATAATTAAAAATACTAAAGCATATAAAACCACCTACGAAAATTGCCAGACATCAAAATAAGACGTCATTGTGACAACTGCATAATTTTTATTATTATTTTAATATCTTGCCAACATACATAGCAATCCCGATGAGTTATAAAAACTCACTCTGGGACAATGAAAATTAAAGAATACATGAGTTACAACAGAATACAAACACAGTGTAATCAAACAAACGTAAATCATAACAAATCAAACAATATAAAATCATAAAAAATACAGCATTAAAACTGGGGTAATAAGTATTAATAAAAGATATAACTAAATTATAAATAGAAAAAAACCTCCAAAGTGTGATAATATTATATTTAATTAATATGCAAACTACTTTATTATTTTAATAATAAAAGAATACTTTGTTTTAAAACCACAAAATTTATTATGATGAAGGCCGACCGGTTTCGCTTATGTTTATATATGTGCAATTATTATATGTGCCCTAATGAAGCTTGATCGAAGCAAAACCGGTTGGCTTTCGTCATAATAAATTTTGTGGTTTTATAAGTATTCTTTTATTATTAATATAATGTCTAACCACCATGTGATTGCTTCTTACGAAAAAAATATACTTTATTATTATTTTTTTTAATTAAAGACCTTACATTACAGATAAATCGTGTGCAATTCTACAAAGTGACGTTTAACGTTTTACACCATTTCAGGTGCTGAACCTTAAGTGTAAGACATCATACGCAAAACAAAACAAGTATTTGATTATCTTTGTCGTTTCATTCTTTCATGAAAAGTTCTTTGAAAAAAAAAGAAAGACAAACATTCCCGGGTTACGAATAACCTGACAATATTTTAAAACCTCTTACTGCCATCATAATAAGCGGAAAATATTACTTGTGCAATGATGGAAGACTTGGCCAGCTGAGGAATTGAACCCACGACTTCCGGGTGGGAACCTGACGCGTTTATCGACTCAGCTACTAACCGGTCAATTAATTTGATTGGTGAAGTTATTTTCCTCAAAAGCAGCTTTTTTCCAGGCCGTTTGAATGTATAAAAACTAAATTGCAAGCACAAAAACAGTATACATTTTTTATGCCCGCCTTTTGTCGTGTTATGTGGAAGTTCCACAAAAGCTTCCGAGAGTTGAAAGCTTCTCAATATGATCAATAGAAAGCTCAAGCTGCCAAGGAGTTCCTTAAGTTACCCGGACCGCAGAGAGCATCGCGGGTGTCTCGACGCAAAAGCTCACGATTCTCCATAAATTTTACACGCAGGCCATAGATTCCGCAAACAATATTTCCACAACAGTTATCATCGGAATTTCGAAGAAATATTTGCATTATTAACATTGCAAGAAATTTAAAAAGTTTTATTTTCTCTTCCATTATGAATTCTGTTTTAATGTTCAATAATATAAGTTCATTAAATAAGTTGTGTTTTTTTGTAAAACAATAAATAATGTAATCATAACACTGTGGAGTTAAAGATACTTGGTACTGATTTTAATATATGCCTTTCTAAAACATTATCAATTGGATACAAAAGTATTAAGTATAAAGTCAATGTAATATTACGAATTAATACAGATTTAAATAAAGTAATGCTATTTTACACCTTCGGAGCATCTACATAAGTGCTAAATTCGCCTGGAATGATCTTAACCTTCCATCTAACCCCTCACCACTTGATCTCTCCGATGACAGAGTTCCACTAAATGCGGAATATTCCAGTTCCACCGAATTTTACAAGACACGTGACCTATTCAAAACTATCAGGAGCGCAGAAAATAGAATCGATGTTAGCGCGGTTCTATTAGGACTTATATGAGCAAGAATGATGTTAGTATAGTCTCGTCTCGCTTCCGCCGTAAGCTTGCATGTATGGGGAGTCTATTTCGGGAGGGTTGCAATACGCCTTAATGTCCTAACTACTTCGTATGGCGTATGCATGTGTTACGTTTAGCCCTTCGTTCTATTCTCTCCTGATACATTACACACATGGCTCAATAATGTAACAGGGGGAGAGATGTGAGGTGCACGTGTGTGTACCGACCTCACATAATACTAAATACTGTATGCTCACCTACGCACGGTGGTTACAAAATAACTGAGATTTTACAATATAATTAAATAATAACTTTGTTATCGAAGGAAGCAAACACTTTGTAGCTGGACATTATAATTTAAATAAAAAATAATTTTGTTTTAAGCCACTTTATTTATACACATAACAATTCGACCGGTTTCGGTTAGACTTAACCTTCATCAGGAACGTATAAGTATATACTAAGATTAAATATAGAGTAATACAGTAGACAAAGAAATGAGTGAAAGAGACAAAACATTAATATAAACAGGACAAAGCATCAGAGAGGGGGTGGTAATGGAGTAGGTAGAGAGGTAGGGGGATGGGAAGAGGAGAAGGGGAACATTCTTAAAATCGGACTTTTAGTTAATTCTAATTGTTTGTTTAAAATTTGGCAATTATTATTATTATTTGATTTTGAAATTTCTAATGCTTCTAGATTGTTAAGGCGCAAACCTATTCCATTTTTATCTCCTCTTCCCATCCCCCTACCTCTCTACCTACTCCATTACCACCCCCTCTCTGATGCTTTGTCCTGTTTATATTAATGTTTTGTCTCTTTCACTCATTTCTTTGTCTACTGTATTACTCTATATTTAATCTTAGTATATACTTATACGTTCCTGATGAAGGTTAAGTCTAACCGAAACCGGTCGAATTGTTATGTGTATAAATAAAGTGGCTTAAAACAAAATTATTTTTTATTTAAATAATAACTTTGTATAAGACCACAGATTTTATTTTATTTTTTTATGACCGACCGGTTTTGCTTAGCCTGAGCATCGTCAGGGTAAAAAAATATACTAAACGAATAATACATATTTTTTCATTGTAAGCAAACACTAATTTGTGGATTGGCATGATGAATTAAATGAAATGACACTTTCAAAAGTCTTAAATCTTATTCAAAAGTGGAATCAAACAAAGTGTATTTTCATTTGATTTAAAAAAATACATAGTTTGTGGGTATATATACCCATACATACAGAGGAAGAATACAAAATAAAATAAAAAAAGAGAATAGTAAGAAAACATAGGAATAACATTTAAATTATATCAAAGGAACAGAGAGAAAGAGACAGATAATATGAAATAAAAGAGGTTGATGATGATTAGGCTAAACGAAACCTAACAGTTATGAAAATTAAAATTAAATCTCAAGCCTCATACAAAGATTTAATTTCATTTTCTTTAAATATGTCAAACCACAAAGTGATTGCTTTCTACAACAACAAAAATATTATAAAAATAAATAAATAAATTACTATTATGATTATACTTCATATATTTTATGGTGAATTAAAGGGAAATGAGATCCTTGAGAAGAATGTGCGATAGAACCATGTATGACCGTATTAAAAATGTGGATATCCGGAAAGAATGCAAGGCTGATGTGAGCGTAATGAATAGAATCAAGAAAGGGACGCTTAGATGGTTTGCATATAGAGCGAATTAACGGAGAAAGGAGTGTGAAAAGAATATATGACGCGAAAGTGAATAGAAGAAGAAGTCGAGGACGCCCGAGAAAGACATGGCACGGTCAAGTAAATCAAATACTTGAATCGGGTCATGTGAAGAGTCAGAATAACAGAAGAGTATGTATGAGACGATGTACGAATGTGAATAAAACAAGTAGTGTGTGCCATGACAGAGTTATATGGCAGTCCGTCCTTTCTACCTACCCCTGGGGTGAAACGGCGTGATGGTTAGTTAGTTAGTTAACTTTATTTTAAACTAATCCTAATTGATAACGGTAAAAAACAAAGTAATGGCAATTTTATTTAACTGACAATAAATTCCCTTTTTCTGTTTTTAAAATAAATAAATTGCGGATTCTGGAAGTCATCAATTTGAATAATAACTGGTGAATTTCATAGGGCATAATTCTTCTGTAATATAATCTCAATAATGCTGCTTTTACAAAGCTATCAAGTATTCCTCGACCTTAAAATTATGATATTTATCTCAGAGCAATAATATACAAGAGAAAGCGCTGTAGAGAGAGCTGTAGTCAGTTTTTACGAGGTTTTCCGGACTCGGCTAGACCTGGGCGTGGCTAGGACTAGGGCTAGGGTATTTATACATCCATTCATAGCACATGTCGACATAATGTTTTTGTTTTTCGTACAACCACTTATTCACAGTATTGTTAAAATATTTATATATAACATGTAACCTAAAAAACCGTTGTTGTGTCAATTTATTTCGCGTATCATGACGTGTGGGCGGAGTCAACGGAGACGCGGGACACGAAGAACATTCTAACCTTGAAGGAACAATATATGGAGGGATAGCTAATTTGTTTTACCCAACCCATCCGAAATTGTAATAAATCACTGTTTCCGTGTTTTTACATCGTACACCATGAGAGAGAAAGAGACAACAAATTTCTTGGACGGCTTCTATATACTGTCGTAATGTTCTTAAGCTGGTTATTTTCGCTGGTTAACGGCAGGACTCCGCCCACATTTTATATTTTGCCACTAAACTTGACACAACTAAACGGTTTTTTAGGTTAGATGCTATATTTTCGTTGATAAAAATACTGTGAAAAAGTGGCTATACGAATACACAAAAACATTATGTCGATATGTGATATGAATGGATGTATAAATACCGTAGCCTTGATCTTAGCCACGCCCATTTGCGCCGAGTCATGTTAAAATCATCAAAAACAAGTCCAATACTGACTTCACTGGCTTTGGCTTGGGCTACCTCTTGTATACTCTAAGATTCTAACAATACTTTAAAGCGGTGTGATGATTCGGGAAAATGTGTTGTCTCTTTCTTTCTCGTGGTGTACGACGTAAAAACCCGGAGAAAGTAATTTATCCCAAATCTGTATAGGTTGGGTAAAAATAATTAGTTCTCTCTCCATATATTGTTACTTCAAGGTAGTTATACTACATACATTATGAATCGTTTGCTTCTCACAAAAATGACATGGCATTATTTTTTTTTTTTAAAAGCTAACTAACTAACCATCACGCCGTTTCTCCGCAGAGGGCGACAGTTAGGACGGACTGCCATACAACTCTGTCTTGCCACACACTCCTTGCTTCGTTCACATTTATACATCGTCTCATACATACCCTTCAGTTATTCTGACTTTTCACATGGCCCAATTCAGTATTTGATTCACATGATCGTGCCATGTCTGTAATAAAAAAGGTATAACTGATTAATTAAATAACTGTATAATCAAAAACAGCAAGTGCAGATTCGGTCAAAATAAGTGACATTTGTGTCACATGACAAATACACGTTTTCAATAAAATTGTCGAACCAGTCTATGCACAGTATTGAATCGTTAGTAAAAAGACAAAAACTCGCATTTTCTTGTTGAGAGTGGGGTGGGTTATAAAGTTGTTTATTTGCTTAGAAAGAACCAAGCTGTCAGACTGAGCTCACTTTTTGACATTTGCAATCGGCATAATCGGGTAAATCAACATGAAAACAAACATAGATATATATTAATATATTCAATATGTACAAAAAGACATTTCAATTGTTGAGAACCATAACAAATCTTATACAGATTCTACTTGAATCACGGACGAAAGACGTCTAAGTATTTTAATTTCACTTGAAAATGCAACAACCTTAAAAAAATTACGTTTGCAATAAATATTAGTGGAAACCATTAACGGACAAAAACATTAAAATAGTTTCAATAAATAAATATAAAAAATAAGTGTCGAATGTTAACATAATATATAGGTTGACTCGGTAGCTTAGTGGTTCAGAACAGATGCCCGATAAACATGCGGTGCTAGGGTTCAAATCCCGGTCGCAACAATTAAATTCAATCTCTCGTTATTTTCTACAATACCTACGTGTTATTGTATATAAAAAGTATTTTATTGCTTTTTATAATAATTTCGAATGAAGATCATTGGTGTATTATGGTACCTCTACGATCAAATTCAAGAACGTTTTTTTAATGCCTGTGTTCCTCTAAAATGTTTAAGAATTTTTCAATGCCACTTGTTCCCTTTCAACATCTGACTGTTTACAATAACAAAGCATAAACCATTCCGTAAATACTGTAAACAGCTGTCGCGGCATTGTAATCTCTCCCAGGGTGGGTTATTTTTAGCCACGAATTCTATACAGGCGTTAGGAGTATCATTATAACAGTAGGTTACTAAGGGGGGGTCATTGGCATTGAAAATACCGTATGTTACAGCATATAGTATTATTGTATTGTGTTAGGTGTATGACTGGCATAGGGTGAGTGCGGTTTGGGTTCGATGCCCGACAAATAGTAATAAAAAACACACGAAATGTTTCGGTGTAAAAATAATATTTTAAGATGTGATGATTTCGGTTTGAGTATTTTGTTTGAGTATCACAAACTTGCTTCAAAGGTGCAGAATGTAATATGTTACAACCAATCTTTGTTAAAAAGTGGTAAGTAAAGAGAGGACCACCACTCAACACATGGCATCGTGGCATGTACTTTTTGTTTCATTCACATTAGTACATCGTCTCAGACATACACTTCTGCTATTTTGACTCTTGACATGACCGGGCTGAAATATTTGATTCGCTTGATTATGCCATATCTTCTTCGAAAGAGACCGAAGATATTCGTCATCCTGTTTTACTATGGCCATGTTATTAAACGATTTGTAAATGACATTATGAGTCGCGAAACTGCTAGGCAGTATAAAAAAACGTACGATTTAAAACATACGGTTTGAATCTGTTTTTTTTTTAATACTTTAAGCAGGCATTCAGTGGGTAGGTACCTACGTATAAAAAGAGGATATTAAAAAAAAACTTCAAATCTTCTAAAAATAAACAAATATACTAATCTGACGAAAATAATTTAAGACCAAAAGCAATTCCATGAAATGAAATACAAAATTTCTTAGATCGCCTTTAGCATCGTTCCAATTAATGAATCAGTGACGTTCGTGTTAAACACCTTGTCGCGTACGAAAATCTCACACCAGTAAAGCTCGGAGGGACGAAAATAGGTTGGCACACAAACATGCTCCCACTGGGCTGACACGTGAGCGCGGTGCTCTTTTCTGCCGCTTTCCACACCTTTTCGGGCCTCTGCGCTCCTGGTAGCGGGCGTCGGAAACAATGCAGCGTGGGCGGCGACGTCTCAAACTCACCGCGACGCCGAGTCTTTATAACGATCAAGGGCGTCGCCAGGTACATTTTCTTCACCGCCTCCGACATTTCGCGGAAGACGCCGCCCATTCCGAAGAAAAGCTCGCCTCTTCTCGCCATCGTGCGCTCCTGGCATCAAACGTCGACCGTTCGAGGAAATTTCCCCGTTAGCCGTGGCCGATCGCCGCAGCGAACGTACTGACCGCGTTTCCGGATGACGCGAAACGAAGAAAAGCGTCTCTATACACCTTTCGCTCTCTGAGATCCTGGTATCAAAAGTTGAAGAGAAAATACCGTAGGCGGCGCCCTTAAGCGTCGGGCGGCGTCTCAGTCGCATACTGCCCACAAGAAGCCGTTGTAGGAGTGGAAAACTTGCCTAGCTGTCTATAGCATTTCTAGTGTATCTGCAATGGTTACCACCCCTTTTGCACAACTCCCGACATTTTTTCACACAAAATCTTGTTGGTTAAATAACAGATCTCCCCTATGTTCAATCTCCCCTTTTCAATGTTCATATTAGGTGGTGGTTGAACTTTATTAATGTAGGGTAAATATTAAGAGAGGGCGATAGAAAAACATTTACAGTGCACAAAGTGAGCGGGATTCTATGAAGGACAGATAAAACACCCGCGCAGCTTTCTGTGCTCCTGGTATTAAGCGTCGGAAAGCCGCACCGTAGGCGGCACCATTTTCTCGGCGTCGGGCGGCGTCGGCGTCGGACACCCCCACAAATGCAAGAGCTTTTCCCCTCGTGCGATTCGCAGAAGAGTGCGAAAGATGGCGAGCTTCAAGACTTGAAAGCCAATACTTTCTCCTCAACGTACATGTTTGTGCAATGAAATGTTTTATTCAACTGCGTAATATTTTTAAACCATCATGGCAAAATTATTGATTATGTTTGTATTTTTGTCATTATTTCTTTGTGGTATAATTCATCGTATTTCTTACGCGTTCCCATTTTTGCTTACAGGTTGAAGATTTCCCTGACACCTACATATTTGAGAGAGACGATCACACGATTGAGAGAAGAGATCACCCAACAATAACAAGAAGCTTATTTGAAAATCCCAACGTACGTAAGCTTAAGTAAAACAAACTTCTACTGTATTATCTATCACGCTAGGTATAAAGAGAACAAGTGAAAATCAACTGTAACCTACAGTTCGCATAATTAGAAGAAAGTAGGTCAACGATTTAAAGGTTATAATGTAGGTAAGTGGAATATTAACTCGTGCGTAAATTAGTATGTTTTCAGTACACTACGGGAGCACTTAGTGGGTATCGCATTTAGACGATTGACCGTCGCGCGTTATTATTTATTCCAGTGACGCGTTAGTTCACCACCCTTCATTACCGAGGCGTGATTTCGACACTGATTAGATTCATAGTCCTATAGCGATTGTGGCTCTATCTTTCAATGAGGCTTAGGTGTTATCTTTGTTTCCTGTTAATAAAATATTTGATTTACGTCAATGAGCTGAACGAATATTGTCAACTTTTTGTAGTTTTTACTGAATATAATATATTTTTATTATGGAATTAAACCATAGATGCTCATTGAAGTAAGATATTGAGTCCGTCAATATTATTTCTGCCTGGATGGAATGTTTCATCTCTCTTGATGGCCTTCTGTACACATGAGAACTAATACCTTCCATTAACAATTTTAAATATATATATATTTAAGATTGTTAATGGAGGATAATTGTTATAAATTTAAAATTGTTATTTCTAATTTTGAAACTGTTAATTCGTGGTGGAATTCCATTTTAATGATTTAATAAAACAAATATATAACTTTATTCCACTTTTATTTTAATAATAAAATATAATAAAAGTGGAATAAAGTTATATATTTGTTTTATTAAATCATTTAAAATTGTTAAATATATATATGTGTGTTTTTTCTATATTATTGTGTATATATGTAACCATGTATGATCGTATTAAAATGTGGATATATCCGGAAAGAATGCAAGGCTGATGTGAGCGTAATGAATAGGATCAAGAAAGGGACGCTTAGATGGTTTGGGCATGTAGAGCGAATGAACGAAGAAAGGAGTGTAAAAAGAATATACGATGCGAAAGTGAATGGAAGAAGAAGTCGAGGACGCCCGAGAAAGACATGGCACGATCAAGTAAATCAAATACTTGAATCGGGTCATGTGAAGAGTCAGAATAACAGAAGAGTATGTATGAGACGATGTATGAATGTAAATGAAGCAAGGAGTGTGCGCCAAGACAGAGTTATATGGCGGTCCGTCCTCTCTGCCTACCCCTGCGGGGAAACGGCGTGATGGTTAGTTGGTTAGTTATGTACTACAACTTTTAATTTTATTTTATGTATTATTATCAATTATGGAATGTAGTGCATTGCACTATTCCTACATACCTTATGAATAAAACTGTTATTATTATTATTAGCCTTGTGAAGGTTTTGACACTTTTTAATTGAGTTATTATCACTACATACTTAATAAAAATAAAAAAATGCAATGCTGCACCCACTTGCATACTCAAAGTTTGTCGTTTAGTTCAATTTTTCAATAAGCACCTATTGAGCACTAATTATAATTTGCGTAACGACAAATTGCATGATTTACCGAGGTTTTTCAAAACTTAACAACTGTTGGCAACAGTTACGATAAAATAAGCACTCGTGTATGTAGCTTCACTATTTACCCTTACAATATTCTGTTACCCTGATACTTCATTATGCAGTTCTTTATTTCACCCTTAACAAATTAACATATTCAAAATGTACACCAATTGAGTGTAGTTCTAATTAACATAAAAACACAAAAAACATCAAAGGGTGCTGCTAATAGCATAACCTGTACTATAAAATGATATTCTTCTCAATATTTTAGTTAGATTGTATCTATTCTGAGTTCTTATTTACCTTTAAAATATTCCCATTACGATTTCTGTCTAATCAATATGGGTAACATGATTAATGAACATACAAACAAACACATATTTATCAACTTCTATTGCATAGATTTGTATGACGACCTTCTTAGCTGAGTGGTTAAGACTTAAGGCCACAGATCCAAGGGCCACGGGTTCAAACCCTGGCTTGCACAAATATTTTTTTATTTATTTGATATGTATTATTTCCCATATAAATACAATATATAGTAATTTTGCGGCACGTTTCAGAGTAATATATCAACCTGATGAAAAACAATCGTTGAGAAATAAAAATCTGCTTCAAATGGCTTTAGCTTATTTTGTGACCTGATATGAATAGCCAGGTACTTTTCAACCTTCACCTTTCTCATAAACTTTCCCTCCCCACGCCGATCAACCTCGCAACATGCTCCAAGTAGGGATGCCATAGTTAAACTGGCTCCGGGTATTTGAAACTTTAGTTCGGTATCAACATGAAAAAGAGGCAATTTACTCTATGAATTACGTACCTTTGTAAAATTAAACCATCTACGAGCAGCCATACATCATAACAAGGTTACTCTGTTTATTACAGGTGTGTGACTTATGAGCTTAAAATAATTTGGGGTGTGTTTTAACATTTTTGTTTATACAACCCTTGTTATGTCAACAAATTCCCTCCGAAAAACGTACTAAACACTACGACTTCATCTATTTTTGGATAGACTCGCACAGTTCAAGTGTTTACTCGTCTCGTGAATCGATTACTGATGCTTGTTTTTTTGGGATTAATGAGTGAGTTATTTTTAATCCGGATATAGTCTTACACGCCACAGCTATTTGCGATGTTATATTGGAGAAAGGGCGAGCTTTATTCAACTTTGGAATGTTTAATATTTTATATTTAAATTAGAATTAAATTATAAAAGTTGTATGCATTGTTTTGATATTTTTCAATAATTGATAACGTAATTAAACCTAAAGCCTTAATAAGTCAATTTTAATATTAATTCTAGACAAGTCAAAAGATCTCTCGTAAATAAATATCCTTACATTTTGATTAACTTCCTTTGTATATTGCTATTTCCTTTTGTTACTCTTTTCTTAGAAAAATATTTTTTTCTGTTTTAGTGTATTTACTGTATTATTCCGATAATTAACTGAATTTCTGCAAAACTTGTCACGGCATGATAAGTTTCTTAGAACAGGTATCTGCCTAGTTAGAAACTAATATTAACTGGGCCACAATGTATTTGCACTTGTATTGCAGGTTACCCCCGACAAACTTATGTATATTATACTTATTTTACGTGTGGCTCATTTTTGAAAAATTGTATTATTGTGTATTATGTATCAAATTAAAAAATAATAATCCAAGACTATCTAGGTATACACCTATGTTCGGATAGAGCTTTGCATACCAATAAAAAAATAGTTGCCTTTAGCAGACGAAATTAGAAAAAAAAAATTAAAAACTTCAAATAAATTGTAAGATTGACAAAAATGACAATTTCTAAAAAGGTTTTGGTAGCTCAATCCGCAGACATCACTCCCGGATAGAATAGAGGTTTTGAGTTCAAGTATCGGTCCCAACCTAATGTTTTCATTTCCTGTTGCATTTTTTGCTTAACATTTCGTTAAAAATATTATTTAATCATTGTAAGTTTTATGTACTTAGCTTATTTTGTACTTTCTTTAAATTTCTTTCGCCCATTTATAACGGTATATTGGAAAATAGTTTCGCAAGGAGCTTCGATGCTAGGCGAAAGCCTGTGTTGGGTGTTGATGCCCGTAGAAGCGATGTTATAAAAATAGATAGTCATGCTTACCGACTCTGTTCAATTAAAAACATATGTGACATATGACTTATACAAATAAACGGAATGCTTCGTAACCCTCGATTTGCCATCCGGGGGGCCAAAGTAACATTGTCAGTATGTATTTATTACTTTAATTAAGAACTACAAACTACGTTTTAGCGATGAAGCAGACATATGTTTTCTAGAGTAGCAAATACACACGAAAGCTGGGCTCTAGTGTCAATAAATTCGCACAGATTTGTTTTTTTTTTATTTCAAAACAAGTGTATTATTTCTTTCTTTCATCTAGCAAAGTCCGGGTATTGACTACTATTAATAGTTTGTACGTAATCAGAAAGATATTTTTTAGCAGCAATATTGGGCCTTTCAACTTATCAATATACTTCTGCGTTTTGTGTGAGGAACGCACAAGAATCCCACTGAGCGAAACTCGTGGTACTAAGACACCCCAAATGAGGAAGGTTTGGAGGCAGGTGAAATAGGAAAAGGAAAGATGAAGAAGAAAGGAAGGATTGAAACTATTCACATCTGTCAAAAATCTTTTACAATTAGTATTCTATTCTGAAAGTACCCCGGAATATACCTCTTGAAGAAGGCAGGTTCAAAAAAAGATGGCTTAATTTTATTTTCCATGTGAATACCTCACAAGAGTTTCAACTGCTCCAACCATCTGAAGCTAGTGGGACTGTGGCATCCCCAATCGGGGTATATTTTAAGGCTAAAGATAGCGGTAAGGGGAAGGAAATGGGGAAGAGGAAGGTTCAAAAGTACCTGGCTATTCATATCTGGTTACCAAACACGGCTAAAGCCATTGTAAGTAATATTTCTATTCTGTATCTCCCACTCTGAAAATATGTAACAACACATTGTCTAACTAACTAACCATGACGCCGTTTCTCTACAGGGGTGGGCAGAGAGGACGGAACGCCACATTTCTTGTTTTATTCACATTCATACATTATCTCATACATACGCTTCACATGGCCCGACTCAAGTATTTGGTTCACTCGATCGTGCCATGCATTCCTCGGGCGTCCCAGACTTCTTCTTCCATTCACTTTTGCGTCATTCTCGGAAACGATATTTTTCCAGGTGCAATGGGCCGAGCAGCTGATTGCAAAAAAACGCCAAAAGAGAGATTTCACTCATCCCTATTTAAACGAGGCCCTTTCGAAGCTCAGTTCAAATTCCAAATTCAAAGCTATACTTCACGGAAAGTTCAAAGGTTTTGATAGTTCTGGAAATCTTTCGACTGTTCTGGATGAAGTTAGGCCTCTCGAAAGGGTGAAGAGGGGCGATATGAAAGTTCCCAAACAAGAAGAAAGGATGTTCAACGATGAACTGTGGAGTCAAGAATGGTATTTGGTATGTACAAATGTTGATAATTCATAAACTTTCATATTAAATAATCTTGTTATAACATGCAAGTTGCCGATTTCTAAATACAAAAAAATCTAGGAACAAAAATCTTAAATGAAATACTGGATAAATTAGTTTGATTGATAATAATTTTAAAGAATTCAAAATAAAATTGAAAAAGTTTACTGAAAACTTAAACTTTTTTAAAATATGTAATAGCTTCCTAATAGCATCTAAATAAATAAAACACCCCTCTCTTTCCACATACACAAAAGCACAGCTTTTTATGAGGGTACATTTTTACAATGAAAAATTGTATAGGTAAAAAGTTTAATATTTTGTAATAGATAGAAGTATTATTATCTTTGCTCTTTTATTGTGTTTTAATAAATTGAATACATAAACCAAAAAAAAGTATCATGTTTTATGTCTGATAATTAGTATTATATTAATATATCATGTTTTATGTAAGTAAAATAATTGGTGAATGTAAAAACATCCCAGCTTAGTTTTTAATGATTAACTTAAAAGGTTTTTTAGAAATTCTGTTTCATTACATTTACATAAGCCAAGTTCCAACTTCATTAAAATTACGACTTTAATTTAAATAGAGTCTTTTTCCTTTTAAATACTTAAATGAAAATAATTGTTTATTTTCTTATTGACTAGAGTTCCGACTCGCTTTTTTTATATTTTCTTTTATGATACATTAAAAATTAAAAATGAATTAATTATAAAAAAAATACTTGTTTTAACAGCATGACACTAGAACGGAGGATGACTTGCCGAAACTAGATCTGAACGTTATTCCCGTATATAAAATGGGAATTACAGGAAAGGGCATTAAAGTTTCTATTCTAGATGACGGCATTGAATATCTGCACGATGATCTGAAGGCAAATTATGTAAGTATAATTTAACCTGACCCAACCAAACCTAACTTATTCTAACATAACCAAACCTAGCCTAGCCCAAACAAATCCAAAAAATCCAAAGTATCCAACATATCCAACCAATCCAACCAATCCAACCAATCCAAACCAATCCAACCAATCCAAAAAATCTAACAAATTTAACCAATTCAACCAATCCAACCAATCCAACCAATCCAACCAATCCAACCAATCCAACCAATCCAACCAATCCAACCAATCCAACCAATCCACATAACCTGGTCTGATGAATGCTCACTGAACGTAACCTAACGCGACCTAAAATAATCTAAGCTAAAGCTTTCAGTACTTTTAGTAGTTTGTCGTAATCAGGGATCTATTTTGGGTTATAGATTCTATAGAATACATTAACATGATCTTTTGTGAGCTATATGTCGAGATCGGGGACATCAAAAAATAGTTGAGCCGGATGTTGTCATGAGATGAAATAATATACGAGTATAATGTACAACAATATCAATGTAAATTAAGCGAGGAGTGTGCACCGATATAGTGCTGCATACAAATTATTTTGGAAGGAAACATTACTGCTCGCTTTGAATCAATGGTTTTGTGTTTGTTCACCAGGATCCTTCATTAAGTTGGGATTGTAATGAAAAGGACTCTGACCCTGCGCCAAAGTACGACTCAACTCACAGGAATGCACACGGAACCAGGTGTGCAGGAGAGGTAACTATATTGTTTTTTATACTGTATTAATATATTCTATTCGATAACAACAGACATCTTTTAAATATTTTAATAATATTAACAATCTAAAACACAAATATGAAACAAAAAAGCTAGAAAATAAAAAGACAATGGTCACAACCATTCATGGAAAATAGTATTCATAATTTTCAATGAAAATATGAGATCGATTAAAATGCCTCTTTCTAATAAGGTTCCAATAGCCGAATTGGTTAAGGCGTTACTCCCGGATAAAGTAGAGGGTCCGAGTTCGAGTCTCGGTTATGACCATTGTCTTTTTTATTTTCAAATTATTATTGCTTTAAAGTTATTTCCAATTTCAATTTTAATTCGAGACTTTGTAATAAGTCAAAATATTTTCCTTACTTAAAAAAAAAAAAAATTATCCAAGACACCATCTAGGTAGTCAATGAACTCGGGTCGAGCTTTGAAACCATTACAAAGATGGCTACCAAAAATCGTAAAAAATTGAAAATAATATTCATAATTTTCAATGAAAATATGAGAGTGATTAAAATGCCACTTTCTAATGAGAGACCTTATGGTCGAATTGGTTAAGGCGTCCCGAATAAAGTAGAGGATCCGAGTTCAAGTCTCAGTTGTGACCATTATCTTTTTATTTTCTGTTTCATATTTGTGTTTTAGATTTTTGATAGTATTTAAATATTTAATTTATCTATATATCTAAAGCTTGTTTCAATAGACGACTAACTTTATTTACATTTTTTCTATTTTATATTATTTTTGTCTATGGAGACGGTGTCAAACTTGATTTAAACAAAGGAGTTTATTCATTCGTATGATTGTGTTAAAAATGTGAAGATGCTTAAAAAATGTTGTAAGCGTAATGAATAGGATTAAGAAAGGGACGCTTAGATGGTTTGGACATGTAGAACGGAAACAAAGAAAAGAGTGTGAGAAGAATATATGACGCGAAAGCGAATGGTGGAAGAATTCGGAGGCCCTCGAGGAAAGTGAATCAAATACTATAAAGTGAAACAAATATAATAAGTGCGTCCATCAAGTGTATTAAATACTTGAGTCGGGCCATGTCAAGAATTAAAATCACAGAAGAGTTTGTAGTAGACGATGTATGAATGTGAATAAAGCAAGGAGTGTGTGCTGAGACAGAGTTTTGTGGCGGTTCATCCTCTTTGCGTACTCCTGCGGGGAAACGGCGTGTGGTTTGGTAGCTAGTAATTACGTCGCAACTTATTTTATTTTACTGTCACCTAAATAATATAATTCTTGCATTATTTATTTCTTTGCCATATCTACTTTCCGAAATGTGACCCGGTTGTGTGCTAAACTAGCTCTGTTTAAACTAGTAATTTTATTTATTTTTAATTATTGTTTTAATAAAACCTTTTCTTTGTGAAACCACAGGTAGCGATGACAGCAAACAACGGCAAGTGCGGGGTGGGGATAGCCTACGGGGCTAGTATCGGGGGGATCAAGTTACTGGATGGCCTCATCAACGATAGGGTGGAGGGGGCTGCGCTAGGTTTGTATTACAACTAATTACGTAATACCTGCTTTAACATAGTGTTTTGAACTTTCAAATTCAAAGACGTAAGGCGCGATATTGAGAAACATCGCTTCAGGCTTTATCATTTTATCAAAAATAATATGATTGGCGTGATCTCCGTGGTAAATTTTATGTTCAAGTGACATTATCTTTGGCACTAACAAAATTCTTGGATTGGTTGGTTCCTCGCAATGCGAAATTACGGGGAACGTGCGGAGAACGGGCGGAGAACGTGCGGGGAACGTGCGAAGAACGTGCGAAGAGCGTGCAAAGAACGTGCAAAGAACGTGGGAGGAACGCGCGAAGAACGCGCAAATAACGTACAAAGAACGTGGGAAGAACGCGCGAAGAACGCACAAATAACGCGCGAAAAACGTGCGAAGAACGTGAGAAGAACATGCCTTGCCTTTATATGAGGGAGTATGCGTACTATTCTATTTCCATCGTTATTTTTGTCTGGAATGCTCGACTTTCATACTGTGCAAGCAAAAATGTTTTTGGGTAAACATTTACTTCAAAACGTTCGTTATTGGTTGTTTTGCTTTAGCTTAAAGCAGAAATAAAAAAAATACTTATAAAAATTTAATGTATATATATAAATAAATGATTATGAATTATCATTTAAAGCACATAGAACACATTGTGTCAAAACCCAGTATTCATAAATAAATATAAATTAAAGCGATTGCGCTTTTTGTAGAATAGTTCGTGTCTAACTAACTAACTAACTAACCATCACGCCGTTTCCCCGCAGGGGTAGGCAGAGAGGATGGACCGCCATACAACTCTGTCTTGGCACACACTTCTTGCTTCATTTACATTCATACATCGTCTCATACATACTCTTCTGTTATTCTGACTCTTCACATGACCCGATTCAAGTATTTGATTTACTTGATCGTGCCATGTCTTTCTCGGGCGTCCTCGACTTCTTCTTCCATTCACTTTCGCATCATATATTCTTTTCACACTCCTTTCTTCGTTCATTCGCTATACATGCCCAAACCATCTAAGCGTCCCTTTCTTGGTCCTATCCATTACGCTTTTCGTGTCGGGTAAAAATATATTCTAGGCACTGAAGACAATATTTTTTTCTCACATCTAAGATTCCAGTTTCTTTTAACAGATGCTTGGAGGAATTAATATTTTGACGCATCATTATTTTCGAGTGTTATTTTTTTAGCAGTTTCTGGTAGCTGAATAAGATTAATTTAAAACATTGTAATACAATATTACTAAAAACATATAAATATGTACATCGTAGATCACGGGTTCGTGATAAGATAACATTACGTAGTAAAAGCCCACTATTTGTATTCAGGAATCAACCACTCTGAAGAGAGTGTACGTAAAGTAAATGTGTGCATAAAAAAATATGTAGCCATGCTCTTGAGCCCTATTCACAAGGGGGTACAATATTCGGCAAGGAGACTGTATGGCGTAAGAGTTCCATTCAAAACGAACATTAGCGCTTTTTACTGCGAGTGCGTTGTCAGTTTCGAATCTGACGTTTACATTGTGAGAACACGTGACGCACACGCTTTTATCGTGGGCTTCTGAGAAACGGAGAATTGAAATGCCAAGTTTAACGTATCCCATACTTGTTTCATTTCAAACGTGATTCATTTTTAAATAACAGGTGTTTACGAAAAAAAATTTTTGTTTGATACTATTCAAGTAAGTATTAATCTGTACATCTTCCTGTTTTTTTTTTTGCACAGGTAGCACAGTTTCGGGTTACCTTTCAATAACATTTCATAGCATCTTAGGTTTAAGAGACTTCTCTACTTGAGGGAGTACGGTTACTACCCCTTGGCTTTATCCTACCGACTTTCTCTTAAGTATGCTTGGAACGAACCATCTACGGGTCAGAAGGGATGTGTACATCGTTACACATTTCTTCAAAATGATTCGTGTGTGTTTTGAAAACTTGGTTATCATGAAGAGCATTGACTTTTATGTTCCCGATGGTTATCGCCGTCATCGGCAGCATAGATTGTTTTATCTCCCGGCCTGCAGCACTAACTTGCCAAAGGACGTGCTCGGAGGGGAGGGCACTCTTGCTATTGAATGGAATCGCTTCGATTATCGACATATTCTGCTTCAGTGAAACTGCCTTTAAACAGCAAGCCTTATTGCTCCTAGCTTAATTACTTTATCCATCATGTTTGTTTATAAAATTTCAGAACTAAATCCATCTTTTTTTATCTCTTAGTTTTCTTTTCTCTTTGTTGTAAACCCTATTTTTTCATGTCTATAAAAACGATTTAAAATTGAAGTTTTTTTTTGTTGTTAAAAGGAATAAATAATTGAACTGAAAGGTTGAGAAAGGAATTTATCGTAGATAAGATGGGCTGACGATCTACTTAGAAGTGCCAGCTAGGGTGAGAACTGTCGAGAATCACCAAAGCTGAAGACATTTGAGATTATTGTGAAAACTGGACGCCAGAAACCTTATAAAGAAGAATAATATTTTATCCGAGTAAGCAGCAATCTTAAATTGATTGCAAACTGTAAAATTTCCAGTAAGCGTCGTAGCAAAAAAAGATCGGAAAACTTACGTGTGCACATATTGTATACAAACTAGGTAGGCTCTAACTTCATCGTGATAAACCTTTTTTGGATGAAACTCCACCGTTTATCGTAGATTACAGATATTCTAAAAACCCGGGCTACTGCTTTAAGATAGATTATTAAAATTATTAGTATTACTGTTTCTCGTGCTTTTCTTGAGCATTCCTTTTTATACCTATTGAATATTGGTCGATTTTTTATTATTATCACAATTATTTATATACATACAATATATATTTCTATCATTGGTTGAAGTGCATTTTAAAAATGTTCTCTTCAGTCGTTTGCAATGTATGTACTTTGTCGTTTTAAACTAGCCTACCGTAAATGTAATCAAAAGGGATGACAGATCCGGTATCCCCTCAACGCAACGAACTCACCACTCGCCTCAATACCTGCGAGCAAATATACAATACAAACATTCCCGAGCCCCTGATTAAACATTGTAGTCATAAAAATACTTGCAGGTAGAAATGTGGAAGGGTATATAGAACGAAACGTGGACAATTCAATTACCTACCACTGTTGGGGAGTGCGGGGACTTGGGAGTGCTTTTGCGATCCTGCCCCGGGGACTTATCCATCCCCACCTATCAGCAAACGACGTAATTAATTATTTATCCCACAGGACAGTGAAGTATTGCTGACAAATAGATTAGTCAACGGGGAAACAGGATAATCCTTACAGGCGTATTATTTAATTTGTTTTCGATACGTAAATAATTTGTAGGGATTACACCGAGTATTTCACTTAGTAAAATATAAATATCTATTATTACTCTTCCTTTGTAAGTCTTCTGGGGTTCAGTTTTGAATAAAAACTAAAACTCCCTCAAATTTCTTCAGTTGTGTGATAATTGTTTAATTTTACTTGATGCAGGATGCAATCTAACTTAGAAGCGTATTCATTAGAGCAAGTGTCGGATTTTAAAATGATAATTTGTTGGGTTTTTTACCTTTATTTTTCGTATCCAAATCCCTATTTACCTAACTATTTCACCGTATCATAAATGTGCTTCGTGGATTAAAAGATTAAAATAAGTGTGGTGTTTTTGTAGATTGTCTCGTTGATACAATTGTGTAAGAAGAATCATCAATTAAGAATTTCGGCTTCATTGGTGAGTGAATGGTTCCCCTTTTCTTTTCCTAATTATTTCCACAGCTATTATAAGACATTTCTATAAAGTATAAAAGTATTTAGAAATTCTATCGTTTACAGTTCACTATTTTTTAAATTTATTTGAAGCTAGAAACACATTTGGTGTTTCATCGCAGCTTCGTATCCAACACCAAGAATTTCAAACCACCCACAACAAAAAACATCTTTACGGCCCTCGGCCCCAGAGAGAAACGTACCCTTGGGAGGCAATTCTACATTCATATGATAAATCTGTGTGCGAAATGAAGAACGAAATTACTCAAATCGAAATCAAGTTTTGAGTGAAGTATGCAGAATTATTTCTTAGATATATATCTAGCGAGGAAAAATGATATAAGTCAGAAAAAAAATAATGTGCGATTCTTTTTTTGAAAAATGACAAATCTTGTCAACAAAACTCCTAAATTTTGTTTTGGCTCTTCCAAAAACCTGCATTTTTTTACTCATTTTGTTCTTTCTTTTTTACACAGAAATTACTTCATGATATACTGTTTAAGTGCATCGTATTAAAAATAAACAAAACAAATGTTACACATTATAACTGAATTTGAAACAAGGTTTGCAGATATTTGTAGGCAAGTTTTCTTATATTTTATCGATAAACGTAGAATCATTACCTAATCCTATGTAAATAGAGGTAATCAAGATTCAGTGCGATTCAAATTTGAAGATGAAATTCAATGAAATTGGGGTACCTAAAATATTTTCCAGTCAAGTTTAATACAAGTAGTTGGAGTAATAATCGGTGCGAGCAGTTATTTTCACATATGACGTTAGTCTCTTGTCAGATTCAGAATTACTGACATTTACCTTGGGTTGGTTTTGGTAGTAATCACTGCAAACAAGATTCATCCCGAAGCGGTATAAATGGTGGCAGAGAAGACATTCCAAGTGTCTATTTGAAGCGGATTTTGCCGTGATCGTTTGAATTTAACAGTAGAGTAAAAGAGTAATGCAGACTTTTTATTATCAAGGAGACATCTCGTGCTCAGCTTTTGTCAAATGTCTGTCTCAAATGTCTCTAGTTTTGTTGATTCTTTACGACCCTTACAAAGTATGTAGCTTTTTTATGTGGTCAACCCATCTTATCTCTGAAGGAGATTTGTTTCTTTGTCTCAATCATTAATGCTATCTGACGATTGTTTTAATTCAAACTGATGCATTTTAGTCACAAAAAAAGAGGTTTGATTAAAGGTCGTCATCATGGCTTATAGTTTTGTTTCAGGGTTTGGATTCGACAAGATTGACATCTATAGCGCGTCTTGGGGACCCAACGATGATGGCCAGACCGTGGAAGGTCCGGGAAGGTTGGCGCAAGAAGCTTTAGAGCGAGGAATTTTTAAGGTAAGTGAATTTTAATATTTGTACGCAGGTAAAAGACTATTCACTTTAGAAGAAGTCCACGAAATTGGGATGGCAATGAAATAAGTAGAAAAGAAATCCATGAGGCGTGTGGTAAAAACTTATATACTCGAATTACGAATGAGGAAATCTGAAAAGAGTGCAAATTCGATATGAACTTTGACAGCCTCCATAGTCGAGTGGAAAGACGCGCAACTACGAATCCAAATGTCGCGGGTTCAAACCCGGGGTGCGCCAATAACTTTTATTTAATGAATATGTCCCAAAACACATTTAATTCATATATTTTTAAAAAGTATATTATCACGTTCCAGAGTGGAAGATACTCTAACTATCGCCCTGGTGAAAGACCACCATTCAGAAACGAAACGTTGCTTGAAATGGCTTTTAACCGTGTTTGGTGACCAGATCTGAATAGCCAGGTACTTTCCATCCTTCCTCTTCCCCATATTCTACCCCTCTCTACTACCTTCAGCCTCTCAACATACCCTAATTGGGGATGCCATAGTCTCACTGGCTCTAGACGGTTGGGGGCAGTTGGGACTCTTGTGCGGTATTCACAATAAAAATATAATAAAATGAATAATATTTTTAATAAGGAAATGACGCTTTGATTATATGAATAATAGAGTAAATGGACCAAGAAAGGCGTCTCAGTATAATGTACAGTGGCTGAGATAAGATGGTAGTAAAAAAATCACGATCAAATCAATCAAACACTTAAGTGTGTAAGAGACTGTTAACGAATGTGGATAAAGCAAGGAGCGAATGCCGATACATAGTTGTGCGATGTTTCAAGGTAGTGGATGGGTGGAACAGAATTTTGGAAAGTTCTAAGCTATTAACATCTGATTACAAAACATAGTTATAGCCATTTCAAGCGTTTCGAAACTAAAGGGTCGATCTCTTATCAGGGAGGCTCAGAGGATGTAAATTCGCTTAAGTTATTGAGTTAATTTAAATTCTAATGCTATGAACCAGCGTTATCTACGTCTACGGCCAAGTAGCTTCAGATAAAATCGATAAAAATCTATTACAAGAAATTCAATTATCACAAATCCACTTCTGCAATTTCGCGAAAAAAAATCTAACACTGCTACTTGAAGTGCCGAGTGGTCTGGGTCGTGCTTAATCTTACCAAGGCTCCAGGAATAGACGGAATTAATTTCGGCAAACATCTTTTGAATGGGCTCTCCGTCATCCGACCTCGGCGGGGGGAGGGGCTGAAATTATCATTGCCGACCTGAAATAATTACTTTCATGCTCTAGCGTTTAATTTTGTAATGTTCCAGGGCCGTGACGGAAAGGGAACTATATTTGTTTTCGCCAACGGAAACGGAGGCAGCCACGATGACAATTGCAACTGCGATGGGTAATTATTTCCATATAAATTATTATTTAATGAAATTAAAAAATAACTTTGTACAAGACCACAGATTTAATAGAAAATATTTTTAGAAAATTAAACTCCACAAAAATACATACACAATATAAAATAAAATAAGAAAAAATTGAGAAAACAAACGAATAAAAATTTAATTATAATAAAAATACAGATAAAATGAATTCAAAATGCAACACTGAAATACATATAAAGTTATTGTTTGTATCAAAAAAATTTAACAAAAATATTTAACTGTCATTGTGTTTCCTCAATAAGTGAAATCTCGTTGAGAGAAACTAGACTAACCAGGTTTAATGCGAACCTTTATGTAAAAATAACCTAACCTAACCATCATTCTGCAGAAATAGACAGAGGGAATAGGATGCCGCACAATTGTGTTTTGGCAAACACTCATTGTTTCATCCACATTCAAACATTTTCCCATAGATACTCTACTGTTAATTCCACTCATGACGGGACGTCTCGAGTGTTTGACATTCACCTGACACTCCTATCTCCATCCATATACTCTTTGTCTTTGATTCTGTCTTCTGCCTATTCTCACTAGAGAGGTACGCGCATAATGCGTTGTGCATCGATATGCACAACGCATTATGGCGTCGATACGCCAGAAAGGCAAAAGGACTGAAGAGCCATTTTTAGAAGTTTACACCAGAGAATTACAACTTTTTTTTACAGTAAAATTCATAAGTTTTCTGTACCTGGTTAGTTTTTTTTAAATAATAGCCAACCCCATGCTCTCATTGATTTATCTGAAGCTAAAAACGTCCCGAATTTGTGTCGCTTAAGTCAAGCTTCCTCGCAAATGGTAAATATATTTTAGATAGCTGAAAGTCTTCAGAATCAAACGAAAGTCTGAGCATTCGATGCAGAAAAAAAACTGGTCAAAACTGCATATTTAACTCATTTTTGACCAAATTATCGCTTAAGCTCTTTTTCCTTTCCAGCGACGATATAATTTATTGTATAGTGCGGTAAGCACTTGCACACTCGTTGCATAATTTATTGTGCTGCACCGGACTTAAGGAATGAGGAAGAGCGAACTCAGGTAGCTCGGTTCACAACAACTGATCCTAATTGAGCATTTAAAACTGAAATAATTTACAAACAAAATAATAATAATATTCGGATGATTTGTATAGCGCCGTTTTTGTGAAAAATCACCTCAAGGGTGCTGTACAGATCTTATTTTCTATTATCACATATCAATTTCTAGTTTAAATAAAAAATATATACAGGAACATACTTACCTGGCAGGTCCTATCAGATAGCTTATTAACCTAAGATTAAAATTATGATTTTGATTTTTTTTTATTTTTTATTTATTTATTTTTTGTTTTTTTTTCGATTTAGGGCATGGGAGCGAAATTAAAAAAATGATTTTTGAATTTGTCGTACAGTACAGGATTTGGTCAAATTTGTTTATTTAAAGGTGATTCGTCGAGAGACAGATTATGTTAAGATTCTTTTATATTTAAAAGAATAAAATAAATAAAAAATTAAAATATAAAAGAAATGAAAACAGCTTTGTACAAGACCACGAATATTCTTTTAATTTTCATGACCGACCGGTTTCGCTTGGCCTAAGCATCATCAGGGTACAAAATTAAAATATACAAAAAAAAACAAAGTGTGCGGTTATATATACATACAGAGGGAGAACAAAATATAAAATAAAATAACAACTAACTAACTAACCATCACGCTGTTTCTTCGCAGGGGTAGGCAGAGAGGAAGGATTACCATACAACTCTGACTTTGGTACACACTCCTTGCTTCATTGACATTCATACATTGGCTCATACATACTGTTATTCTGACTCTTCACATGACCCGATTCAAGTATTTTATTTACTTGGTCGTGCCACGTCTTTCTCGGGCGTCCTCGATTTCTTCTTCCATTCACTTTCGCATTATATATTCTTTTCACACTCCTTTCTTCGTTCATTCGCTCTATATGCCCATAAATAACAAAAGAATTAGAAAACAATAGAAAAACATTTTAATTATAATAAAGGAACAGAGAAATAAAAAAATAACAAAAGCATATATAGGCTGTCATTTAAATACCAAACAGCTTTTCCATTCACAAAAACCAGCACATCCCAAAGCCTTCGAAACTACAACTTTAAGTTTCTAATCTAGCGTGTAGGCCACGATTAGGCAGCAAACCTTTGTATATATCAAGTCATTGGGGCGTCATTAATCATTTAAATACCGCCGAAGCCTGCCCAGTTCCTTCGCGCGCATTTCACGTTTGACATGAAACAATTCAAATCACATTATTTAAAAGCCTTGTTTGGTATCGTATTTCGGTCGTTAACGTTTAAGCGTCAGTCAAAGCCCTGACGAAAGGTTAACTTCGGTCGAGTGTTTTGAATAATTTTAAATTAGAATGACTGATGACTAAAGTGGCGTGATGTTTTCATTTCCCTTTATTTTGAGACCTTTCATTTCACTTTGTTTGTGGAAGTGAGTGTTTACTTTAAATACTTACAGTTATGTATATTTTAATCAGTGGCGGCTCGTGACTTTTTAGTGTGCTAGAGTGGTAAGATTGAAAAAAAAAAACGTCATCATTGATATTGTTGTAACCGAAAACATTTTTTTTTCTTTTCGAAATTTAAACTTTTCGTATGAAGATTTTTCAGAAATCCGTGCGGTGAACCACCAAAACTGAAAAATCCTGAAAATCTTTATACAAAAAATAAAATCTTGAAAAAAAATAATAATCATTTTCGGCTACAACAACACTAAGAATATCGTAATTTTCAATCTTAGCACTCTAGCACATTAAAAACTCACGAGCCGCCACTGATTTTAATCATAAATATTATAAAATCAAATTAAAAATAAATACCAATTGAAGTGTTAAATGTATTTTGGAGTGAAAAAGCAAATCAATAAGAATACCAAGAAAACAAAATAAAATACCGCACAAGAGTCCCAAATGCTCCCAACGGTCTAGAGCCAGTGAGACTATGGCATCCCCAATTGGGGTATGTTGTGAGGCTGAAGGTAGTAGGGAGGGGAACGAGATGGGGAAGAGGAAGGTTGAGAAATAGTACCTGGCTATTCAGATCTGGTCACCAAACACGGCTAAAGTCATTTCAAGTAACGTTTCGTTTCTGAATTGTGGTCTTTCACCAGGGCGATACTTAGAGTATCTATCACTCGTTCCGCAAATATACTATATATTATTTTATATTAATAAATGTGTTATGACACATGTTAATTAAATAAAATTATTTGTTCACGCCGGGCTCGAACCTTTTGCGACCTTTGCATTCGTAGTCGAGCGTCTTACCACTCGACTACCCAGGCTGTCAGTAGATTAAATTAGGATTAACTTTAAAGCTTTATGTTTTTTTTTTTCATAGTAATTATTTCAATAACACCAATAATTTTTAACGGAATATGAAACAGAAAAAGACAGAAATTATAATTCATATTTTAATAATTAACATCAAAAATAAAAAGCATGAATCTGTAATAAGTTAATTCTAATTTAAATATTAATTCTAGACTTTTTAAGAAGTCGAAAGACTGTCGGTAAATAAAAATGGATAGTTTATCCAAGACACCGTCTAGGTATACAATCGTGGTCGGGTAGAGCTTTGCATACCATTACAAAGATGGATGACTATATCAGAAGAAATTGGGAAAAAATATTTTAATTTTTTTTCAAAGAAATGTGGAATTGATAAAAATTACAGTTTTTAAAAAGGTTTCGGTAGCTCAATTGGCAGAGACTTTACTCTCAGATAGAGTAGAGGTCCGAACTTAAGTTCGGTAACAACCTTTTTTCTGTGTCTTCTTATGTTTCACATTTCTTTGAAATTTTTTTCATATTATTTTAATAATAAAATGTAGAAATTAAACCACCATATCAATGGAGGTTGAAGTATGCCGCTATCCTCTAATGGATTAATTCAGGTTGTCTGTTACCCAATTTTAAAATGAAGGCCGACGTTGTAATGATATATTGTAAAAGTACAGAAAGACCACATGCTATAATAATAACTAGTGTACGCATATGTATGTATATCAGTAGAATACTGCTATATATATACCTTTATTTATTTATCCCCAAGTCGTAAAAAACTGGTGAATTACTCAAAACAGAAAAAACCCACTTGTAAGAAAAGTTCAGATATCAACCCTGACAGTGAGACAAAAAACTGGCAGAAAAGGATCAAAGTAGACTGAATGCTTTAAGATGATATCTAAATAACTCGAACAGTTTTGAATTTTATATTTACTTCTGGTGGATTTTAATGTGATAATTTGTTGGGTTCTTATATTCATGTTTCTTGTCCAAATTTCTACCTACCCTAAGCATTTCACCGTATCGCCGTTTTGAATAAAACGACAACAATTGGAAACATCAGACTAGTTTTACTGTGAAATAACGTTGTTGCTCGCTCGTTTCGCTAGTTGGAAGGTTTGTTGTTTGATATTCAAAATTATAAAATAAGTGTAGTGTTTAGTGGATTAGAAGACTAAAAAAGTTTGGTGTTTTCGTGGATTGTTTCATAAATAAAATGTACGATGTGTGAATGGTTTCCGCTTTTTCCTTCCCCAATTCTTTTCACAGCCATAAATAAATATTTTCATCAAGTATTTAGAAATCTTTCGTTTACAGTCCACTGTTTTCTAAATTCATCTTATGCTGGAAAAATATTCGGTTTTTCATCGCAGCTTCGGATCCAATAACTACCCCGTCACTCTATCCACAGATGATGTATTTGTATGCAATAATAATGTCAACATGTTTTTTTCAACACCCAGCTATATAGGCAGCATCTACACCGTTGCTATAGGCAGTGCTTCCCAAAGGGGTGCGTTCCCCTGGTACGGAGAGCCTTGCGCAGCCACAATGGCTGTCACGTACTCTTCGGGAGCCTACCAGGATCAGATGATTGTAAGTTTTATATATCACTCTTAAATGTTTTACTTTTGGGGACCCATCACTTCGATAAAAAACTTACGGTCTGTTTTTCCTGCGCTATTTCGATGCACTCGACTCGTTCTCCAACTATTTGCTCTATGCTCTTTACCCATTTTTTAAGTTAAATCTGAATCATCTTGCGAGAAAACATGTTACAATATTTTTTCCAGGATACAGCTTAAAGGATCAAGGTCAAAACGTGCCTACATGCCAAATTTGATTTAAGATATTTTCGATAGAAAATGGATCGCCTAAGTTTTAAAGTAAAATTAATAAAAAAAAACAAATGGGTATCGGGAAAACCTGAGGTTGCAAACAAAACCAAAAACATTTCTTATAATTTCACAAATAACATTTTGTTGGAAAACATTACCTTTTTTCTGCAATATTATTTTTGGTTTGGAAAAAAAAATATTCATGAAAAACAGTTCGTGAACCTCCAATATCCATAGCACTAAATCATTTTATGATTAACGGATACCTCGACCTATGCAAAAGTGCTGGAGTTTCTTGCAATTTGTTTTAAATATGAATTTAAAAAAATACAAATATTCATATATACTCAAACAATTATATTATCTTGTGGAAATAATGATGGAAAATTAAATGAACATACACACTTAGCAACCGTCGATATTGAACACAATGAGTTGTGTGATTCTGTATGCCGTATTGCCTCAATATGCTTTCCACAACAGAACACTTTTACGAAATTATATTATTTGATAAAGAAATAACCATTCTGTTAATTCCAAATTTCGTTTCAAAAGATGTTGAAATTTAAAGGTGAGTCTTTTTAAAGTGGGATACGATCTTGTTAAGAAAGAAATTCTTATTTTTTATTTATTTTTTTCTAATAACTTTTTGTTTTTTTACATTTTTATTTTACATTACCTACCTCACTAGGTCTAGGTCATAGGAACCTGCTGTGAGGTAAGTGACAGTGAGTACAAGTAAAATAATATTTAAAAAATCATGATATTTGTTACCCAATGTTAGATGATGCAACAGACACTGACCGTAAAACTCTCTTGATACCATATAAGATACATTGACAGTAGGTAAAGTTGCAAGGCACTAAATCCTATAATTAAAGACAGTGGATACAATACAAATATACATACATACATTTTACATCGTAACAATCTTACAATTATTTATAGTGAACACATTGCATTTTATACCTAAGAAAAAAACAAAAAAAAATGCTAATTTTAAAATAGAATATAATAATAGTGGACTTAAAAGAATTATTATAGAATTATGGTGCAATATTCATATAATATCGTGTTATTATATAAGAGGAATATATTTTTTTGGGGTCGAGCATTTTACAAAGCTGCTCTAGTTTGTCACGGAATGAGTGAAGAATTTCAATTTCTATTTTAGGAGGTACATGACACTAAAAGGGTATGAATATTAAAGGGTTGGGTAATAGGTAGGTACTTATACTACGAAATAAATATTAATGCTTTACTATGAACCATTTCGTATAAAAAGCATAAAAACAAAACGAATCGTAGTGATTTTATTGGTAATTGGGCGCAATTTCGTCTGATTTGAATAAAATAACGTCATTAATTATTCCGTTTTTAAAACTGTCACTTGCTGATAAAATTCCAGGATATTGTGAAAAAGAAACTATGCAACATTTTCAGTGAGTAATAATGAATCTATATTCGTAAAAAGCATTTACTTTGTGGCTTATTGATTACTGATGATGGAAGGGTACTTCCGAAACCGGTAGACATAATATTAAATAATAAAGTGGTTATAAACAAAGTGTATGTGTTCTATTTATAATAATGAATCTAATTAAAACAAAAAAGAAAAATTTGGCATCTGTACGACTGTATTTTTTTAAATTTCTGTAATAATTGTCTTAAATAAAAATAATAATTTTAAATTTGCCAGTCTACGGATACCATTAGCAGTGCGAAATCGCTTAGGTTAAATGAGTCTTTAATCACAATAATAATATTAAGCATATTATTTTATACTTTCGTAGAAAACAACCACTTTGTGGTTTGACATATTTAATGAAAATTTAAAAATAACTTTTTATAAGACCACAGATTTTATTTGAACTTCAATGACCAACCGGTTTCGCTTAGCCTAAGCATCATTAGGGTACAAAATAAAACTAAACAAAAAATACATAGTGTGTGGTTATATATACTCGTACATACAGAGGGATAGCACAATATATAAAAAAAAGAACAATAAGAAAACAAAAGAATAACATTTAAAATATACTATTGAGAAGGTGATAAAAGAATAATGAGAAATTTTATGAGTCTACGGTAAATATACCTAATATCGGACTACTGGAAAATTAAAATAAAATCTGTTGTCTTATACAAAGTTATGATTTCATTTACATTTTGTATTATTTTATATTTGAAGATTAGCGTGTATAAGAATACAAAAAAATAACATAAATAACATCGGTTGTTAAATGAGGTAAAGCAAGTTTGAAGAAAAAGATTTCCAAGTTGTTTGACAAGACGTGGCTCTGTGCAAATAATACCACTTTAAATTATGTGTGATGCCTAACTCAGTCGGACTCTGTTATCCATAGTTTATTCGTGGTTTTTATTCACAAATATACTTCCACCCCGTCCGAGCACACACGAAATTGTTGGCAGCCATCATTTTTGTTTTCCAACAAATATTAGCGTAGTTTTGGCGTAAGTTATTCATCTCCATCGTAATTCTGCGCCCATTTCTTCTTCTCTGAGAAATTGGAAGCACTTTCTATCTCACCATCAAGATATGTCAAGTTTAATGGATATGAACAACCAAGGCTATTATTTATAACAGCCGCCACCTCGTTTTCCGTACAAAGAAATATTACGATTTCTCAGCACACAAGTGAAGAAACGTTTTCTTTCGCGTTTTCTACAAGCGAATAATAATTTTGGAGTGGTATGATAGTTTTAATGGTTCTTTCAAATTGTCCAGTGCTTGAACATTGCGTGTTATCATTAGATTGTTTCATATCTTTGTCATAAAAATGCAATCTATGAACGCTTTTTATCTATGTACATAAAAGTGCGAAATTAAAAAAATGACCACCTTTCTGTTCTGGATCATCATCACCACGGTGTTTTATTTCAAAGTAGTCCCTAGCCATTCACCTACAATTCTCTGTTCTTCCCGTCTTGCTCCAATCCTTCGGCACACACCTCATCCACCTCTTCTTTGGTATGCTTCAGGGTCGCTTCCACTAGCGCATCTACTTGGTTATATTTGTCAACGTCCTAGCATCTGGTATTTTTTCTACATGTCCAACTATTAAAAGTACAACTTTGCTTCCACCGTTTTCCTATAGACGGCTTTAGCGGTAAGTAGTGGTCGAAATAAATAGATCATAGATCACATGCAAATAAACTTAGGTATCTGTCAACGTAATCCAATAGAAACATTAGTCAATTTGTGTCTGCATCACAATGTTATTCTCGATTAAAAATGTCAGATTAAGAGCCAAATTCTCGTAATTTGCGGGAGGTTTAAATTTTCTGGTTCAATACGAAGAAATCCCTCTTTTTCTCTGTAATGGTGAGACAGCTTGCGTAGTGTATTATGAACTGTTAAAACCGACTAAAAAAATCACAGGTTATTGTTATCGAACGCAATTAATGTGTTTGAACCGAGCATTGAAAGACAAACAGCCGCAATACAAAGAGAGACACGATAAAGTGATTTTGCAGCATGAAAATACTCGACCCCATGTTATGAAAGTGGTCAAGACATACTTGAAAACGTTGAAATGGGAAGTCCTACCCCAACTAGGTGAGATAAAGTAGTGGCCAGCGATGTACAATGCTTTTAATCAGAAATGTGTAACCAGTTTTTTTACAATGAAACGTTGAATTTTAGTAAAAAAAACTTTTGGTAATAATTGCAGTCTTTGGGGCCTAGATAATCTTACAAAGATTACATGGTCTAAAATTTTTACAAATTCAAAAACAGCAAATTTGTTTTCTTCATTTTGGCTTTGGCACCATGTCTCACAACCATCGGTAACAGCTGGTCTTATTTTCGTTTTATAATTGAGCAGTTTGCTTATTTTGCTTTTCTTAGCTTCTGTTTGTAATTAGCACAAGCATATTGAAAAAATAATTGCAAACCCTGTTTTTAATTAATACCTACAAATGAATTGATACCATTTTTGTTTTAACCAAAAAAACTGAATTGAATATACTATGGAAAAGGAGAAATCTGAAAGATTTTATCAACGCAATGAAACGTTAACTATGTATCGCAAAAAAAATTCAAATTGTAGAAAAGTAACGTCCATTCCTTTTAGATGAAACTAGATTTTTCTTCGAAGCGTACTTGAATTCCGTTTGTAATGCTGTCAGCATAACGAAAAGGTGAGCACGCTTCAACAAATACATTTTTGTGCTTCTGATGATAAATGAGTAGTTGTACTCAAACAAAATATTGTAAACGTTTTGTACGTTCCTTTGGTGAAGTATTAATATGTATAGTTTGTTGTACGTGGGATTGAAAAACGTGTGTTATATTATTTTTTTTATTTTTTGTAGACGACCACAGACCTAAATAATGGCTGCACCATCAAACATACCGGAACCTCCGCCTCTGCTCCTCTGGCTGCAGGAATTATAGCTCTTGCATTGGAAGCCAAGTAAGAAAAAACATTACATCACTTATACTTATTTTTTACATGAACTCCACACACGAGGCTGTGAGAGAAATAATTTCCCTCGGGGCCTGTCATTTTTAAGGACGCTGTGTGGAGGGTTAAAGTCATCATCATCACTGCTTGTCAAGTCTCTCCGAGCATGCTTCAACTCTTCTCGGTTGTTTGATTGTCGCCTTGCTTGTACACGTGTCAATCTAAGGGAAACGCACTTGGATCCTGTTTATAAAATTATGTTTTGGATTTTAGGATAAAATACCCAATCATACTGAATGATCAGTTTTTTTCATTGGTAAATAACATGGCTTCGTTCATTGAAAAAATCATCATTCCATTCCTCATTCGATTAACATTCTGCTTCGCTTTTACTGCCCCTCCCCCTCCCCTTCCATACCTTTTCCCTCGCGAAATTGTTTGGAGTAATCGGAGTGAATGCTTTTGTGATTGGCATCAAAAGAAGTCTGAATTCCAGGTACTCGTGGGTTTTGAAACCAGCGCTGTTGCATAAGCTCTACTTTCCTCGCAGACAGTGAGGCCGTAATGCAGTTACCTGCACATTGACTCCCGACTGCATAATAAATCACAATTGTGCAGTCACTCCTGTCGAAGGAAGCCACCACACGGCAGTGCTTAAGTGACACATCACCTTTCCCTCGGTGATTGCCTGCCGAGGAATTATTCAATATACCTAGACCTAACCCGAAGATGACCACACGGAAATGCCGTGGAAAGACGTTGATTAAATAGGAATTAAATTTGTTTGGGATAAGTTCTCGAATAGGTACAATAACGATCATAAAATAAGTATCTGATAGTATTAATACGCTAAGCCGTCTTCTGTACATGATTCTATAGATTACCGTGTGGGGCGCTAATGTATGCAAAAACCATACTGGTGATTTTCACTCATACGTAAAAAAGTTTAAATTTTTATTCCGATTACGCTACTTCACGATTTACTCACTATGTCCCTTTTGACGTGTTTATCAAACTAGCCACCAATTGATTCTTATTTCAGCAAAAATTTGACTTGGCGCGATGTTCAACATCTGATCGTTTGGACTTCGGAATATATGCCTTTGGCTGATAATCTTGGGTGGCAATTGAATGGGTAAGTTTTTAAGAAAGCACGTTTCTATCTAATACATCTTATTTAATTTAAATTACTGATATTAATTTGTGATAAACTTAGTTTTTACTATTAAAAAATGATTATATGTATTTACAGGGCCGGCTTTAGATTCGATGTAAGGTTTGGATTTGGATTAATGAACGCCCATGCACTAGTCTCAGCAGCAATCAATTGGATCAATGTGCCACAAAAATCGATTTGTGAAGTCAAAGCAATTCAAAAGTAAGTTGGTATCTTCATTTGTTTTTATTAAAGAATTAATCATCATAATGTTTCGGTTTCGGTTTTGTGTTTAATTTAGTCGACTAGCAATCTGAATTGTTTGCTGTCATCTGAGACCCGCCTCAGCATCTCAATTAGAATCCTGTTTCACTTTTTAATCAACTTTCAACGATATCTCCTTGGTATTCTTCATCCGGAGATATTTCCGTTCGATATCAACCTCGGAAGCTTATTTAGTCATCCTTATGTTAGTGCCCATCATACATGTGAAATAATCTTACATCTCATCACAATAGATTCTTTAAACTCGTGTTTAAAATTCGAGGAATTTAATTTTACCCCAAGCATTTTTCTCAGGATTCACATCGTTGCTTGGAGTCTGTTGATTATTATATTTTTGCTAACCCAGTACATTACATAGAAGGATGAACCGTACATCCAGCAATAACTAACTTAAAATATATTATGGTACCAAATTTCCTTCCAAATTATTCTAATCTTCAGAAAATATATGTGGGCAAAGGGAAGAGAGGGATGAGTCAATAAAATCGAGTTTTGAGTTAAGTATGCAGAGTTGTTCCTTAGATACATTTCTAGCAAGGAAAATGAGATGAGTCAGAAAATAACATAAATTGATATTATTTTTTGAAAAAGGACATGTCACATATGACTGATTATGAATAAGGAGTGATATGTATATATCACGGTTTAGTCAGTTAGTTGGTGCTTTAAGCTTCTGCTCTTCACTCTCGGCGAGACTTATCAAGGAGGCCCGAGGACGAGAGTGTAGGATTCGCTCTCGCTCTCACCTCGGCGGCCCTCGGCCTCGTGTCAGTTTTTTTGTACTCGAACCATGTGTCGGAGACTCAAAACCGAGAGCAATCACATCACATTTGTATATAACTAATAATAATCTCAGTAATACTTGCGCGATACGAGCGTGATAGAGTAGCACTTGATTTCCCTGGCCACGGGAAATTGAGACGAATCGCGTATTTTTATTTTAAAATTACATAAATCGGAAAACATAAACGCATTAAACTTAAACTTTATTTATTTATTTTAATTTCAGGACTGAATTTATCAATTTTTTCAAAAATATATCTGTGCGCGCAAGGAAGAACAGAATGAGTAAAAAAAACAAGTTTTAATTAAAGTATGCAGAATTGTTCCTTAAATACATATTTTACAAAAGAAAAAAATGGGACGTGTCAGGAAATAAAATAATGTGCTATTATTTTTTGAAAAATGACATGTGACATATGACATGAGGCAATATACTGTTCCAAATTACAATATGTCACGATGGAAAAAAAAGTTTTAAAACGCTGTTGTTCGAATTAAAAACAAAAATTCTTTTGCAGTTTAAAAACAAAACTCGGAAAATTTCCAAAAGAACTGATTGCTAAATTGTGTGTATCATTTAATATGTAATAGCCCTTAAAGAAAACATCACTAACAATGTTACCTCCAAAAATCAATATTCTGTGAAATAAATGGCCTAACATTTATTATTATTTTCAGAGTCAACGTATCCATATCCTATAATACGCTCTACAGGACGCAATTTGAGAGCACAGGATGTTCCGGGAAGGGAAACGAAGTTAACGTTTTAGAGCATTTGGAGCTGAAAGTCAACATCCTGTACAGCGTTAGGGGAGTGCTGGAGGTTTATTTGACCTCTCCTCGGGGTACGTCATTTCATTATTAATATAGCGATAGCGCGGTGTTATGACAAAATTTCGTAGTACCCAAAAAAATAAAACGACAATCGTTGATAAATATACCTAAACTTAAAGAAATTAAAAAATGACTTTGTATAATACCACGGATATCATTTTAATTTCTATGACCGACCGGTTTCGCTTAGACTTAGCATCATCAGGGTACAAAATTAAACTAAACAAAAAATACAAAGTTTGCGGTTATATGTACATAAAGGGAGAACACAATATAAAATAAAATAAGAGAACAGTGAGAAAACAATAGAATAACTTTTTAAATTGTAAAAAAGGAACAGAGAGAAAGAGAGAGATAATATGAAATGAAAAAGGCAAAATGCTAGTGTAAAATTTACAGTATTGCTATTATGTGCAGGATTGCTTTCAGTAGAATGCTACAAAGTGATGTTTAGTGCTGTTTTGGGTGCTGCGCCTTAAGGAATGAATTATCGTATTTCGACCGATCGGTAGCTGAGTGGGCAAAAGCGTCGGATTCCCATCCGGACGTCATGGGTTTAATTCCTCTGCTGGATAAGTCGTCCATCATTGCACATGCAACATTTTCCGCTTATTATGATAGAGTTTTTCAAATATTTTCAGGTTATTCGTAACCCGGAATGTTTTTCTATATTTTAAATAAAGAAAGAAAATTTTAACAGTCCCAGGGAATATTTCTCCTTTACCTGTGTCAACTGTGGTTAGAGGTGCATAAGTGAGGAGATAATCTTTTCTCCCCGGTGAGCGGTGAGCGGGCTGTTTTTTGCTTCTGTGAGGATTTTGTGTGTATAATATTTATATACGAATGCTTATAGAGAAATTTTGACTGTTTTTATTCTTATAGCAATATTTTATTTAAGCCCACTCACCAAGGTTAGGGTGGGTATAAGATGGAATTTGTACGGATACGAAGGGGGTCGGTGTTGATGGTCCAGCGACCGAGGTTGGGAATGGAATTATTCGTGTTCGATTTTAATTTGAAGTAACATGTTATGGCTAAATCTATTATATATATTTTAGTGGAACTATTTTCGAGCCCGTGCTGATTATGCTATACTTTTTGTGAATCGGCGGAGTTTCAGAATGACGACGTGTCGATTTCCTCGAAATGCAAAATAATTTAATCAGCAACTTATACTTATTTCAAACTTATACTCAAGTTTATTTAGACATTTTTTTTACAAAGCCAAAACCCTTGTGTATCTAGCGAACTTTCATTATTGGCAAATTTTTAAGAAAAATTGAAAGCGATTTTACGAGTGATTCGTGTGTGATATTTTTTATTTTGATGACGTGTTAGAATAGGCTAGACCTTTATTCATACTCTGACTGTCAATAAAAGTTACTGATACTCGTGAACCAGAACTAAAACCAACTGTCATATAACTAATACCTATCATAAACATGTTTTTTTTTCATACTCTGCTGTTTTCAACTACGTACACCATTATTTCCTAACATAGCCGTTTCATCTAAGTAAGTACGCACTTACTTATTAGCTCTTTATCGGCTGAAATAGGGGACTGTAAGATGCGCGATAACCTTAGAATGGAAATAAAATAAGAGTGAGATGCACCTTTTTTTCTTAGAAAACGATTTATGGATCTTGTTTGTACAGAATCGAGCTTTTTTTACAAGCGTGAAATTGTGTATAAAACGTAATAATATCATTTTAATGATTTACCTTAGTTGAAAAAGATTTTCGGAGGGTTAAATATAGTCGCTAAAGAAAGTGGATAGGTAAGTAACAGAGAGAAGATTTGAGGAGAGCGGGCACTTAGATCTGAAACATTAAAAGATGTATTTTATTTTTCAAATTTCGGCAATTAAGTTATTCAATGGTATTAACTCGGATAGAGAATTTTTTTATGTTCGAGTATGTTCACATTTTTCATGAAGTATTTTATAAGCTTCACAACTGATGTTATTACGCACTATTTAAAATATGTTTAATTTTATTTGCAGTAACAAAATTTATGTTTTCATTATAACAAAAAATATGTAGATGCCTCATATATAAGGCATTGTATCGAAAATGAATCGAAGCTGACGGCCTCCGTGGTCGAGTGAAAAGACGCTCGACTACGAATCCAGAGGTTGCGGGTTTAACCCGGCGTGCGCAAATAAATAACACATTTAACACATACAAAATAATATATAGTGTATTTGCGGCACGTTCCAGAGTGGTAGATACCCTAAGTATCGCCCTGATAAAAGACTAGCATTCAGAATCGAAACGTTGCTTGAAGTGGCTTTGGCTGTGTTTGGTGACCAGATCTGAATAGCCAGGTACTTTCCCAACCTTCCTCTTTCCCATCTCATTCTCCTTCCCACTACCTTCAGCTTCACAACATACCCCAATTATTAGCTCTAGACGGATGGGAGCAGTTCTCATTGCGGTATTCACCATTTATTTATTGTACTCGTATATACGAGTATATGAACATGGTAATAAGCTAACCAGTCAGCATTGATTAAAATACTAAATTAAAAGATTCAAAGCTAAAATATCCTCTACAATTGTGTAAAATTGAAAAATATTTTGTGCGGAAGCAAAAGGCGGCTAGTATCAGAATCAGTTTTATATTAGAAATCACTTTGTTTATGTATTGATTTTTGGGTTTATTTGTGAAATAAAAAATTTGGCCATCCTGTATTACGTTCGAATTTGGATTGAAATCGCTCGGGGTATTTGATAATAATTTTCAATCTCAAATTTTCCGCATCACATAACGTGAGCCTACTAAAAATGTATTTGATTTTCCTAATGATTTCCTTTTTAGTAGGCAGGCCTGCCTATTTAATTAGATTTCTTGCCATAAATCAATATGCTTACACCGCGCCTCCCAAAAATCTCTTTCAATTTCTCGTAGGGAAATATATGTATTTCAGTACTGTAGGCATGACGGAAATTGCGGTTGGTTAAGTGGACATGTTTGTAAGAACGGTAAATTTAATTTTGTTTCAATCTCAAAAGCTTTTTAGCCCCCAGTATTTAGACATTATACAAAATGATGTTCAACGGCCTACGTATACGGTATGCTACCCGGGTGGGGCATGAGGCCCTTTCCAAACCTTTCACTTCTCCATCTCTTACCCCTCCCCTTATCTTTTTAGCCTCACAACATACCCCGATTAGGGATGCCGTAGTTCCAGCCTACAAGGAGTTGAAACTGTTTTACGGTATTAACATAAAATAAGGCAAATATAGTCAATACTACGCACAGAAAATGTTCAAATATAAAACAATTAGAGATGGTCGATATTTCTGTCCTAGTTCCAATCTAGCAACACCCTTTTTTTTTGGCATTTGCCTCTCGATTCGTAGCCTAAGATTTTAACCGCTCGGCCATGGAGGTCGTTTACAACTGAGTATATTGCAACTTTCCTTTTTCTTCATCTGTTCCCATCTCGGCTTGTTTCAGCCTCTCAACATACCCTTACTATACAACTATAGACTGTATGAATGTAACCACTTAATTTCTGCATCATTAATAAATTACAATATCTTATCTGTTTCCAGGAACCAAACTGCCAGTACTGAGCCACAGAAAACTTGATCGCTCAAACAAAGGTTTCACCAACTGGAAGTTTATGTCTGTAGGCACCTGGGGGGAGGACCCCAAGGGCACTTGGACCCTTGAGATAATAGATGAGGTAATTCTAATTAAAGTCTACATTTATTTACAAATGTACTATATTTTAAGTGACCGTTTTTGTGAAATAATATTCAAACTCTTGCGTGGTCATCATATTACAAATGATGTGATTGAAAATAGTTTTATTTTATTTATTATAATCCATATAAGGCAACATTTAGTATTTTCCCAAATAATGCGCTGTCTTGTGTTTACTGATGAGCCTGTGCTGATTTTTAACAGTATGAAAGATCTACAAATGATCGTATCTAAGATGAACGAAGCATGTATACGGAATAAGGTAATAATAAGTGTAAGTCCAAAGTCATGGTGTCTGAAAGAGAGAGTACGAGAGCAGCGTGCAATACAGTTGTGAATTGTGAATACCTGGAGCAAGTGGATGAGTTTATATATTTAGGAAGTATGTTTACGAGAGACGAAAAGGCTGATTAGGATATTGAATGAAGGGTAAATGCAGGAAACTCTATTAATGGAGGACTGAACTCTCTTCAACAAACAGCATCGGTTGTTTGTTTAACACCACCGAGCCCGACTGCAGATAGCCAACGAACAAATAACAGTCGACGTCGACTGAATCTGGTTAATTTAGTTGACGCGAACTGTTGTTTTTTCGTTGGCGATCTGCAGTCGTGCTCGGTGGTGTTGAAGATATAACCGATATTGTCGATGAAACTTTATTAACGCGTCTGTGCTAGAGCCCAGGTCAAAAAAATCAAAATTGCCAAAATGATAAATAATTATTTAAATACATATTTTTGAATTTACAGATATTGTAAGCCTCTCTATCTTTTAAAAGTGGCAGTTGCAAGTATATAATCTCAAAACAATAATATATGGGAGGGAGCGCTTCTGTAATATCTATAGTCAGTATTGATGATTTTCGCCTCACTCGGTAAGACCTGGGCGTGGCTAAGACTAGGGCTAGGGTATTCATACATCAATTCATAGCACATGTCAACTTAATGTTTTTGTTTATTTGCATGACCACTTTTTCAAAGTATTGTTGTGTACAAAAATAAAGCATATAACCTAAAAAAACGTTGAGTTATATCCAGTTTAGTCGCATATCTAAACGTGTGGGCGGAGTCCCCGGAGACGCGGGAGACCGACAACATCCTTACAATACATAAAAGCGGTGTGATATTTTGCGAAATTTTTGTTGTCTCTTTCTCTCTCATGGTGGACGACGTAAAAACCCGGAGAAAGTGATTTATCCCAAATTTGTATAGGTTGGGTGAAAAGAATTAGTTTTCTCTCCATATATTGTTACTCCAAGGATATAATAATTTAATGATAGGTTGGTTTACCAGTAAAATAAACAAACAAAAAATTATGACAAAGTACGTTACTGCCCCAACCAAGCCTACAGAACGTTGAACATTTAGTCCCCTGTGCCATTACTGTGTTTGTAGCCAGACCACGTTCATATACAAAGATTGTGAAAATACGATTACTAAGTGCGACCATTGTACTCGGTGTATAAAGAAACCATTTCTCCATAGAGCCAGCCCTTCAAAAGACGCAATTATCAAGAGTGGTGCCCGAATAACAGGCTTTCTACTTTTTAAAATACACTTAACCTCTAGTGTGCCGGAGGTGCCAATAGTCACCGGGTTTTTGTCATCATCTTTTCAAGAGTTTTCATCCTTTAAAACATGTTGTTTGCATATTCAAATGACCCGTAATCGCTTGTCAACAAAGTAATCGATCAAAATAAATACATAGCCTGTTCAAAAGAAAAGGTGAATTTTGAATTTTCGCGGGCTGTGTTCATTCGATTATCGATTTTTTGTTGTTGTTATGTTGGTACACATTTGTTTATTATATGTTGGCATTATCAGCCATTTTGGATCAGTGGTTTGTTTTTGACAACTGGAAAGGTTAGTCACGTTTTTGTGTGTTCCATAAAATCCATGATTTGTTTTTCCACAATTCCAGGACGCTTATCGTCATTAAAATCTTCTCAGCCTTCTGTAAAGCGCTTGTACCACTTATAAACACTTTTTTAAGACAAAGTAGACTCGCCGAATGCCACAGTCAACATTTTAAGTGTGTTGGAGTACTTTATTCCATTTTTAACGCAAAATTTAATACATATTCTTTGATCCCTTTTTTCAAAAGTAAAAAATCGAAGAACACACAAAAACGTGACTAACCTTTCCAGTTGTCAAAAACAAACCACTAATCCAAAATGGCTGATAATAGTAACATATGATAAACATATATGTACCAACATAAAAAAAAACGATAATCGAATGTACACAGCCCGCGAAAATTTAAAATAGTTAAATTCGGTACAAGTCGAGTAAAACATATTTGAAGTTTGCTTACGTCAGTGTGGGAGAATAAAAACGATTTTTCAAGTGACATTTCTTTTTGTATTTACATGAAAGTCTCACGCAATTTTATTTATATTTTTAAAGAAATGTACTCAGCCACGCGAAAATGTAATAAAATGACAAAAAATCTTCACATTTCTTGCTCAATTTTTTTTTAGTGACATGAGTGAGAAAAAAACTAAGTCTCCGAATATAAGTAGCTATTTCAGAAAAAAAAACTTATGCCATTAACATACAATTATAAAAAAAATATATACACATTATCTAAAAAGATAACACAAGTGAGTTGTTACGAAATTACAGTCGGCAAGGTACGGCGAACATTGTACCTTGCGGAAAAATCCGGTATTCCAGAGGTTAAAGAGCGATTTTATTTTTTTCTATGGTACGAATATATTGTGTAAGATCAAACTATGAAGAACAATTCTATTTAATATTGTTTTATCTACATTAATATTATTATTATTCGGTGTATAACTCGGAGGCTTTGACCCCTTCTTTGTCATTTATTTTCTTACTATCCTTTCTTTTTTATGTTCTTTTAAAGCGTATTTTTTATTTTATTAAAAAAAGTTAAACATTGCTGGGTTACGGATAACCTAACAGTATTTTAAAAATTCATACCACTATCATAAAAAGCGAAAAATTTTGTTTGTGCAATGATGGAGGACTTATTATTCCGATAATTAACTAAATTTAGGCACAACATGTCAGGGCATAATTAGTTTATTAGAACAGACATCCACCTTTTTATATATTTTATGGTAAATATCGCACAAGAATCCCAATTGTTCCCAACCGTCTAAAGCCAGTGAGACTATGGCATCCCCAATCGGGTTATGTTGTGAGGCTGAAGGTAGTGGCGAGGGGAAGGAGATGGGGAAGATAAAGGTTGGGAAGTACTTGGTTATTCAAAACTGCTCACTAAATACGGTCATTCAAGCAACGTTTAAATTCTGAATGGTAGTCTTTCACCAGGGCGATATTTGATCGTATCTACCACTCTGGAACTTGCCGCAAAAATACAATATTTTATTTTATTTGCATTAAATGTGTTACGACACATATTAATTAAATACAATGTATTTGCGCTGGTCTGGTCTGAACTCGCGACCTCTGGATTTGTAGTCGAACGTCTCGTCACTCGACCACACAGGCTGTTAAAGTTATAAGCTTATGTTTACTGGGCCACAATATATTCACACTTATATTGCCATAATTATAAAAATCCGCCGAAACCGAGATGCGTTTGGACTAAAACACTGATGTAAAATATTACATGCCAGTTATATTCGTTGTCGAAATTTTGACACCTGGCGATAAAAGTTACAAATTAACATCACTTCGAACTACAGGGAAACACTCTTTTAAGTCTTTTATCGAAACGACGGGTTCCATTGAAGTGTTGGCTGGTAGAATAAAGGGAAGAAAGTGAACACAGATTATACATAGTTTAATTGAAGTATTTTTGTTTCGAAAACTTCTGACGAGCAATATTCAATGCTCAAATGACGTAAAAACTTTTAGGTTGACATTATGAATTTACCGAGTGCTGTTCAACTTCTTGTCACAAGCCATGGGGGAAAAAAAGCTTTCATCTTAGCCATTTCCTTGAATTTTTATAAGTTTGTTATTTTTATTCAAATCCAGTGGCTATAGTATCCCCAGTTGGGGTATTTTTTGAGGCTGAAGGAAGTGAGTAGGGGAAGTAGATGAGAAAGGGGAAGGTTGACAAGTACCTAGCTATTTAGATCTGGTTACCCAAAAAGGCTACTTCCATTTCAAGAAACGTTTTGATTTAGAACAGTGGTCCTTAACCAGGATAATATTAAGAGTATGTACACTCTAGGACGGATTTAAGTTTCAGCACCCAAAAGTACACATTTTTGGGTTTCTAATACAAGCAATACTATAAATTACTTATCTGTAATTTTTCTACAGTTAGTTAGAAAAATGTTTAAGGTTTTTAGTGAATACAATTCTTAAACAATTTTATTTTACATATTCGTAAAAAGCATTTACTTTGTGGCTTGCCATATTTATAAATAGAACACATACACTTTGTTTATAACCACTTTTTTATTCAATATTTTGTCTACCGGTTTCGGAAGTACCCTTCCATCATCAGGAAAATATTAAATTAACCTGAAATACAAAATACTGAGATATGTATATACATATTTAGGAGTTGGAAGGAGAAGGGGTAATTTAGGGGATTATGGGAATAACCGATTTTCCAATAAACCGCTCGGTTATTCCCATAATCCCCTAAATTACCCCTTCTACTTCCAACTCCTAAATATGTATATATATCTCAGTATTTTGCATTTCAGGTTAATTTAATATTGTCCTGATGATGGAAGGGTACTTCCGAAACCGGTAGACATAATATTGAATAAAAAAGTGGTTATAAACAAAGTGTTTGTGTTCTATTTATAGTTATATTTTACATTATTTATGAAATGCATACTAGAATTTTAGGTAAAATGTTCAACATTGCCTTTGCTGGTTTTAAAACTGCACTTTTTACGTACATTTTAGTATTTTTCTAAGAATTTTAAAGGTTACGGTTAAAAAACTGTATTCACTGGAAACCTTAGACATTTTTCTAACTACCTATGGAAAATGTAAATATATATGTAGTTTGTAGAATTGTTTGTATTAGAATGCTAGAAAACAACCTTTGGTCATTTTCGAGTACTGACCCTTAAAAATAAAACCGATTTTTAAATATTATTGGCATATAAAATAACACATAATTAATCACAATAAAACAGATAAACTTTGTTTAAAACCACTTTCATTTTCAATATTTTGTCAACCGGTTTCGGAACCACCCTTCCATCTTCAGAACAATATTTTAAAAATAAATAAAATTGTCCTGAAGATGGAAGGGTGCATCCGAAGCCGGTCGACAAAATATTGAAAATAAAAGTGGTTTTAAACAAAGTTTTTCTGTTTTATTTATAAATATGGCAAGCCACAAAGTAAATGCTTTTTACGAATATACAATAAAATTCACTTGCCGGGATTAAATCGGCATATAATTTTTAAATAGCATCAAACTTTACTTGTTATGAAAGGAAATGAGGGAACATTGTCATCGGCACTTGATGAAATGAGCCGAGCTGGATGCCTATTCTCTCCCTTGCTACAAAAGACATTTGTAGATAAATTTTTACGGTAGGGATCAAATTATTTGATTGTGTCTTATTAAAACAATGGGTTCGTGGATCCTACGTAGACCATTAACCAAGTTAGGAGGCTACATAATATGTTTTAGATAAAGGAGATCATACTTTGACTGATCATAAAGCTGGCATATTATGGCTGCTAGTGACGGCTTCTCATAACATCACTTTGGATGGGCAAGGCTAAAATTACAGACAAGATTCAAGTTGAATATTAACATGCACTTTAATAAAGCTTCTATTTTCTCTATATATTACTACACTACCATATATTACCCCCGGTAGAGTAAGAATATACATGGAGAGATGGCTAAATATTTTTACCCAACCTTTACAAATTTGCGATAAATCACTTTCTCCGGGTTTTCGCGTCGTTTATTTTAAAGAACTAGCAGTTCGTAAAGTATTTACAAAACATTGACGTTTTTCCCAACGCTAGTTCATACTCATCTTATGAAAAGGTGAATTTTGAATTTTCGCGGGCTGTGTACATTCGATTGTCGATTTTTTTTTTGTTATGTTGGTACACATATGTTTATCATATGTTAGCATTATCAGCCATTTTGGATTAGTGGTTTGATTTTGACAACTGGAAAGGTTAGTCACGTTTTTTGTGTGTTCTTCAATTTTTTACTTTTGAAAAAATGGATCAAAGAATAAAATCCATGATTTGTTTTTCCACAACTCCAGGACGCTCATCGTCATTAACATCTTCTCGGCCTTCTGAAAAAACCCATTTTTTTAAATCATATCCATAATTATATCGTTAGAAGATTTTCACCATTATTTGTTCATCACTACGAATAATTAAAAAAATACCTCCGATTTACTATATTTTAAATTTTCTCTCTAAAATAATAACAAAAAATAAATAAAAATAAATGTAAGAATCAGCTAAATTTTAAGTTATTATGCTATGGTGATTGTGTCCAGCCAGTTATGTTGCTATATATTTACATAAATTAAAAATTAATATTAAGTAGAAATTAAGATTTCTACAGCGCCCTCGAGGTGATTTTTCACAAAAACGGCGCTATACAAATTATCCAAATGTTATTGTTATTATCAGTTTCTTGCTCTGAGGTGATACAATTTTTATCTTACCTCCTTTATCATATACGATTTCAAAAACTCCGTTCTATAATGATCGTGAATTCGATAAGGTTTTTCTACAGCTTTGAAAATTTTATCAGGTGCGCAGTTGAACAGGCATATGTTTTGTTGGAATGATGGGGAACAAAGAAAATTTGTTGAACAAAGGTTCCAGAGAGCAGAAGTTATGATTTATGGCAGTTTGTTCAGACAGATAGGCTTGGACCCCTCGCTCTGTGGGCTGCCTTCACAAACGCCCCGCTCAGTGTGTTCACATCCTGTGAAGTTTTCTCGGACTTTTCGCCGAACATAAAACGAAATAACATTATTATTTGTGTGTGTGTGTGTGGGTGTGTGGGTGTGTGAAGTAAAATAAATATTAGATGGTTATTGTTAACGAGTTTGAGCACGTGTATGAACTGTTAACTTTATCATTGGTGAATGTTTATTACAAAGATATAGTAGTTATTGAATTATGAAGTTTGCTTTTTCTCATGTGAGATAAGAAAATACTTAGAATGGCGCCAAGAGTTCAGAACTTGGAGTAACAATATATGGAGAGAGAGCTAATTATTTTTACCCAATCTATACAAATTTGGGATAAATCACTTTACCCGGGTTTTCACGTCGTACCACCCACACGTTCCGATATGCTACATAAATGGACATAATTCAACGGTTGTTTAGGTTAAATGCTATATTTTTGTTTCTAACAATACTCATTTTCAAATACTTGGATGCGCTATCAGCAATAAAGCTTGCGCTCGTTTTTATGGTTAGCGAGAGACTTAACATTTTGTAATGCTAACAAATGAATCTTAATACATTCTACATACTCAATACTTACATATTTAAATTCCTCTTTATTATTCACTTTTTAAGGACTAACTTTACCATCCAGCTTTGCATGTGATTTCAACACAATTTTTTCGTAATTGAGTAATTAAAAAAGTGGAAAAAAAGACTGCGCCTGGTTTTCCTTAACTCTGATGTGACTGAAGAAAACTACACCTTTTTAAAATTGAAATGAAGGTTTCTTTTACAGTATATTTTGCTGAAATTCGAAGGACCACTTTTATGACGTAATTCATTTCGACTCAATTGAAGATTTGGGGAAGTGGATAGGAATTTCACTCAGTACCATATTTTCTTGGGGTTTTTAATTCAGTAGGTGATTACAAATTACAATTAAGGATACAGACGATGTACTTGGAACACAACACTACATCATATTAATCATTTAAATAAGATGAAATGATTAATAATTATGGACAACCTTCAAATTCCATATAAAACACATTAGAGTACCCGGGTACCTTTTCGATCATCAAAAGGTGTAGGTTTTACTTAAGCGTTTTCCGCTCATATACCACCCACCACATATCCGAACAATTATGTTTGATTGTTCATTTTCCCTATTGTGGAGAAGTCATGAAGTTTCAGCCGGTTAGACTTACTGGAACATTGAAAACGGGTACCCATTCAATCACATAAAGGTTAAAATATGTTTTGTTTATAGATAGGACCACCGAAAAACCGTGGAAAGGTTGGACCATTGACCCTCATACTGCATGGGACTAAAAAACAGCCAGACTACATGAAAAATGGGCCCAAAGTTTATAACACGGCCTACCAATCATTCGACAATTTCTACGAAGAAGAGGACCTCCTGGAGGAAGAAACTTCAATCAACGAAATCGAAAACAACCATTTTGAAAATGTCAATCAGCATTTAATCGGATCCAGTCCGAAGTACTTTCCACAGAGTGACGAAAAAAAGGCCGATAGTTTGACAAGTGTTTTGAATATTTTCAATCCCCTGAAATCAATCTTCGAAGCTAAGCAATACGCCAACATTTTCAAAGATTATATGAACTCGATGCCTCAAGACATTTACGACGAAGACAAAGCTCTGAGTAGAGTTCACCATCAGAACTCTAGAATCTACAACGAAATCAAGAAAATATACGAAGATGATTTCAACAGAGCCACAGCAGAATCAATTTAAATTAAACAACATTGTACTCCACGATCATACATATATAAATGCAAACTTTTATCTTCACATTAAGTATTTATAAAAAATCACCAATGTCTACACACGCAAGTGAGTTGCCATTATATTTCGTAAAGTTATTATATCCTGCTTCAAAATTATTCAAAATAAATATTCGGCATCGAGTATGATTTATTTGTTCGTTATTCCCTTAGAGCAATAATATACAAGAGGTAACGCTGTAGATCAATCTGTAGTCAATTTTTACTAGGTTTTACTAACTCAGTTGGACCTGGGCGTGGCTAAGACTAGGGTTACGGTATGTATACATCCATTCATAGCACATGTCGACACAATGTTTTTGTTTATTCGTATAACCACTTTTTCGCAGTATTCTTATAAAAATAAATATACCATATAACCTAAAAAACCATTGAGTTATGTTCAGTTTAGTTGCACATCAAAGCGTGTGAGCGGAGTCCCGGGAGACGCACGAGTCAAAGAACATGGTTACAATACTTTGAAGTGGTGTGAAATTTTGCGGTATGTAAAACCCGGAAAAAGTAATTTATCGCAAGTTTGTTTAGGTTTGGTAAAACAAATTAACTCTCTCTCCGTACATATTTTTACTCCGAGATTATTCCCAAAGCTGTTTTTTTTCTACCGCCCTGTTAAAATAAAATAATCTTTGTTTTCGTAGAAAGCATACACTTATTGTTTGCGGACGTGCTTATTGTTTGCGGACGATCTCAAACTTTTAAAGGAGATTGAATCGGTTGAAGATTTTGACAAACTACAAACCGACCTAGGTATTTGAACTGGTCGAAGCAATAATTTAAATTTTAATATAAAAAAAAATGCGTCATTATGACATATAGCCGATCTAAAAGTTTTTTCAAATATATTATGAATAGTGAAATTTTAACCCGCGTATTTACCATCAAAGATCTCGGGGTGGTTTTTGATCCCAGGCCAACGTTTCAAATTGTTATAAACTTCTTGGTTTCGTCAGAAGGTGCAAAGAGTTTAATAACACAAATGCGATGACAGCCCCTCTTAAAATAAAATCAAACCAAATACATAAATATGTTGGAACAGATTTTTAAAAATTCCTCAGGTATGTGTACATGCACTGGAACATACTATGTTCATGCATCACATGGAACTACTCGAGGAGACACATTATCAAAGCTTAGAGGCGCAATGCTGGTCTCATGACAAATAAAATTATAAATCACTTAATCGACTGTCCATACCTCTTGGCATGCTAACTTATTTACCAGTTTAAAAAAATACTGTCACAGCGGAAATCATGCAATGTTCAGAATACCCTATGGTCGGACAGATGTTTTGGCTCAACATAGCATGACAAGAGGTATAATTCTGTTAAATACATCATCTATATATATTGATATATTTTCAGATAATTTACAAAAGTTCTTAATTTAAAAATTTTATAACTTGAAATTGCTTGTTGTTCCATTGTATTGTTATTGGGTTTATATCTGTTTACAATAATAAAAAATAAAAAATAATTAAAATTTTAAAAAATTAAAAAATCGTACTTTGTGGTTTGACATATTTAATGAAAACGAAATTAAAACTTTTTTTCAGATTTCTCACTGTTCTTTTATTCTATTTTGTGATCTCTCTCTGTATGTACCATATATATAACTGCACACTTTGTATATTTTGTCTAAGCGAAACTGGTCGGTCATAAAAAAAGAAAATATAAACTGTGGTCTTTTACAAAGTTAAGATTTCATTTTAATAAAATAATCTACTTTGCCTCCACTCTATTTTTTACCATTACTGGCGTTTTTATGATCTAGTTTTAAACGAGGAAGCAGATTAAGAGATTTAGAAAATGAGGCCGGAGTCGTAATATAAAAATTAAGTTTTATGAAAGTAATTCGGAATCCCCGGATTATCAGACATGTATTTCTACCACTGAGCCACTCATGTTGACATTGCTACTACTCGAAATGAAAATATTAACAGTACCTATGTATGTGAATCGCTAATATATATACATGTTCAGGTCCGGTCGTATTCAGACGCAATTGGAGCAAGCCCTTCAACAACCACACTAACTACTGTGCTCGCCTGCTTTAGTATCCTTCCTAACGCCCATGTGTCTATTTAATTAAGTTATTTAACTCTGTAAATCGACCCGGCAACCTTCAGACTCAAAGTTAAATGCGTGGACCCTTACACTACAAACATGGGGGCGATAATCAAACAAGGACTTTTGAATGGAACGAAAATACTATAGAATAGAAATAACGAAATTCAAAAAATTAAATTGAAATAATAACTTTAAATAAAATGTAAATGTAACCACAGATTATATTTTCATTTTTATCACCGGCTAGTTTTGCTTAGTTTAAGTATCATCAGGGTAAAAAGATCATACCTTCAATAAAAACACCGGTGCTCATATTCTTCACAAAATGGTCATGGCAACAGATTAAATAATTTAGAAGCCCTAGAAATAAGGAAAGCCATTAAAATAAAGATTCATTCTCTTAATAATCAGGTAAATTTTTCCAGTAGTCCAATATTAAGTATATTTTATGTAAACTAATAAAAAATTTAATTATTCTTTGATCAATTTCTCAATTGACGTTTTGCCTCTTTCATTTCATATTATCTGTCTCTTTCTCTCTGTTCATTTGTTATAATTTTAAATGGTGTTTCATTGTTTTCTCACTATTCTCTTATTTTATTTTATATTTTGTTCTCCCTCTGTACGAGTATGTATATATAACCGCAAACTTTAAATATATTTTTAGTTTAGTTTTGCACCCTGATGATGCTTAGGCTAAGCGAAACCGCTCAGTCATAAAAAATAATTAAATCGGTGGTCTTATTGAAAATTATTATTTCATTTTCATTGAATATGTCAAACCACAAAGTGATTGCTTTCTACGAAAATATAAAATTTAAAAAGTTTTAAATCGTCACTACTAAAAAGCTTTACTCTTTTTGCAAAGGTCGCGGGTTTAAACCCAAGGTGCGCAAATAAATTTTATAAAATGAAAATATATTGCACGTTTAATTAATATAAAGTATAATTTCAGCACGTGGTAGATACTCTAAGTATCGCCTTGGTAAAAGACCACCATTCAGAATTGAAACGTTGCTTGAAATGGTTTTAGCCGTATTTGGTGACCAGATCTGAATAGTTAGGTACTTTCTAACCTTTCCCATCTCCTTCCCCTCCCTACTACCTTCAGCCTCTCATCATACCCCAATTGGGGATGCCATAGTATCATTGGCTCTAGACGGTTAGGAGCACACTTGGGACTCTTGTGAGGTATTCACTATGAAAATAAAAATAAAACTCGTTGACGTCTGAATGGCGTTCGTAGTGTTTTTTTATGATTTTTTTCTACAATAACTTTGGTATTTTACACTTTGAATTTGGCTCGATGATTAGATTAATCAACTATATAGTTGTCAAGCGAACAAAGAGTAGTCAGTATTCTGCACCGCTTCTTCGCCTTTGTCTCCTACCAAGCGTCTGAGTTGTCAGTGATCCACGTGTCCCCCAGAGGGCGGCACCTACTTGGAAATTACTGCTATTCTCTAGAGACTAGACTGAAATAACCTTGGAGTAATAATATACATGGAGAGGTAGCTTTGCGAAACAGTATAGTCAGTATTGTTGACCTTATACTGACTCAATAAAAAGAGACAAAGATAAATGAAAGGATGTCGGGTAGCCTATTAGTTACAGCCCACATGGAATTTTGACATTTTTAATAAACTTATTCGAACACATTAAACAAAACAATATCAAAATGCCAATCAAAATTATTTATAAAGTCAAAATATCACACAAACACTAATAACATAAGGTTTTCCTAAATAATGATAGGAGCTTACTGCTGATTTTATGTTTTTATATTATAAAAAATGTGAAAATTCTAAAGTTCGGTCAAAATATTACAAAATGTAGAAATACCTCTGAAAAGTTATGTTTGGTGTTATTTGAACATTCACGCATAGCACTTATCACCATTTAACACAAATATAGGAAATAACCTTAAAATCCGTTGACGTAATTTATGCGATTCGATGACGTAAAGTTAGCGCGGACAGAGAACATTCTTGTATACTTAAAAGTGCTGAAATATTATGTGAAGACTTTTCTTGTCTCTTTCCCTCTTATGGTATAAGACGTAAATATCCGGAGAAAGTGATTTATCGCAAATTTGAATTTGTTGGGTAAAAATGTGTAGCTCTCTAGTAATAATATTGTTTGTTTTGTCATCCCGCCCCATTCTCTGATTATTCCAGCCCGACACGAAGGACCAATAAAAGAAGATGATTTATCGCAGTCTGAATTATCAGACTAACACAAAAACAGTTTACCCAACACTCGCAAATCTACTGAATTTAATTGTCCAGAAGACAATAACTATTTATCGCTGTGCTTAACTTATCGGATTGGTTTCTAATAAATTTAATAACTGGAACGAGACGTGTCTAAACCTTACAAATTTTCAGTTTTGAAACTGTTAATTCGTGGTGGAACTCCATTTTAAATGATTTTAACAAATATTTTTTTAACTTTATTTCACTATTTTTTTATTATTTAAGACCTGACTGGTTTCACCTAATGACCGGCATTTTAAGACTGGTACAATTTTATGTAAGTCTATGGAATATATACTATTAAGTTCGGAAGGGATGGATATTGATATTCATAGTGAATCATCTGTGACTTAAGAATTTTAGTTTTATGGCTGACAGAGGTGGCTTTACCATACCTTCAAAAATACATTCGGGTAGTTTTATTACCTTCTGGGAGACGGTTTACACGGGGTGCGTTAGATGCATTGTAAGTTTTTCTTTTTTTAATAATATAATATCTATAGTAGTCAGCTTTACATTTAACAGTTGGCTATTTTGAATTTACTATTTGATTTTCCCGTCTCTGTTTGCTTGATGTATTTTATAGAAGGTATATTTTTGGTATATATATATATATTGGTATTTTTTATGTGTATTTGGCTTTTCACATCAATGCTTAGAAAATAAACATTTACCTAAAAAAAAGCCTAACTAAATATATATTAAATAAAGATAGTGGAATCAGGTTAAAAATTTTGTATTTATCATAAAATTCATTGACTTTCCTGAAAACGCCTGAAGTTAACAGGGATAACCTACGATGGCAGAGCGGTAGGTTTCTTAGCCAAGCTCCAAGAGGTCATAGGTTTGAATCCTGGCGTGACCAAATAAATTTTATTTTATTTGGGTAGACATTATTTAAAAAAACTATATTTACAGAAAAAAAAACAACTATATTTTCACCTCGTTCTGTGGATATACCACTATTTAAAAACGTCAAATAGCTTGAGATCGCTTAAGCTATTGTTAGTCACCAGATCCAAAAAGCAAGGTTCTTTCCAACCGTGCACTTTCCCTTTTTTTCCACACCCTTTATGAATCCGCCTCGGGGTGGTATCGCCCTGGTGAAAGATTATCATTTTGATGAGCTTTGTCGGAATCGGCTAGACCTGGGCGTGGCTAGAACTAGGGCTAGGGTATTTATACATCCATTCATAGCACATGTCGACATAAAGTTTTTGTTTATTCGTATAACCACTTTTTCACAGTATTGTTATAACCAAAAATATGGCATATAACCTAAAAAACCGTTGAGTTATGTCAATTTGTGTCGAATATCAAAACGTGTGGGCGGAGTCAACGGAGACGCGGAACACGAAGAACACTCTCACAATACTTTAAAGCGGTGTGATAATTTGGGAAATTTTGTTGTCTCTTTCTTTCTCATGGTGTACGACGTAAAAACCCGGAGAAAGTGATTTATCTTAAGTTTGTACAGGTTGGGTAAAAATAATTAGCTCTCTTTCCATATATTGTTTCTCCAAGCTCACTATGAAAGAATATTATTATCTTGAAAAATTGAATAAATAAAAATATATTATTTCTAGTGACGTTTGACAGAGACATCACTATCGTAAGTATATTCATATGTACCAATACACACAATTCTAAGTTTGTGTTGTTTGAGTCATCTCTTATCGTGTAACCTGTGCCAGGGGTTCCTTTTGGACGATGGCTAATAAAATATACTAAGTGTGGCCGCTATTATATTAAACATTTTTATTTTTTTGAAAAGTCACCCCAAAAGTAATGGGCTTTTATTTTTGACGCCAGAAGGCGTTTGATGACTTTACAAAAAGTGATATTAATTTATTATAATTGAACCTAATAGCTTTGTTATGTTGTTTTTACGACACGTATAGGGAAATTTAAATACAACCTTGGCTGATATTTTATTCAGAAAGAACTAACGTCAGGAAGGACAGCACTGCCTGAGTAGAAATTATGTTTTTCTACTCTATCCAAATAGCATCAAGTGGAAAATCAATAAGGTTGTGCGTGGTTTCTTTACAAGACAAAAGGCTTTATTTGGGTGATTTGTCAAAAATATCGCAGGAAATACATTGTAACAAGACGCAAGATTTTTATCAAATATGTTTTACAGTTTTTTTGTACTTAAGTTTATTTCGATATTTAATCAACTGTAAATAATGTCCTTTGTAAGAACGTACGTACGACTGTACGAGTGTGAACTTTTCAAATTTGAAACGGATTTTAATTCAATTTATCATTTTTTTAAATAATATTTTCAAATCCCTACCTACCTATAATGCATCTTAGCAAACATTATTCTATATTTGAAATAGGCAAATTAAAGCAACTAATATTTTTTCTTGCCAAGTTACCTCCCTTGATTTTAACTGGTAATAAAAATAACATAATACAATAGCCTGATTTAATCATATTTTACCTAAATTTTGCTTTAGACAAAACCTATACAATACTATATATATTTACAGATACTTTATTCTGGAATATTTTTTTTCCTTAATATTACTACGACGTGGATTTTTTTCAAAGTGTGAATTCCGCCTAAATATAAATACTATGCGAGCCTCAACTGTCCAGCCAGTGAGAATATGTCATCCCCAGTTAGGATATACGAGTTGTGAGGCTGCAGGGAGTAAGAATGGAAGGGAAACAAGGAACATGAAGGTTTGGGAAGTATCTGGTTATTCAGATCTGGTCAATAAACTTAGCTTAAGCCATTTCAATCTACGTTTCGATTCTGAAAAAGCGGTCTTTCACCAGGGTTATATTAAGAGTATCTTCCACTTGTCGTAAATATTTTATACAAACATACATTATTTTATTCAAATTCAATGTGAAATATTGCTTTTTGTGCACGCCGGAATTGAACCCCTAACTTTGGATTCGTAACAGAGGATCTTAATCGTTGCACAAAGAGGTCGTCAAAAAGTATTTTATAAACAAATCTATATAATCTTGTATTTATCACAAACAACTCATTTTACAGCATTACAAAAGTTTAAAACCTTACAACAATATAATGGAGACGAATATTGTAAAAACTAAATAAATGCATAGAACGAAGTGTTTTTTCCATTATTCATCTTATCAAATGATCTTACAAAATAATATTGCTTTTATTGAATTTGTAAACCTAAGAAAAGAAAATAATGAAATACAGGTGGTTCACGACCAACCCTTTTTTATTTTATTTTTTCTAAACAGCAAATAAATATAATTAAAAAAAAACAAAAAATTGATTAATGTAAAAATATAACTATTTAAATTCTAAACTTTTTGCTTTATTTTAATATCAATTATTGAAACAATATGAATAATAATAATGAAAGAAGAAGTTGAGGACGCCCGAGAAAGACATGGCATGATCAAGTAAATCAAATATTTGAATCGGGTCACGTGAAGAGTCAGAGTAACAGAAGAGTATGTATGTGACGATGTATGAATGTAAATGAAGCAAGGAGTGTGTGCCAAGAAAGAGTAGTATGGCGGTCCGTCTTCTCTGCCTACCCCTGCGGAGAAACGGCGTGGTGGTTAGTTAGTTATGAATAATTTTTAACGAAATATGAAACAGAATAGAAAGAGTAAAGATTCCGAACTCAAGTTTTGGTCCAAAGCTAATCAATGGTATCATCATCTTTGTCTTCTTCTGTTTATAATTTCATTGAAAATTATTGATTTGCTTTCAATTATCAATATAAAAATATCATCTTAAAATTTATTTATTTTTATTTTACTCATATCATTATGATAGTAATTATACTTCTAATTCATACTGTTTGAAAATTTTAACACCGTTTCTTTTTTTTTACTATTAAAATATCTCCTAATCAAAAGACGACTTATTCAACGTTGTTTAACATGGTATTTAATCCGTTAGGTACGCCAATACAATACACAGTATTTAAACAAAGCCTTAAAAAGCTTATACACGCCTTGTTTATGGGCTCAAAATGTTATTCCGTTTTGCCTTAGCAGTAAATAAATAAAGCTCTTTAATGGAAAGATCTTTCTGTGTTTTATATTCAAGTCGCACAATATTTCGTATCTGATTCATTAAAATTCAAGATAGAGTAAAGTGTTAGTCATCCTGGGCGAGGCTGTGATATTATACAATATCAGATGTGTTTGAAATAGGTCGCCAACCCTTGACTTGTGGTTCCTTATTATACAGTTAAACCCTATACGATATAAATGATTAGAACTGACGCATTAAGCACTACCCCACTTTGTAAGAATATCGTATAATATAACTGAAATTTTAATCCGTGAAAAATCAGAAGGTAATAAACGGAAATAATAAACCTTAAGCTGATCAAAATCTTTCTTTACATGCGTTCTATGTTGCAAGAACTCCATCCTGACAATGTGGTGTTTAAGCCTTGTAGTTCATAAAACATGTGTTTCAATGCATTAAAATGACCATCATTTAAAAATCACAGAAGCTAATGCTTCCACATCCAAGGTGCATTCTCCGATAAAGAAAATTGAACTAAACAAAATAACTAACTTACAATGTATTTTTTTATTAAAACGTACCAAGTAATTTACAGATAGGCTCAAAGCAACAAGTCGCTTTTCTCAAGGTTTCTCTTTCGACAAGGTTTTCAGAATAACTATTCACAATTAATAGAGTTATTTACTTTTAGACCGGTTAGTAGCTGAGTGGACAAACGCGTCGGATTCAAGCAACATCAGCGCCCTTGAGGTGATTTTTCACAAAAACGGCACTATACAAATAAAAATCTTACCATCTTATTATTTATTATGATGGTAGTAGGAGATTTTTAAATATTTTCGGGTCATTCGTAACCCGGGAATGTTTGTCTTCCTTTTAAAAGAAAAAAAACATATTCGTGCCTTCGAATATCTGAATAAAAAAATACATGTTTTTCGTGCAGCCGATAAAAAGGTTTCCTTCCAAATATTCAGCAAAATAACATTTAATTAAAGTATTGTAAAGTAATTTTATTTCAGACAGTTTGGTTTTATTCTCAATTTAAACCGATTTTTTTCAAATTATTTTTAAACTTCTAAGTTGTTTTCAAACTTATTGTATCATTTTGTCAAAATAGCAAAATAAAACTACAATTTGGCAGAGCGGTAAAAATCTAGACCTTTTTCCGAATGTCGCAGATTCATGAGCAACGGAAAATATTACATTTTCATGGCTTTCCGCGTTTTCAAACTCAATAAATTAATATCAGCACATTGACGCTCCTTTCCGTAGTGGAAGATGCTATTAATATTACCCTGGAAAGAAAACAGCATTGAAAATCGTTAAATTCCGTTGCTTACTATGGCTTTAGCTATATTTTGTGACAAGATTCGAAAGCCCTGGATATTGCATTGTTCAAATTACTATTTCGATAGGCTAATATAATGTGACAACTACGAATGTAAGCAGTAGTTAAGCAACAGCAAAGTTAGTAATAACTATAATTAACCAAAAGTTTCAAAATCTATCACGGCGTTTAACAAAACTAGGTATGCTTTAGTACTGAAAAATTGTAGAATTCTACACACGTTAATTTAACCGTGTATATAATATTTCAAGTACAACATACTCCACTCGATGGCGTAATAAAAATGAAGCAAATGCATCCTGCTTCTGCCACCCCTATTCGGGGAGGCTTTGATAAGGCCGTACCCGCTGCGCCGTTAGCGTAGAGCGTAGAGCGTTCAGCGTTCAACGTCCCAGTCGCTCTCAGGTAACGGCCGTTGGAACACCGCGCGAGCCCCGAGCTTTCAGCCGTTCAAATATTACCCGATACAGTTGCGCTTCCGTTACTGAAACATAAACACTTAGGACTCGGGTAATGTTCCTGAAATAAACCCCATAAAACAGTGAAAGTATTGTGAAACGTATTAATTATTAACATCGAAAGTTAAACTACAGATGGTGGTGATTCGGTGTTCATGTTTTAGTTTCGTCGGATTTCATGTATAATTAAAAAGTTTATTAATATTTTCAACAGACCTTGTTATAAAGATGGATTGATTATTCATAGTTCACCACACATTGACACACGGAAGCATTACGATTTTTAAAAGGTGAGATTTACGTAGTAAAATGTTATTTTTACCTCATAATATACCACGAATATACAATGTTAACGTTTTGTTTTCCTGTTATTTTTCCAGGATTTAATTTTATATTATTTCCCAGCCTTTTATTGTATTTTTTTTTGTTTCATCTAGCAATAATACGACGAAAGCTGCTATTTCCATAAAAAAATTATTTGACATGATGACTTCACGTTAGGGTAGCTTTTCAGAATTGTAAAATTTTTATACTTTATTACTTTGGTCTAGCTAAAAGAAGCAAGTAAGTACAAAAACAACAAAATACAAACATTTTTTTAAGGCATGATTTCAAATGACAGATTTATAAAATGAAGTATGTGTGTATTTTGAGAATCGAGATATTTTATTTTGAAAATTACGCAGTTTGCTACTTTTTAAAACCACTAACTGGTTACCACAACAATGAGAAGCAACAGTTTAGTATTATTTAAACGAACTTTTAAACTGGATGGGGACCGAAATAAACTGCTAACAAAGTGTTCTATAATATCACAAACTCTCGAGGGTTGTGGTTTTCAAGGGAGAGCTCATTACTTAACTTGAGCCTTTTGAGCTGAGAAGTTATTTTGGAATTACAGTCACTTATTAAAATTAATTTAAGTGTTCGCCGAGCAGAGTGAAAACCGCAGTTGAAATAAATGTGTATTTAAATTGAGCCAAAACAAGTTCTCAGCCCTTTGGCATTGAAATTATTGTTTTCTCCTATCCTGAAAAATGATTTTTTTTTGTTGTATATATTATTTTTTTGTTTGTTTGTAAGTCCGATTTTTTTCTACGTTATTTTGAATTAACATCGGGCCTCAGAGGGTAGTTTTTTTTTAATTAGTAATCTAGAAAAAAACACTAATAACTGTTTTTTAATACATTTACAATGTATCAAGATTAAATATAAATATTAAATAAAAACAAAATGAAAATACTAAGAGATCTCAGACCGAGCATGACCACTGAAACGATAATGTTTGCCGTTTTTTGTGGCACGAATAAGGATTCAAACCATGCGGAAAAAATGATTAAAAAATTGCCAGCTATTAGAAAAAATCCGACACTTTTAAATCGCTATTTTTAATGCATGAACACCGCACAAGAGTCTCAACTGCTCCCAACCGTCTAGAACCATGGCATCCCCAATTGGAGTATTTGTGAGGCTGAAGGTAGTAGGTGGAAGAAGCAGGTAGAAGCAACGTTCGATTCTGAATGGTGGTCTTTCACCAGGGCGATACTTAAAGTATCTACCACAATGAATAGTTAGGGGCTAGGTTAGATAGATAAGTTATAGTTAGGTTATAGTTAAGGGACGGGGGAAATAACGTTTTTTGTTCATTTAAATTCACCTGGGTCTCAAAAAGTTGACTACAAGTATCGCCTTGGTGAAAGATCACCATTCAGAATCGAACGTTGCTTGAAATGGCTTTAGCCGTGTTTGGTGACTAGATATGAATAGCCAGGTACGAGACTTGTTCTGGACTCTTTCCTGAAGGGCGAAGATTGCCCTGAAGAGAACCAAACTCTGATGGGGAAAGGCACTACAAATAATGTACTTTAAATTAAAGCCAAGACATTCCAATTATTTATTCAACACAGAGTTTGGTGTATTTTCGAATGTTTGTATTTTCGTGTTTTGCTGCCTTGTATAAATATGTACATTAGAAATGATATTTCTGAGATAAACTCCAAATGTTCAAGGTTTTAAATACTTTTTCTGGAAACGTCTATTATTTTAACTTGTTACCCGTGAAAATAACGAGATGTAACTTGACTTGCCAAGAAAAAATATTAGTTCCTTTAATCCACCCATCTCAGATACAGAATATTGTCTGTTAGTATACATTATTGGTTGGTACATTATTAGGTAGGTCAACTCAATTGGGATAATGTGATGGTACAGTGAAGCATTTGCATGGACACGTGCAATTGTGCCTATTAGAGTGGAATATACGTACCCTCAGGATCGCTCTGGTGAAAGACGACCATTTAGAAACGTTACTTGAAATTTTGGCGACTTGGTCTGAATACCAAGACACTTCCCCACCCTCCTCATCACAATCTTTTTTCCTTTCTCCACTATCTCCAGCCTCACAACATACCTCTTTCCACTGGCTCCAGACGGTTGGGACCTCGGCGTAAGAATATATATTTATTTTACTTAACAATACATTTTTTTTGTTGGTTGGTATAATTGCCCATCCCACTAGGCATAAGCCTGTGTTGGGATGGCAATTTGCAAAAGTGGTTTTTTAACTACATAGTAACATGTTTATATCGAAAATATAGTACGTTCATAATAAAAAATAAAAAAATATATTAGTAAATGAGAAATTTGAAGATATAGTGTAAGCCATTAGTAATAAATCTTAACTGTAAGTTATTAGTTATAAGCTTATAAATTAATTTGTAAAACGCCCTTGAGGTGATTTTCCCACAAAAACGGCGCTATAAATCCATTTATTATTATTATTATTAAATAAAACAATAAACTTTGTAAAACACCACTTTATTAGAGTTAATCACCAACCAGGTTTCGCTTTTCTCAAGCTTCGTCAGGGCTTTTACATCAACTAAACAACATTACATACAGACAGGATATATATAGGAAAGTGATGAAAGAGAGAGATACAAGACATAGTAGAGAGAGACACCTGAAGAAAAGAGAGAGCCCTGAAGAAGCTTGAGAAAAGCGAAACCTGGTTGGTGATTAACTCTAATAAAGTGGTGTTTACAAAGTTTATTGTTTTATTTAATATACAATGTCACACCCCCCAAGTTTTTGCTTCCTTCGAAAAAAAATATTATTATTATTATTATTATTATAGAAACTACAAAATATGGGGAGAGCTAAATATTTTTTACCCGACCTTTACAAATTTACGAAAAATCGCTTTCTCCTGGTTTTTACATCGTAAACCGTGAGAGAAAAAAGATAAGACAAGTTTTCACATAATATCGCACCACTTTTAGATATGTAAGTATGTTTCCGTCACCCGCGTCTCCGGCGACTCCGTCCACTACGTTTTGTTATGCGGCAAAACAGAACATAACTCGATTTTTTAGGTTATATTCTATATTTTTGTTGAAAACAATACTGTAAAAAAGTGGTTATACAAATAAAAAAACATTATTTCGACATCTGCCATGAATGCATGTAAAAAGGTGTGTCCATGATAACCCTAACCACGCCCTAGTCAGGAAAAAATCAACAATCTTGACTACACTGTTCCGCCTGTATAGTATTACTCTGAGATTGGGACTCTTATTCAGTATTCACATAGTTGACCGAAATATGTATTTATTTAAATTAAATGCGATCAAATTTTATCCGGATTGAAACTCGTTGAAGAACTTGCCTAATTTGTGTAGATCTTTTTTTTGAGTGGATTTTAGGTGTCCTGATTTGTTGTATCTACGAATAATTTCATATTTTTTTTATTAATTTTCAATTTTACAGTTTTTTGTTAGTTGAATCGGCTGGGTATATAAAACTATCTGCAGGATGTTTCTTCATAACCGTTACAAACTGATAAGTGGCAAGATTCGCGGAATCTCAATTTTGTTCAAATAATGTTTGTTTAACATCAAAAATGCGATTTTTAACACTTAAAAAAAAATATTATTAAATAATTGGAAATCTTCCCATGGCCTCTCTCTATTCAGAATACAAATATCGCTTGAAACGTTTAAACTATGTTTTAAAACTAGGTCTAATTGTAACCTTCCCCTTCCTCTTTTCTTTCCTTGCCCAACGTTATTAAACATCACATTGTTTTCCAATGAAGTGGATCATAATTCCACTAGCTTCAGGCACATGAAACTACTGTGAGGTATAAAATAAGTTAACTCATATCTGTGTTTTTATTTTCGTGCTACGTTTTGTCTAGAATCGCGGTTGGGTTCTTGAAATTTTACATGGAACCATTAAATTACTCACAACTTCATTCACGATCACTAGAAATCTAGATTCGAGTACCTTTTCCGCATTTTTTACGTTTGTATTTTTATACATATATATAAATTTATATTTATAAAAATATTAATAAAATATATCATTTCAATTGTGATGTGAGCACGTAACATTCTAAAATTCATTATTTTAATAATCTATCTGAAAAGAAGGCTGCAAACATTCAGCTTCACAAGTCCCACAATTATAATATTCCGTGATTTTTCGCAGGTCTGCCGCTGGTTCGTAAAAACTAATTACTTCCTTTAAAAAAACGTTGCCTTTATATTTATTTCACTTTTAAAAAGTTAATTTTTTACCCCACCCACGTGCGCTTTTCTCCCAAAGTTCAACCTATAAATAGGTTGAGTTCTTACCTTAAAATACAACCACAACCTAACCCAACCTTTAGAGCTATACTACTACTGCTACCCAAACCACTTAATTAATATGTGGGACGAATTATTAATTATAAACCAATTGTAATGTAAAAATTAAGCACGTAGTTATAATAATGGTAAAATTTTTAAAAATATGCAAAACGAGTTTTTGAATAAATATTAGAAACCAAAGAGAAGGAATTTTTTAAATGCAGTACACACTTTCGATAGTTTTTACCAAAATATAGTTATCAACAGACAAATGCTCTTTTTTAACAGGAGTTTTAGAAATCGAACAAAATAACATTAAATTTTAATCCAAGTGTTGAGTTTATTCTAACATAGTAGTATGTGTATTACAAACTCACCACAACCACAATGTAAATTAGTAATTGTAAATTACTTTATTGTCATTGTATTTGTGCGTATTCACATTACATTCACCAACACTATCAATGTGATAGGCATAAAACGGGGATTATTGAACTAACACGCACCTGTTAAAACTAATAAACAAACGATAATATTTATTACGTTGCGGATATACATATCAGTACATATTTTAAATAACAGTACTATACTTTATACTTTCAGTTTTCGAATTACTCCACAACAGGTGGGAGTCATTATAACAGACAAGATTGAACTTTTCGATGAGTACTAAAAACACCACGACGTTGCTAAATCAAATTGTATTATGCCTAATCAACGCAATTTATATTTTGCGCCTTCATTCCAGATTTATCACTTTTTTCCACACTTCAACTAACAAATTTTATTTAACTTACTTACGATCACGCCGTTTTCCCGCAGGGGTAGGCAGAGAGGACGGACCGCCATACAACTCTGTATTGGCACACACTTCTTGCTTCATTCACATTTATAATTCATCTCATACATACTCTTCTGTTATTTCTGACTCTGCACATGGCCTGACACAAGTATTTGATTCATTTGGTCACGCCATATTTTCCTCGGACGTCCCTGACTTCTTTTTCATTGACTTTCGTGTCATATATTCTGTTTACACTCCTATCTTCGTTTATTCGCTCTACATATCCAAACCATCTAAGCGTCCTTTTCTTCATTCTACACATTACGCTTACATCAGCCTTGCATTATCTCTGGATATCCACATTTTCAACACGGTCATACGTGGTTTTACCGCACATACTCCCCAGTATTCAGTCGACTTTCATCCTTCCTCTGCCAGTCCCATGCCTCACTATCATACATCATGGTTGGTATAAGCACTCCGTTGTAGACTGCGAGCTTCGCTTCTTTGGGCAATATGAAGTATTTTTTGTAAGTCTGTTAAACACCTCAACTTGCAGTGCCTCAAATAAAAGATCCATGTCAAATACTTCTTTTCTGTGGCAGTAATAAAACCTGCTACCTTCTGAAGCACAGCAAAATTTGTATACCGTAATGCTAAAGATGCAGAAAAGTAAGAATATTTTTGTAAAATTTAACTTAGAAATTTAATTCAAAGACCCCAGCTGCACGAGGCATTTCCTAACAACTTCATATTGCCGACGTCTAGTTGATGTTGTATCTAATTAAAAATGTTGCCAACGTATTTCTTACATTGTTTGTCTTATAAGAGTTGAAAGAAAAATATCAGTTATCTTTTAAAAATGTTAGAGGCATAAAAAACATCTAACCGAATGCTGGTGTCGACATCAAAGGAAAAAAATATTTTTTCTGGAGAGCGAATAGACGTAGGTACGCAGCTTTATCATAGGTTCATTTATTATACTGGGTTTGTTATTTTTAACAATCCAACCACTAGAAGCTAGTTAAAAAGTGCATAGTGGATGAATTATACAAAGCAATGACAACAAAAAAATATAAATGATAATATCAATAGTATCACTAAAAAAATAGTAATTAGGTACTATGTTCATAGGAAGTTACAGTGCAATGGGTAGTATTTTTATATTTACATAATTATTACTATAAAAGGTGCAAATGAAAAACAATAACTTTATAGTTGTATTAAAAATATTTAAAAAAGCTAATTTTTAATTTGGAAACAGTGTTGTAACGGTAATCATCTATTGAACCATAACTAACCAGTACATTATTAACCTTCCCCTTACTGTGCTAAATTATTCTTCGCGTTCCGGCGCTGTGTAATCATTACACAGGTAAAAATTTGCGATTTCAAATCAGAAAAATAAGAATATTCATAGCCAACTAAATTAATCATATTTGAAGTCAAAAATGATAATAATTAAAATTTAAAACCTGAAAACTAGAAAAAACCATCGGCAGACGCTTACAAAATGGGCTAGGAGACCACCTCCAAGGGATGCCCGAAAGCTACTGCCAGTAGCTCGAGCTCGCAGGCACTGTGTATCTAGAAGGAAAAAGCACAACTGCGAACTGAGATTCCATTTCACGGCTTCTCATATAGCGAAGTTGAGTAAGAGTGAGATGTGAATAGCGTCGCATCTCCTTGCACACTTTCGCGTATCTTCGCATCCCATAGCGGTTTTTTAGAATGAATATACCTACGTCACACACTAGCACACGTTTGATTGTATTCGTGAATTATTCCCGATTTTCACAAAATATCTCGTATGTGCCCGATAAGTGCTAATTAACATAAACACTATTTGTTCATTCAATGAGTTAATGTACTATATTATGGAGGAATACCTAAAGTCTGAAGCCAGTATTTATGATAGTTATAGAGATATTAAAGTTATTAGAAGCAACATGAAGTCGCTACACATCATAATTAAGGAAAGGTTATGTAATGGTAACATCTACCCGTACATTGACACCGGAATCATCCATCGCGGTGGATTGTATTTTTCTAGAGAGTGAATAGAATATGTGCCCAGTTTCCTGCGCAGTTTCCGCAAAAGCTTCCGACGCATAAATATTAAATTAGTTGCATTCTCATACTCTACTTGCCCTGTGAACTAACAGTCCGTAGTTACGTATATGTACCATACGCGAAAGTTACATACTTGTGTTGTGCTAAAGCAAATAGCTTGAATAAGTTACATTTTGGCAGCTTTTAGAATTTGCTTAAAGGAAAAAGATTTACAAAGCTTATTAGTGTGTACAAGTTTTTTTTTGTGGTACCATTTTAAGGGAAATTTTATGAAGCATTTCCGCAATACCAGAAAACTATAGTGGGCTAAATATCCGTCGTGTGGTCCGGGAATATGTGATCATATGTATAAAATTTAATGATCTTATTAGTATTTTCGTAGAGAGCAATCACTTTGTGGTTTGACATATTTAAAGAAGTGAAAAAATAACTTTGTATAGCACACAGATATTATTTTCATTTTTATGACCGAATGGTTTCGCTTCGCCTAAGCATCATCAGAGCACAAAATTAAACTAAACAAAAAAAAACAAAGTGTGCGGTTAAAGATACATACAGAGGGAGAAAAAAATATATAATAAAATAACAGAACAATGAGAAAACAACATTTAAATTATAACAAAGGAACAGAGAGAAAGAGACAGATAATATGAATTGAAAGTAACAAAACGTCAATTAAGAAGGTGATTGAGGAATAATGATAATCTTTTTGAGTTCACAGAAAATATACCTAATATTGGACTACTGGTCAAATTTCGCTGATTATTAAAAATGTGACTATTAATTTGAATGGGTTTCTTTATTTCTAGTGCTTCTAAATTATTTAATTTGTTGCCATGGTCAAAGCTTGAAAAGGATATCTGGTTATTACGTATTCAATTCAAGGTATTAATTGGTCGGAAGAAAGCTTACTTTGTCAATTTGTTAATTCAATGTACGCTTTGATAGATAATAGGACCAACATTTTTTCAAATGTACGGAAGCTGTTTTAATGAATTTTAAAAAAATATGACTTTATTTTAATCACTTTTTTTATTATGCTATGTCGACTAGTTTTGCAACTGTTGTTTTACCATCGGGGCTATATAAAGGAATAATAAAATAAATATTTTCGTAAAAGAGCGTAAAAAGAATATAGCTCTCACCCGCAATTCAGGAAAAAATATTTTTTTTATTAGTAAGTCATTAGTGTTATTATTAAGTAAGAATTACACCACTGGTTATCTTTAACGTTGAGCATTAATATTTTTTGCAAAACATAGTACAACAAATTTATGAAGAACGATCAACTTTAAATGATTTTCTTTGTCGGTACGCACATACTCGGGTGTGAACTTTTCAAATTTAAAAACTGACGTTGATTGAAATTATCAAATTTAAAAAAGACAATCTTTTCAAATGCCTACCTACTTATTAAATTACTAACATATAAAATATTTCACCATTATTCTATACTCGAAATGGAACTTTTTCTTGGCATGTCAAGTTACATCTCATGATTTTTTACTGTTAACAACTAATTGTAATGTAAAAATATGCCAAATGAAACTAATACACTTTAATGAAAATAAAATAATAACTTTGTATAAGACCACAGATTTTATTTTAATTTTTATGACCGACCGGTTTCGCTTAGCCTAAGCATCGTGAAGGTTAAAAATTAATCTAAACAAAAAAAATACATAGTGTGTGGTTATACTGTATATACTCATACATACGAACACTTTATAAAAAAAAGAGAAAATTAAGAAAACAAAAGAATAACATTTAAATTATAAGAAAGGAACAGGGAGAAAGAGACGGATAATATGAAATGAAAAAGACAAAACTTCAACTGAGAACGTGATAAGAGAATAATGAGAAATTTTATAAATCTTACGGGAAATATACCCAATATTGGCTAGTGGACCAATTTTATTGTTTATCAAGAATATGGCTCTTCCTTTTAATGGTTTTCTTTGTTTCTAATGCTTATAAATTATTCAATCTGTTATTACATTATTTTATTTAAGCCTCTTACATTAAGGTATTATGCAAAGTTACTATTATTAAATATGTCAAACCACAAAGTGATTGCTTTTTACGAAAATACTAATACACTTTGTTCATCCGCGTCCACAAAGTCGAGCATTAAACTCGCGTAAATAAGACAATAAGTTTTCTAGTTTGCATTTGCGAATTGCTGATATGCACGATTCATTTTAACATTAAATGCCGAAGCAATGACAATAATTTTTTTTTTATGTCAGCGGAACAGATTGGTGGGTGCAATACTATGATAGCCAGCTAGCAGGCCACAATGGAGTTTTTATACAAACTTTGATGCATGGTAGTCAGGCACTAACTGGCAGAGAATGGATGAAAGTTCATTGAAAGCTGTAAAAATGAGATCCCTTATGCTTGTGTACGATAAAACCACGGTTGACCGGGTTAAAAATGTGAATATCCGGAAATAATGCAAGGCTGATGTAAGCGTACTGAAAAGGATTTAGAAAGGGACGCTTAGATGGTTTGGGCATGTAGAGTGAATGAACGAAGAAAAGAGTGTGAAATGAATATATGACGCAAAAATGAAAGGTAGAAGTCAGGGAAACACGAGAAAGTAATGGCACAATCAAGCGAATTAAAAACTCTAGTCGGGCCATGTCAAGAGACAGAATAACAGAAGAGTATGTATGAGACGATGCATGAATTTGAATGAAGCGAGGAGCATGTGCCAAGACAGAGTTGTGTGGCATTTCATCTTCACTGCCTACCCCTACGGAGAAATGGCGTGGTGGTTTTTATTTATTTATTTTTATGGATTCTTTCATAATCCTCTAACTAGCTAGGGCTTATACAAATACCCCTGTCATGTCTAATTATATAGTACTGCGGCTTATTAAGCCTTATTGCTATCACTATCTGGTGGTTGTATTTAATTGGCTGAATTTAAGTTTATATTAGTGAGTTCTTAGAGAAAAGGTCTTAATTGGATTTTTAAAAAACTCCTAAGAGAGGTGGCGTGGTGGTTAGTTAGTTAAATCCTCTTGGAAAGGCTCAATGGCGAAACTCACGTCAGCAGGTTTTAAGCTGATAATGTACATGAATATTTCACCCCCTATCTCAATTACCGCTCATTTTGAGAATAAAGATCAAGGTTTGTAGTTTGTAAGCAAATGATTATTTTATTTAAGCCTCTTATATTAAATAAGCCTTATTTGATTGCCTCGTTTTCATAATAATGATAAGCGTGTTAATTGGATTATATTGTAAAAGTGGGATGAATTTTACGTTTAAAATATAAACCCAATTTCATCGTCACGAGCTTTACACGTCACCCGAACAGAACAAAGATTTCCTACCTGTGGATCAAGAATCAGTTTAAGTTCAGTATGTTGTTTTGAATACCATGTGTTGAGGTTAAACGTCTTTAAAATCGATGCCAAGGTGTAGCGAGGCAATTGCGCTCAAATGAGCGACAGTTTCTGACAAAGTAATTTCAAACTTCAATAACTCGACTAAAAATATACAAAGCGCCGCCTTCTAAGTTTTGTTTTAAAGAATAAAAATATTTATGCCAATACTACTCAGACATTCATGGTGATTTTGACACGCGCCTTTAAACGGGATCATTTCTCAGAGACAAATTATGCGATCTGAGTGGACCGAGTGTTGTTTTGAAGAAGAGTGTTTTTTTACGTGTGTGTTATTACTTTTTTTTAATTTTTCATTCTTGTTAAAATATTTTAAAAAACATGGGTTTGGTCCATGTCTGTCTTACTATGATATACCCGTGTTGAAACAGACGTAGATTACATAAATTATATAATATTAAATGAAAATAAAATAAAAAGTAATAAAAAGGAAAGAGAAGAAAAGAAATAAAAGATGAAATTAAATGAAAATTAGAATAAAGTTATTAGATGAATGTTGCATTTTATAGATATTGTTTAGGTTGTGCACAAAAATCGAAAAATGTAATAAAAAGGAAGGAAAAAAATAAATAAAAAAATAAAAGGGAAAAGAAAATAAAGATGAAATTAGATGAATATAAAAATAAAGTTATTACGTGGAAGTAACTTTTATAGATATTATTTAGGATTATAGAGGTTGTGCACAAGGTACATTTATAAATTTTTGGATGTTTTATGATCTAGATAAAGGTTAATACAGAAAAATAAAAAATTGGATTGTGTATGCCTAGAGATAAAGATAGATTGAAAGTTAAAGTATGCACGTCTAAGTAGGTGTTTTACAGTAGTTAGCAATATTAGAGCGACCTATTTTATAAACTCCAATGTTTTATTTCATGTTTAAATTTGGCCATTGTTTTTATTTGTCTAGTCGTAGCTGGTAGTAGATTGAATAATTTTTTTTAAAGATGCAAGCCCATGTATTTGAAAAAGTTTTTTTTTATATTTTCTTAAATGTCGTGATATATGAGGGCAAAATACAAACTAAATTACAAAAATTGGCCTTAAATGCGTAGAGCACAAAATTCTGAAGAGAATGACACCAAAATAACGGGCCCGACGTAAAAACTAACGCGCAGTACTGCCGCGAATACAGGAAACGTAAGCGCGTTCCGACAACTCAGGCAACATCTGACGAGCCTGGGTCAAGTATAAATGTGGATTTTGTTTTCCGAAAATAACTGTGGCCGTGTTCGACACTGCCTCATACGTTTTTTTAATCAATTAAAGAAGACGAATTATTTTCGGTTGAATAAAATTATTTGCCTGATTTATTGATATTTGCTGACCATATGTACTCGTATACTGATTTATTTATCGGGAGTTACTTCGCCCACCTTTACCTTCCAAATTAAAAACGACTTTCATTTTGAAAAGGGTCTTTTTGTGTAATAATTTAAAGGCTTCGCTGATATTATGTAGCAAAGTTTGTTGTTATTTGTTCACTAATGCTTTAAAAACCAAAATGTATATTTAAAAAAATAGATGTTGAGAATAATATCAACAATAAATGTTCCTAGTGATAACTACGATATATTAATTGTCATAGGGTTTACCAAAATCATCAATCAGCATCACAAAATCCTGACTGGCAGCGTGAAGCATGAAATTACATAAAAAATACATAAAACCAGGTACTTTGGTCGGCCTCCGTGGTCGAGTGGTAAAAACTATCGACTGCGAATCCAGAGGTTGCGGGTTAAATCCCGGCGTGCGCTTATATATTTTGTTTAATGCGTATGTGTCAGTTATGAAATGAAATGTGTTAACATTTCATTTGTATAAAATAATATATAGTATATTTGCGGCACGTTCCAGAGTTGTAGATACCTGAGAGACCACCATTCAGACTCGAAACGTTGCTTGAAATAACTTTAGACGTATTTGGCGGTCAGATATGAATAACCAGGTACTTCCTGACCTTCTGCCCTTCTATCTCCTTCCCCTCCCCACTACCTGCACAATATACTCCAATTGAGAATGCCATAGTCTCACTGGCCTTAGACAGTTGGGATTCTTGTGTGGTATTCACTATAAAAATAAAAATAAATTAAAACTTTTGCGCATTGAATTATTTGCACAATTTTCTTGCCATCATCTCATTGGATCATGGAAAGCATGGAAGAAATCTATGTCAATTTAACTGAAATATTTTCTAGAACGATGCCAAAACTCTCCCAACGTGATCATTAGCTAGGTGAGTCGCGAAAATGTGTTGTTCCAAAATGTCGGCCTACTACCTACAAAGTTTAAGTGGTTCTTTCTGGCCTAGACATAAATTCTTTTTCATTTATAATTCCTAACACTCAAGCGTACAACTGCCCCTAGCAAAAACCTCTTTGATAGTGGGAACAGGCATCTGATCTGGCAAAGAAAAACTTGATTGATTGAAACACAATTACTTTGTGTATTTCTATTATGTGTACAAACACGTCGAACAGGTTTGCACAACAAAATTTTGTGAACATGTTATAAGTACAAAATACTAATTTAATTTTTGAAAAATGATAGTGGCAGTTGCAAGAGAGATGAAAAGTGAAGGAATAAAGAAGAGTCAAAATGTTTTTTACGTGGTTTTATCGAAATCATAGGATTTTACGTGGGCTATTTGTCAGAATCAAGTGAATATTATTACTATATATTTAAACAATATTAATAATCTTACACACAAATATGAAACAGAAAAAAGCCAGGAACTAAAAAGAAAAATGTTCATGACCAAGACACGAACTTGAAACCTCTACTCGGTCATGACCATTGTTTTTTTTAGTTTCTGGCTTTTTTCTGTTGCATATTTGTGTTTTAGGTTATTAATATTAATCATTTATTTATTTATTTACGTTATAGGCTTTTACACACATGTCAACATATTTATTTAAAAAAAAACAATAATCTCATTAGTGCAAAAAATTGTGTAAAAAAAAAAATTTAAAAAGAGTATTAAATAGCAGATACAAAAATATTGTAGATGAAAATAACTAATAATATTTAATGAATAACAGGTTCAAAAATATTGTAAAAGAAAAGAAAAAATAATATTAAGTAAGAGGTCCAACTATTAGTTTAGCTCTGCCAGATGACAACAACTGTACTAAATTAGACTTATAGTTTGATATCGACGTGTTAAATATATCAGCAACGAGTACGTGTTTTCCAGATGTTGCATTCGTCGCATAGGCGTGTTGAATTGTGAGGTTGAAGCAGAATTGTTACAATAGTACGGTAGGTACTGCCTTGTAACCGTCTTTCTAGGAACATGAAATGAAATCAAGTTTAATAGTTCAGAGTTCAGGGCTGTCAATCATTGAATTTATAATGTTGTATAAGCAAATCAAGTCGGTAATTGTTCTCCGTTCAGACAATCTCAATAAATTAAGGTGACAAAGAAGATGATCGCAATTGATACATTCCCTTAATATGTCCATTCTGAAGTTAATAAATCTTAAGAATTTATTTTGAACCCTTTCTATTGTAAAGGAATGAATAGCATAACTTGGTGCCCACACTGTTGAGTTGTATTCAATTTGACTCCTAACTAATGACATGTACAATTATTGAATAATATAATTGAATAATAAATAACCATGATGTTTTAAAGTTATTTACAATTTGAATATTATTATTATCCATGATCATATCGATGTTTTGATGGTTTTCCTAATTGACGGAGAATTAAAATTATTAAGTCTTTTTCATTTGGTCTTACACAATGCTTCATCCCGAGAGTCAACCATTTCCAAAAAATCCAAACCTGGACTTGGTTTAGGTCATTAAGCTTTGTGTAAAGGTGCTGGAGGTAATTTAACCACAAATAATAATTCTGATTATAAAGCAGAAAGTCTCTACGAACATTATTCTCTTTTACGAGTTAGGTTTTAGTACTAAGTTTCTATAAATAAGGGTATCGCTACCCGGCCGGTGAAGACAGACAGACTAAAAATAGTTCAAATAAATATTTGACGATTACTGAATATTATTTAATAAAGGCTTCGTGGCTTAACAATTTAAAACTTTAAGGTTCTGATTTGTGATCCTCCACATATAAATACACGACGCTGTAAAGCTTCAGGGTCTATTTACCAAACTAGTGCAAATGTCTTTGATCCTGACCGGTTCTTTGTTTTGAATTCTAGAGAATTACATCACTCGCTTTGCGTGTTGAGTAAATGAAATTTAATTTTGTCTTTGTGGGTTTCCCTGAATGTAAATTTTATTTATCCAATGGCAACATTCAGCGGAGGTTTTAAGTCATTTACATCTCTCAAACTCAATCGACTGTATTTTAAGATCAAAGCACTAATTCTAAATAGATAAGGGTGTAGTTGGTTGTTTTCCAGGAACTAATGGTTTTCAAAGGCTCTTCTAACTAGGAAACAACATATTTGGAACCCTAATTTAATACCCCTTGTGTTATTTTGTATGATCGTCATCATGTTAGCGACTCGTTCCTTTGACATTCCGCCTCCGAGCGTTTGTATCGTATGTTACTTCAACAACATCGATCTGTTGCAGCCCAATCTCTCCTTCTACGGACTTTTATTTTCCCCACCTTTGTCTAGAACAACTCACATGACATATTCTCACCGGAAACGTGAAAGAATTACTTGTAGTACGTTGGTGGTTTTGCTGGCATCTCACGTGGTTAGCAACTTCTTCGAAAAATCAACTAATAAAAAGTGTAACAGAAATTCAATGCCTGGTGGATGTCAAGTGTAGTTTCTTACTCCACTTGACGTCGGCGTCTAATTTTCTAGAAGAAATTCATTCGGTCATTCTGGACCCTAGAAAACAGCCACACGTTAACCATCAATTTGGTGTCCGTAATAAAGTTTTGACGATTCTCTGACTATACAGCTTACATAGTTTTAGTAGTAAGTCTTGCTTTCCTTGGCACTTCACTTGCAGTAACTATTCTTTGGCCAATCTCAGGTTCCACCGGCCATCACTCGAAAATTCAACGTCGCGTCATCGCACTTACTCGTAAACTGGTGAAGCAGTATTAGTCAGAAAAGACGTTCAACCCCACCTAGTCTAGTAAGTTTCTAAGCATTAATATAAACAATACTGCAGAGATTCCCTAAGGACCGATGTAGTTGGATCATCGGACCACAAATTATTAAAATATTTTAGTTGATCTTCCCACAAAAACGGCGCTATAAAAGTAATCCATTTATTATTAATAGTGGAGCAAAAAACAAACTGTGTTTCAATGGCCCGACGGAGCAAACCGTTTTTTAACTAAATAAGCCAGTAACTTAAACGAGGCGTAAGATTTACAAATTCAAGTGTAATACTTTCAAACAGGAAGAAACTTTTAACCAATCAATAGGTTATTATAGACTTGAAAAAATCATTATTTTGTACTCAGCTATCTGTAAACAATTAAAAAGACACCAATTCAAATTAAACAAAGCTCGTGTGCTCTTCTGCCGAGAGAATATTTCTAATTTCCTCCATTTCCGACACCGTGTTTTTGCACATACTTGTATAGGAAATGACAAATTAATTGCATTCTGCCTGCTTTCATCTTTTCTATTTTCACCGTATCACAAAAAAATTATCCTTAAAACGGGATTAAATCCATGTACTTGGCTTAAATAAAAAATATATTGAGTAGGTATGTTAAAACACCCCTATCATATCCACATTATATTCTCTCAATTCATTTTTAACACCCACACTGATTCTTTTTCTCTGTGGGCTACATCGAAAATGAAATATGTGGTTTTATGTCTTTGTTTTAAATACAAATTCGAGTTTTCATTCGCACAAATACTCATAAATTGAGTTTTATCCGCCCTACCATAATTCCATTTAATCCCCAAAAAAATTACATTCTTTTTCAGTCGCTTTGTCCCATGTTTTTGGAGGAAGGATTTGTTTCCATACATTGTTGATGATAATTCCATTTATTTTATAATGAGTAATTTCAGTAAAAAATATTTTCACGCAAAACAATGAACGTCCTTTCAATATTTAAGTTATATGTTCACTCATAGAATTAATAAATCTATTTTATAAAATTATTGTTGACAACAACAAATTTAAACGGTCTGACTCGTTTCTGACCCCCGTGTTGCAGAAATCGTGGATTCAAATACCAGTGAGCGCAAATAAATTTTAGTTGAATAAACTGTGTTATTTAGACATTTAATGGATACAAAATAAAATTAAGTATATTTGTGGCACGTTTCAGAGTGGTAGGTACTCTGAGTATCACCCTGGTGAGAGACTATCATTTAAAATCGGGACGTTCCTTGAAATGGTTTTAACTGTGTTTGGCGACTGGACTGAAAATCCAGTTCTTACTAATATTCGTCTTATTTTTTCATATCTTCTTCCCTATGCCATAGTCCCAACTAATCTGAACAGTTGAGACTCTTGTACGTGATTCATATTTATTTTTTTAATTCAATATAAAATATACCGCCCAGGACGCTTTTGTGGAGAAATCGAGTATGTGACGTCATCCGATACAAAATTCTATGGCGCCACAATACTTCAAACTTTTTTTTTACAATAACTCCACACAGGAGGCTTTGAGGGAAATATTTTCTCCCAGGGCCAATGTCATCTTTTAAGATGCTTTGTGGAGGGTTACGTTAGGTTAAGTTAAGAAACTGGAACCGTGCTTTAAAAAAAGTATTGTAATAACATAAGGCCTTATTGAAACTATTTCCGATTATTTCATAATTTTGTTTTACAGCTATAAATAACTTTAGTGCTCATTTGAGTGGAAAAATTTATCTGAGTGCGCTCAATTCAATAGACTTCATCAATAATTTATGGATGAGTTTTATACCAGTGCGATTGAAGCGCAAAATTTGGCACAAGTTTTCCGATTTCCCTGGACGAAGAACGACGGAAATTGCATATCATAGCGAGATAATTGAAGCTAAATCAAGAGGGGTTCACGGAAGATGAATGAATAAACACGAGAAAAGTTTAAAATAAAATTCCTGACCTATATGGAATATTATTTTTTGTAAGTATTTACTTCATATTTACGGCAGTTTACGCATGTTTTCCTGGGAAAACTTTAGATGTGCTTCATAAAAATATTCTTGAATACATGTGAATGCGCTATATCAACGAATATACGTTATGTGCTATATGCTACAGGCTTATAGTATAATTTATATAAATATTTTTTTACGAGAAATGGAAAGACTTACAAGGATATGGAAAGAATGGTGAATGCAGGAAACTCCATTAATAAAGGGGTAAACTTTGTTGGCACAATCAAATCATTGTTCAAAGAAGCGAAGCTAAGTCTACAATAGAGTGCTTGTACCAACACTGATGTACGGCAGTGAGGCATGAAACTGGCAGAGGTAGGACGATAGTAGACTGAATGCTGTAGATATGAGATTTCTGAGGCGTATGTGCGATAAAACCATGTATAACTGTGTTTTAAAAATGTGGATATCCGGAAGCAAAACAAAGCTGATGTAAGCGAAATTAAAAGGATTACGAAAGGGATGCATAGATAGTTGGGCATGTAGATCGGATGAACGAAGAAAGAAATATAAGGAAAACATACGTGTGAAAGTGAAGGAAGAAGTCGGAGACACCTGAAGGCACGATCAAGTGAATCAAAAACTTGATTCAAGCAATTTCAAGAGTCAGACTATCTACTTACCCTGCAGGTAAATGGTGTGATGATCAGTTACTTACTTGAAATTGAATCAGTAAAATAATAAAGAGGATTTTTCTGCAGTTCGGTAACTGGAAGTAATGAAATAATGTTTCATTAGAGATCTTAATATATTTTCTGCGTTTCTTTCAAATTCTTGAAACCTCATTGAGAAAAAATGATTTTTGTTTAGTGGCATCGTATTGAGGTCATTCGTTAAAACTCAACAGCAAGTGAAACACAAAAAAAGTTCCGAAAAAAACACCTAGTAAAAAGCTCGCTCTGAAACATTTTCAGAGCATTCCAAATAATCATTGTTCCTAGAAAATTGATCATGTTTTTATAACGAAATGCGCGTTGACTTTGTAATCTTAATATGTTTTTTTTTTAATATTTCGCGTACAAACTTTGCCACTCTCTGTGTTATGAAGTTGAATCTGTTTGTAGAAATAATTTTCATCAAACGGCAAGTCTGCCTTTTATACCACTATGTTGTAACAAAATTAACGGCTTTAATACAGTAATAATTTGATTACAAAATTGATGAGCCGGTGGTTATTTTGCTCTCACCAAAATGGTTTTATATTTTCCGTAAAGAGCTGTAACATAATATTTTGTGATTTAATAAAATTACAATGTTCTTACCATTAGTAATTATCACATTTGTACCTAAGCTCTTTGTGAACATCTATTCATAACAGGTTTAGTGTAGTCTAAAATATTAAATAACAATATTACTCTTCAGGGCATGTGTCATCTTTGGGGATGCTGTATATTAATATACTTACAGACCATTGTCCAATTTAAAAAAAAATACATAACACGAAATAGGAAAAAAGAGCAACAGAGAAAAAACAGCACATAGATAATATTTTAATGAAGCAATGACAAAAATACACATTTGAAAGAATATTCATGTCAAAGGTTCTGGTAGAGTGGTAAAGAATGACGAACATCATTTAGACTGGTACCAAAAATTTCAAGACCATAGATAAGTTAACAAGTCTCGACATTCTGGACAGTGGAGAATGATACCCATAATCAATAGAGTGATGATTGAGGAACAGCAATTAATTGTTGCTAAGTATACGGCAAGGAATGTTGAACGGGATGAGTTGCAACAAAGAAGGTGAGTCAATAATACAATTAGTAATTTTTAAAATGCATATTAAATCAAAAATGTGAATTTAGTGGTCATCTCAATTAGTACCAATCAATATTGTAGTTTTTTAACTAAAAATATTTTAATGATATTTGCATTCCAGAAAATTTTAAACTCAAATTCTATCTTACAGAAAAATTCAACTAAAATAAATGTTTAACCTAAAATCGTATGTCTAGACTACTTTTTTCGACGTGTCTCGACAGAAATATCAAGTGACAAAGTACCTACCTACCAAATAAAATAGTTTGTTTTGTAAAATCAATCAAATTGAGATTGATCACCATTCAGCCCCATCATTATAAATGTATTTGTGTTTTTATATAGTATAGTATACACTACTTTCTTTGAAGTGAAAGCTAATTTTATGAAAATTCATGATTACACAACTTCAGAAAATTATGACGAAGAAATCAAAAAATATAAAACTAGGCGAAAAATATAAATTATTAAAGAAATGAAAAAGTAACTGTAAGAGATCACGGATATTATTTTAATTTTTGTAACCAACCGGTTTCGCTTAGCCTAAGCATCATCAGGGTACAAAATAAAACTAAACAAAAAATACAAAGTGCACGGTTATATATACATACAGTGGGAGAACAAAATATAAAATAAAATAACAATGATAAAACAATGGAATAACATTTAAATTATAACAAATAAACAGAGAGGAAGAGACAGATAATATGAACTGAAAAAGATAAAACGCCAACTCAGAAGGTGATTAAAGAATAATGAGAAATTTATTATTTCTAATTATGAAACTGTTAATTCGTGGTGGAACTCCATTTTAATGATTTTAAAAATACCATTTTTTTTAACTTTATTCCACTATTTTTTTTATTTAAGACCTGACCGGTTTACTTTTATGACGGGCATCTTCAGACTAGTCAGTCAGACAGTCAATAAAACAATAAAATTTAAAAAATTGTATTTTTAAAATCATTTTAATGAGAAATTTTATGAGTTTACAGGAAGTATACCTAATATTGGACGATTGAACAAATTTACCTGATTACTAAGAATATGACTATTCATTTTAATGGCTTTCTTTAATATTCGTGGTCTTATTCAAAATCATTTTTTCATTTCTTTAAATATGTCAAATCACAAAGTGATTGTTTTCTACGATATATATATGAATTATGGATAATTCATTAAAAAGCAAAATTCAATTATTCTATATATTACTTTTTTCAGAAATATGTTAAATTTATGAATTATTCCGATGATGATAAACATAAATCAAAATGTTTTCCGTTTTAAAAGAATTTTCATATTTTAATATTTTCTACGGTATGCTCTAGCTCCAGGTTTTTAAAAAATATCGTTACTCGTCCTTATTAAACGTATATTAAAATTCCTAAAATTAGAGCTTACATAAATATTGTTTTTCGTAAAAAAAATCTAGCCGGAGGGATTCGTACATTATTATTTTTCGGGGCTGTTGAATAATATAACATTAAGGTAGAACTGGGGAGTACTCGGAAATTCTCAGATATTCAAAGATACTGAGTTTTAATATTTAAAAATGTTTTCTTAGAAGTCTCGAAAATAAACATGCCTTATCTTTTCGCAACAAGGAATACTTTTCTTGTGTTTTATCTTACTTATAGTGTAGCAAAATTAAATAACGATTGTTTTATTTGCCGAAAAATCATGTCTGTAAAAGATGGCTAAGAACAAAATTTCTAGACATAGAATGTAAAAAAATTGTTCTACGTTTTAATGATTACATCGTGATCTATTAAGGGTGAAATTAAATCTTAGGGAAGCCTTTGTGAGACAGCTGAAAGCTCTTTGACTTTTCCTCCAGAAGGAGAGTAGGATTCTGCGACCGGTGGTCACAAATAAAATGTCATGCGTTGGTTATTTTAGATGTAAGATTAAAATAAAATACTGTGTACCCTCTGTACACTTCTATTTGGAGCGGAAGATACTTTTAGTATCGCCCTTATGAGATGTTACCATTCAGAATTTAAACGTCACTTTCATTAAATGATTTTAGCTGTGATTAGAAACCAAATCAGAAGGGTTAGGTTCATACGAGTGAGCCCTACTGTTGAATTTGGCAGTCAACTTTGTTCTGGACCTCCAAAATACCTGAAAAACACTAAGCTCTGTGCGAAAACGGGCGGTTCGTTTGATAGAATCTCTTCTCTTAAGAAACGGATTGTAATCTTTGGAGCACAGACGTCAAATGAGATTGCTATCCAATGGAAGATGCTCCAAAGAACTTGTGTCATTGATCTCTTCGGCACCGGTGCATAGTCGGGAAACTCGCCAAACGCACGTCTAACATTTGTACACGGTTGACATTCGATACATAAGAACAAGTCGTTTCTACGAATCATTCTTGTGTTCAACAGCTCTGTTGTAGAACGATTTGCCGGCCTCTGTTTCCACCCTCCTACAACATGGGCCTCTTTGAGACCTAGGTTCACTTCTTCCATCCTCAAAAAGACCCTCCATACAACATCCCCAAAGATGACATAGGCCCTGAAGATAATCACTTCCCTCAAGGCTTTCTGTGTGGAGTTAATGTTAAAAAAAAAACCTCCTTCAGAATATTTAAGAATTCCAAATTTTATAATACCATGGTTTCATTAGATCCATGTATTTGGGAAAAAAAATTCTCTTAAAATATTGAAATTTATGCATTTTTCACCTGAAATTGAAAAACCTACTATAAAGTATTTGAAAGGTTGTATAGATTGGAAAATTAAAACTTTTTAAATGTGCTTATTACTTGTGTCACCGTTTTCTCATTTAAAACTTCTCGATTTTATCACATTTTTTCTATGAAAGAGGGATATTTAAAAGACGTCTAAATAGGTCCCAAGCACCTAGATTAATTAAACTTAAGACATCTGTTAGTACTTTTCTCCTTAGACTATCAGTTTCACCAATGTAGACTAAAAACTGATGCTCAATATTCCTTCAATCTATTCTAGTTCTATGATTGCAAAAATAATTAGAAATGAACTTCTGAACTTCCTAAGAGGACTCTCCCTTTTCATCCCGGATTGAATTAAATATTACCAGTCATTCAGTCATTTTTCTCGGTAATGATAATACGAATGTCTTTGTGTTTGTTAATCATGATTATTTCATTTGGGTCAGCTCGCTCGAAGAATCATAAAGGCTGTGTTAATTAGGTGCCGGAGAACTGAGTCGGTGGATTATCTTGACAATGCGGGTAGACATATTATCATTGAATTTGTAGAAATTAATTATCAAGAAAGGTTGGATTATTTATCTTATAGAAATTGAGGTTCAATTGGTTTGAATAAATTGATGGAGAAAGAAAATGTTCTGAAAGAATTAAATAAGTCAAAAGTTATTACTCTAATTCAGTAGAGTTGTGCTGATGATTTTTGGTATAGTGTAGGATTAACGTGGGTGTGTGAGGGTGTTTATCTAACGAGTTCATTTAAAAATATTATCTAGTTTAATGTGGCAAATCTTAACTTATTTTGCTGGAGTGCAGTCTTCTGTCCTAAACCAAAATCCCATGTAACCAACATTGCCTAAAATCGTAAAACACCCATTTTTCTTAAACCCAAAATCCAGATAAACCGAAATAAAAAACTAAAAGCCCAAATCTTAAATATACAAACGGTTTAGCTTTGGTTAGTTCATTGCTGACACCGCGCGTCGCGCATTGATAGACATGCAACCGGTATGCGCACAACGCGCCACGCTCGTTGTGCCGCCCCTTCGCTTTGAACCGATCTAAAACAGACGCAGCCATGTGGTTTTGAGTCGTCCCACAGGGCACAGGGAAACCCGTCACTGCTCGTCAGTTTGAATTGATCCGTCATTCATATGGCATTAATATATACGAATTTCAGTTAGCAATGAACGTGTTAAGACATTTAAATGCCTGTAATAAGTTCGAATTCAGAATGGATGTTGCCAGCTTTCGCTCCCTCTCACATCGGCAAATTAACTTAAAAAAATGCATTTGGGTAATTTAAACTTTATTATTTATAAATAAAACAGATAAGCTTTGTTTAAAACCACTTTATATTTGATATTTTGTGGACCGGTTTCGGAATCACCCTTCCATCTTCAGGACAATATTAAAATTCGGTTATAATGGTCGACAAAATATTGAAAACAAAGTGGTTTTAAACAAAGTTTATCTGTTTTATTTATAAATATGGCAAGCCGCAAAGTTAATGCTTTTTACGAATATGTTTATTGTTTATAATCTTAAATTATATTTTTTTAATGAAGAGATGTTTTTCTTTAGTTTCACTACCCAAATCTGCAGAATGTATGAAACATAATCGTTTAAATTAAGGAACCATTCTAAATAAAAGGCCAAACGAAAAAATACATTTTTTCCTTAAAAAATAAAATACAATGACTTTGCAGAAACATTTCAGTCCTTTCCCTCGAACCCAACCCATCGTCGAGATGACAGTGGGAATCGCAAACCGAGAAATTCAGCAATCTCCCCAAAAGGTTGCCTCCGTAGTACCCGAGGTAAGGGTGTTTTTCTTCCATTTTGACCTCGAGAGGCTGAGAGGGACAGCGCAATAAACCACTTTACACTACTTTGTTTTCATCAAATTTCTTTAATCTTATTCGGTTGATAAAATAACAAACATAAAACCACTCGGCTTTACTTGGAATATTGAAAATCGCTTTGTTCAAAATTGAGATTTTCATTTAGAAAATAACGTTATTTCGCAGAAAATAACAGATTTTAATAGTTTTTTTAAATCGACTACGTTTATTTTTGCTTTTACAGAATTCCAGTGGAATTAATTGCTGATATTGTTATTTTATTTACGTTTAGCAAATATGTTTTATGAAAAACGGTAATATGAGAAACCTGTTAGTTTTTTTTTGTACATATAAACATATTATGTTACATTAATTTTTCACATTTGCTCTTCTGTTAGATGCTTTAGTTTATGTTTTGTTGAGGTTTGCCTAACAATAAATAAATATTATATCATGTTGTGTTCTGCAAACAGTAATATCTACAATAACAATATATACAAAGGTATTCATGGATAAAAAGATGAGAAAAATATGAAAGTTAAAACTATGGTGGTAAAAGATGTTAGATTTTCTATAGTGAATACCACACAAGAGTCCCAACTGCTCTCAACCGTCTTGAGCCAGTGAGACTATGGCATCCCTAATCAGGGTATGTTATGAGACTGAAGGTACCTGGCTATTCAGATATGGTCACCAAACACGGATATAGCTATTTTTAAGCAACATTTCAATTCTAAATGGTGGTCTTTCACCAGGACGATACTTCGAGTACCTACCACTCTGGAACGTGCTGCAAATATACATTATGTTATTTTGTATGATTTTTAAATGTTCGCACGTCGGGTTTGAACCCGTGACCTCTGGATTCGAAGTCGAGCGTCTTACCATTCGACCATGGAGGCCGTCAAAATAATTATTATCTAAAATAATGAACATAATGTTACCATAGAAACATAAAAATAAACTATTGGTAATGTTAGATGCGAATATTTTTCGATTCAATATTTTTTCTGCTTTTCAATGGTGTTATAAATCCACAAATTAAGATGCGAAAAAGAAAAAAAAAGATGAAAAAAAAATGGTTTCGTCATCGTACCTACGTAATAGATTAGAATGTTTTTCGTAATGTATTTGTCTCACGTAAGCTGTAACGAAAAAAAAATAATGAAAAAACCGGTAATTAGCATGGTATGGCCCTTCTTGCAGCGTCCTTCATTAGATAATATGTTTGTACATTTTCCATAGAAAAAAAAGAGCAATTCGCGTTTAAACATAAAATTCAAATAAATTACGTACTTAATATCAATTTTCGAAAGTATGTTTTGTAAAGATGATAAATAGAATCATGGAAATTAGAAATTATTTAATGGTGAATACTTAAATACCTACCTTAATAAAGTCTGTGAAATTGTTTTCATAAATTCTTCATCAAAATTACACAAAATCATGTAATTACTTTGTCTGATTGGAATATTATTTCATACCTGCTTGAAATATATAAAGTCATTAACCACCTAACTGACAGCCCTACCTCGTCGCCACTGTAAAATTTCGTGTACCGATGGTTGAACATAAGACAAAATGTTAAAAAAATATGCAACAAGTATACAACCAGCTATCAGTACACTAACTAACCAATTGGATGCATTTTAGTTAGTTTCTTTCCTAAATTTAAACTTCTGTTGATATTTCTTTTTATAAACGGTTGTTATCTTTATTTTTCTATTGTTTTTATTAGTGTAATATAGTGTATTTCTAATAGCATGAGTTGAACATTTTGGAAATGGATTGATGACCTACCTTTTATTTTGTATCTGTCAGTGTATGCATGTAATGTTGTCACTCTGTCAAATGTTCCAAATAAATAAATAAATGATCTAAACAACACGTTTACACGTATTGTTGACATATCTCGTGACTCTATGGAACGAAGCAAACTCTGCATCAGTATTTTGCTAATTATTATGTGTAATTATTGCACCGTAGGTAACAGTTTTTCTATCGATACCGATGGGTAAATGCAAAAAACGGTTAACATTTTTGAGGTTATGTTGAAATAAAATAATTTTCTTAGCTTTTATTATTTTTAATAGGAACTATTGTTTTATATTTGATATGTTTTAAAATAATTTAGTTTATAGCCCCTGATCTCCTGGAACTCCCTTATTATTCAAAGTTCCTAATCGCAACAGTACATTTTAATTACTTTCAGTATACTTTATACTATCCTTGGGAAAAACTTCAATGTTTTGGGAACGCTTCACGAGTTACTAGTTCTTTAAAAGGAACCCTTCGCAGTGAAACTTCATTCAACATCGAACTCACCACATCGACATTTTTATCCTCAATTTGTTCAGTTCTTTTAAAACCGGTTCCTTGCCGAAAAAACTACGTACTAGTCGGTAGCGATTTAAAAACGAAAAAGAACTGGAACAGGTTCCTCGTCCTTCTTCCATACTGGTTCCACCACCATGTTCCTTTCCAACCTTACCTTTAAAGTAAGAACGCTAACCTTGAAGTAACAATATATGGAGGGATAGCTAATTTGTTTTACCCAACCCATCCGAAATGAATTAATAAATGAACCATTTTTCTTCAATTGAAGTATTTGTTCAATGAACAATTAATGAAATAGGAACTGTTGCCAACAAATTTATTTGAAGTACTTCTAAATACTGTCGTAATGATCTTAACGCTATTTTTATTGGTTAACTTTTAACCTCCCTCATTTTTATTTTGCCACTAAACTTGACACAAAATAAAGGTTAGATGCTATATTTTCATTCAACATTAAAAATACATCTTGAAAAACTATACGAATACAAAAAACATTATATCGATATGTGATATGAATGGATGTATAAATACCGTAGCCTTAGTCTTAGCCACGCCCATTTGCGCTTCGTCATGTTAAAATCATCTTCCATGTTCCTTTCCACCTTCATCTCCCCCCTCCAACCGTATACTCTAAGATTATAACTGTACGAGATATACATTGTCACACTTTATTTATAATATTTGTTCATCAGCAGAGGAAAATTTTTAGGCATGATTTATTAATTTTTATTATTATACATGTACTAATGAATGTTGATTTGCTGTTAATTTTCCCAAAATAAATAAATAAAAAAATGTTACGATACTGTGTGTTTAGAAACCTTTGTAAAACATGTTTGTATAGTTCATTATATTATTTATTTCTAAAAGCCCAATTGAGCGTAAATGAAATAAAATATAAAGCTTTATTTTACCAAGCTTTTAAAAGAAATCGTGTTCACAAAAAGCACGTTGTTTTCTGAGACGTTGTCAAGAGACGAATCGCTCCTCATTAGCTTAAAGTCTAACTTTCCAAAGTGCTTTTGTATTAAGTTCACAGTTTCCACGGAACTTATGGAAAAATCGACGCTTCCATGGACAACTTGTCGTTTTCATACCTTACTTAATTGAACTTTACAATTTATCGATGGCTACATAAATGGAACTAACTAATTTTGACAAATTTCCTCGGATATATTTTTTTAAATACTTTTATTGTAAATAGTTAAGATTTCAATTTAAGATTGTTAGCTACATGTTATCCATGGTCTCTGGCGTGAGAACTTAGAATATTATTGTAAATACTTATATTCTCTCTTCACGGTGGGTCTCAATGCTACCTAGATAGCTTAGTGGCTCAGAGTAAACGCTGGTTAGCGTAAAATTCCGATGATCGAATTCCATTAGCAGCAATATCATTTTCTGGTGTTAATACTAATTCTCACCCTTTTCTCTCAAAACTCCAAAGAGTTTCAACGAACAAAAGCTAAATAATTTTACAGGTGGATAAAAAGAAAAAGAAAAACCTTAGTGTGAAAGCTAGTAGAGAAACAGGATATAAAAATATTGGAGATTTATTGAAATTTTGATAAATATATTAGTAAAAATATTAATAAAAATGTAATTTGAATATTATAAACAGGAGAGGATGAGAACAAATAGCGTTAGTAATTATTTTTCTTACATCCCATCAACGGATGATTTTTCTATCAATGTTTACTCTAATTTACCTAGCCCCATTTATTGGAGAAAAAATATTGCCCTTATTTGTGAGAGTTGGTCACTTTTTGTTTTCTAATTGCCAAGACTTCGACCCTCCTCAGCCTTATCGCATGACTACCTACATAGAATTTCCACGAGAACCTAATGTAAACTGTACCAAGAAGAATCCCAGGTTGCTAGAAAATGTTTAAATCATCGCGCACTTTCATTAGGAACGCTGACAAATCTTAATTAAATACTAATTCACGGGGGATTAAGCGTAAGTATCACAAATATTTCCTGGATGGCAATTTTCTTTTCCTCATAATTCCGTGTGTGATGAGTCTGCTCTACCTTCGCTGGGAATAACTAACGATTCGTTTACTAACTAGATCCGGAAAAACCTTGCTGCTAACTTAAGTCTCAGAGTAGAAAAGTGAAAAGTGATGGGTGAAGAAGAAGGTTGAAGAGAGAAGGGTGAATGGTGAAGAGTGAAAAAGTTTTTTAATGTAAAAAATCAACTACAACGTTAAAACCGAACTTTGTGCCGTTTTTATTTCCTTATTATTTGTTTTCAGTTTGACCCCACTTTGCGGAAGTAGGTTTGTATTACTTATAAGTAAACAACGTAATTTCCTCTGTGAGTACGTACGACCGTGCGTACGAATGAGAACTTTTCAATATTAGAATTTAAAGTTTTTAATTTTGACAATTTTTTTTAAATAATCTTTTCAAATCCTTAAAAAACGATAAGGTACTTATGATTTACATCTGTTACAGGAGATTTTTTTACATATTTGAAATGGGTGGATTAAATAACATAAACAGCATCTAGTTGTTACATAATTTGAAGTTTAGCACATGTAATATATTAATATTATAATCGATACCTATTTATAAGACAAAAAATAAATTGCATGCTTAGTTTACAAAATAAGGTTATTTAAGACTTACCTAGCTCCTTTAAAACGTTCGTCAGGTAGAATTGCCGAATTACGAAAAATCTGAAAATAATTAAAAACTGATATTAACATAACGAATGAAATTAAGAAAGTGACAAATAGTTACAATTAATAAAAGATATTCACGAGTATTAACGATGCTGAAATAAATCGAAGGAGAAATAAATAAGTTTAATATAGTATGAAAAGAAGAACTGTGTCACACTCGCCATAGTGAAAGACAACCAAACTTAAGCTATCTGAATATTCAAGCACTTCCCAAGACGAAAGAACTTTTTTTTTGGCACACACTTCATGCTTTACAAACACTCGTTACTCGTCTCAAACATATCGTCGCTGGAACGGCAAAAGAGCTGAAGCGAAACTTTGGTCAAAAATGAGTTAAATACCTGTGCAGTTTTAATTTTAAAAAATCTGCATCGAGTGCTCTGACTCTCGTTTGATCCTAAAGACTTTTATGGCGCTTTGGCCATTTAAAATATATTTACCATTTAAGAGAAGGCTCGACTCAAGCAACACAAGTTTGGGACTTTTTTTAGCTTTTGTCGATTCAGGTAACTCAATGAGAGCATTAAGTTACCTGAGGTATTTTTTTTTTCGAAATCCAACTGAAGAGTTTATTGTAAATAAAAAAACAACTTTGATATAAACTTTTCAAAAAGGCGCTTCAGTTTTTTTGCCTTTCTGGTGACGATATTTTAATATGGTCTTATTACGACTTCTTACATAACTCCGCTAAAGTATCTGGTTATATTGAAGGTGCCATTTCTTTCTGGAGCTGTTCTAGACTTCTTCTTCCATCTACTTGGGCGTCATATAACTTCTTGACACCCTTTTTTCCATCGTGCTCTATATCTCCAAACGATTTTTGCATATTTTCATCTATTTCATTCGTAATCCACTCGTATCTAGCTTTACCATACATTTGCCTCAGGTATTAAACTTCCACAGCGATTAGTTTACTTTCATATTTTATTTTGTCAGTTCCATACCTCTCTATATACGGGTATGCCAAGACAGAGATGTGTGTGACCCTCCATCCTCTCAATTTACCAATACGGAGAAACAGCTTGTAGGTAACATAGTTGTAAATCGTCCTTAATTAGATCAAACTCCTTCACATCTGCTGACCATCAAATCGACGATCAGCGCCATTTTGAAATTGAGACATTTTGACATTTGAACGGTACGATGAATAAGCCGATTCTCATCCCGTTTCAGCTTTCGATCAAATTTTGCATTTGGCTTGCGTAGTCGAGTGGTACGACGCTCGACTACGAATCCAAAGGTCGCGGGTTCGAACCTGGCGTGCGCAAATACATTTTATTCAATGAATATGTGTCATAACACATTTAATGAATATAAAATAATATATAATTCAATTCAATTTCTTTATTCATTTTAATAACATTACAAAATAAAATTTTAAGGCGTTATTAAAGATATATAAAAAATATATATATGGAGTAAACAAAAAACAGAGTACACTGCATATAATATACAATATAAGACAAGATTTTATAACTAAACAGAATAATATATTTGCGGCACGTTCCCGAGTAGTAGACACCAGTATCGCCCTGGTGAAAGACCACCATTCAGAATTAAAACGTTGCTTTAAATGGCTTTAGCCGTGTTTGGTGACCAGAACTAACCTTCCTCGTCCCCATCTCCTTCCCCTCCTAACTACCTTAAGCCTCACAACATACCTCAATTGGGGATTCTATAGTCTCACTGGCTCTAGACGGTAGAGAGCAGTTGGGACTCTTGTTCGGTATTCACTATAAAAAAAATACATATGAAAAAACATGACAGTAATGCGTGATAGCTAATTAAAACTTGGTAAAAAGCTGAAATAGAATTACCATAGCCCCAACCTTAGTAGGTTATAACATTTGAAATATACGAGTAATTTGTTACTACAAATCTCCCTTGACGCGACACAGTTACCCCGTAACAACTGGGATGAAACGAGAGGAGCTCACGAGCAATGACACACGAACATCTGCAATTAAAACGAGTCACCGTGAATAATTTAAGGCATTTGCACGGCGACGTCACGTGTTATGAAAGCTTCGCGCCAGCATGTCGCGGTGAACTGGCGTGATGAAAATACTAATCGAAAAATTCTGATAAATATTAACATTTAGCCGCTGGAAAACGAAATAACTCTCTTTGAAAAGCACAATAACAAAAAACGTTATTTGTGTGTGTTTTTGACGAGGTCGGTAGGTAGGTACTAGTACCATTCAAAAGAGCTTTTGAAAAAATATTTTTATTTGATTATCCGGTGTTATTTTATAATATAGATTTAGAGTCTCAACTAAAAACAATAGCATTCATAATTAGAGGAAATATGTGAGGCTTGACAAAGCACAGTGGGGAGGGAGTTGAGGAAGAGGGAGGTTGAGAAATAAATTTCTCTTACTAAAGTGATAACTCACTAAAGACACTTCTGAGAATAATATATATTTCACTCTTAATCGATATGCAAAATTATCTTAAGATAAACTACATGTTTTATGTGAAATAAATCTGTTTATTCACGGTAGTATTTCATTCTACATTTAATTTTTTATTAATTTTATGATTTAAAAAAACCATTGCTTTTACTATTATTTTTTACCAGCCGGGTTTCAAACTCGCGATCTTTAGATTCAGAGACAAAGAGATTGCCACTCTGCCACGGAGGTCTTCAGTTTTGGTAAGTACGAGTACCTCAGAAAATATTATATGATTTTTAGTTTTAAACGGTTTGGCTTAAAGTACCTACCTACTTTACACAATATCTTATCAGAGTATAGTATTTGAGATACGGGGCTGATAAGGACTTTGACATAAGGGTGAATGCGGGAAATTCAATTGATGAAGGACTAAATATTGAAGTCACTTATGTAAAGTTGTCAAAGGAAGCCAGGCTAGCAGTTCACAGTGGGGTTCTGATAACAACCCTGATATGGGGTAGTGAGGCAGAAGTACGATGAAAGTAGACTGAACGCAGTAAGAATTATATCCCTGAGGAATAGGTATTATTTAGATGGTTTGAACACAGAAACCTAGTAGAAAAGTTAAAAAACATATGACCCGTAAGGTTATGCGAAATATCACAAAACTGTGCTATAGAAATACAATGTTACATAATTATTATTCATAAACATTTCCATTGTGAGAACGTACGAGTGTGAACTTTTCAAAATTTAAACTGACGGATGTATTAAAAAAAAAATCTTTTCAAATCCCTACCTATCTATAATAAAAAAGATAAACTGCCTACCCATATTTTTTTTTATATAACCATAAATAATTTATTTTATGGGTACGTACGTCCGGACGAGTGCGAATTTTTCAAATTCGGAACTGTTTGAATTATCAAATTTAAAAAATATATGTTTTCAAATCCCTACCAACCTAATAAAGAACCAAACCATAATGTATTTTATCAGATATTATTCTTTATTTAAAATGGATGGATTAAAGCAACTAATATTGTTTCTTGGCAAGTCAAATTACATCCCGTGATTGTACATCGGGTAACAATCAGTTTTTTTTTATTAGAATAAGCAAACACTTTGTGGATTGACATGATAAATAAAATTAAAAAACACACGTTGTTTAAATCCACTTTATTTTTGTATAAGTCAACTAGTTTCGACTCTGCTGAGTCTTCATCGGGACTTAAAAATATACTAATTAGTATATTTTTAACTCATTAGTATATTTTTAAGTCCCGATGAAGACTCAGCAGAGTCGAAACTAGTTGACGTATACCAAAATAAAGTGGATTTAAACAACGTGTGTTTTATTTTATTTAGTTGAGTTTTTTTTTTTAATAAATAAAACACTTTTTTATATAATCAACATATAATACTAGGCTAATTTACACAGTGCAATTTTTGTGAAATATCACCTTAATGGATCCTTCCTCGGGAAAAATTATTTACATCCAATAATATTTTTAATAATTACAAAAATGTATCCGTTTCCGATTTACAGAGTTGAATAACATGAAAAACCTAATCCAACTCCGAACTTCCCTGCTTTCATAAAACATATTGAATTACTGAACATATTGTATCCTGCCATTAATGAGCACAAGCTGTACCAGTTAAATCATTTTCAAACTGAACTTAATTAAGTTCGATCCACCCAACTTGTGAGTCTTCAGATATCCTGTTCCATTAACGTTATTAGGCGATCGTTCCAGTGCAGAAATAGCCGTCGGTTTATAGTTAGCGACCACATAATATAATGGAAGCCAGTATTATAGTGTGGAAACAGATCAATAGATGGCAGCAACTACCCTTCCACTAGCAATTCTGTGCATGAGAGCTTGAATGCGTACCAGGCATTAATCTCCTATAAATAGATTGAGCGGTAAAAGCTTTTGTATGATGATTACGTGCAATAATTCAATGGACCTTTTAGATTTTTAATATAATAAATAAACTCATCTTAGAAATGAGGGCAAATTACCTGCATCTTCATATTTTTCAAATCTTTTTTCTACTAGCAATTTCTTCTGCTATTTTTCCCCATTCCTTCCAAGTGGTATCTCCAAGTGTCCCTTTCTTTTACTTTTCAGGCCTAATCTCTCCTCTAACAACCTCTTTATGTACATATCGTCACCGAAAATTCAAAAGACCTGAAGCGCCATTTTCGGAAGTTTACACCACAGCACTTTAAAGTTTTTGTTTTAAAATAAAAGTCATAAAACTCTTCAGTAACTCAGGTAACTCAATGCTCTCACTAAGTTACCTGAAGCGACGAAAACTAACACAGTCTCAAACTTGTGTCGCTTGAGTTAAGCCTTTCTCGCAAATGGAAAATACATTTTAGATTACTGAAGGGTCGCAAAGTCTTCAGAATCAAACGAGAGTCAGCACATTCGATGCAGAAAAATAAACCGATCAAAACTGCATATTTAACTCATTTTTACCAAAGTATCGCTTTAGCCCTTTTTGCTTTCCAGCAACGATATTACCTAGCTTTCATTGAGTTATGAGATATCCGTACCGGAGTTGCAACTTGCCTGGAGCCAGTAAAACTGTGATATTCCCCTTCAGATTACGTTGTGAGGTTGGGAAAAGTAGAGGAAAGGACAAAGTTTAAGAAGTATCTAGCTTTTTAGATCTGGTCACTAAACACAGCTAAAACAATTTTCAAAGCTTTATCAATAAAAGTAAGAGAAAAGTAACGGATACGTACCGAGAACTCTTAAGATGAACGCTGCAACTTTAAGTATAATGCTCTTTATCTGATCAGATAAACGTGAGATACTTTACCCGAGCAGTAGTCTCTAGCTAATAAAGCAATCGTAAAACCAATATCTACGTGAAAGTAGGAAATGGAATTAAATCCTCTATCAGATAAGTGCTGGAAGCAATTTGTAGTAAAACTGATTAAGACAGCATTGATCGATCATTATAGTTGAATGTCTGTTTGCACCTGACAATAATACTCTTGCACAGGTAGAGATGATGAAACAATTATACTGACTGTGTTTAGGTCAAAAGTTTTATTCCACATTTTTTGTAAGTAAACTTAGGTCTAGTGGTTTGAACCACTATCATATTTTACATTATCTTAAATCGATGATTAGCGCCATTATAATTTGTCTACGGCTACCACTTCAAATAATCTCCCTCACACATTCTCGGCTAACTTCAGCATTTGATCAAATTATGATCAGTTGTCATACCGTTATGTATGTTATCACCAAGGCGTAAATTTCCTTTTCGAAAAAATGTGGAATAATGCCTTTGACCTAAAGACAGTTGATATGTCATGTTGACCGATTAGTAGCTGAGTGGACTAACGCGTCGGATTCCATTCCGGGCGTCGTGGGTTCAATTCTTCTGTTAGCTAAGTCCTCAATCATTTCACAAGCAACATTTTACGCTTATTATGATAGCAGTAAGAGTTTTTCAAATATTGTCAGGTTATTCGTAACCTAATTAATTTAAAAAATATAAATAAATACATTTATGATTTAAGAGTAAATAATCCACTATATACGGTAGTGGGGATTATGATGGTATGGGGAAAATTATTTTCAAATTAGTTACGTACTAATGACAAATAGCCATTTTGTATAACCAACAGCATGATGGATGCAAACACATATAACTTCCCCGATGAATATTACTTATTTTTATGATCGCTTAGCGAGTGTTTTTGCCTTTACCAGGTACCCACCGTCAAAAACACGATTTAAACGGAACCTTGTCATTTCAAAGCTCACCATTAAAGAGATATTGACATTTCAAACAAACACATAAAACATACATATCTGCGTTATAGATAAAATTTCCAAAACGAATTTGAATAAGCTTCGGCTAAAAAAGAAATAGAGTATAAATAAATTGATTGTTAAAAAATCATCAGATTATTTTTAATTAAATTAAAACATTACCTGTATTATTTATTGATCACCAATATGCAGAGAGTTTTAACGAATGTAATTAAAGCCATCAATTTAGATTCTTAAATACATTTATCTTTTGTCTTGAAATTTAAATCTAGGCCTTCCTTCCAATTCTATAAACGTTAACGCGTTTCCGAGAAGAATCTAAGATGAAAAAATCATTAGTAGATTGGGCCCGATCAATTATTTACTGCGAGTTCGTGGGCCAATGAAAGGCGGACGAATGGAACATGAAAGAAGAAAATTATTCTCGAGAAAGGCAGGCATTATTTTAAGATTTACGCCTCTGGAGCTTTTAATAATGTAGTTGTTCAATCAACACAATTTCTATTCAAGGTGTTTTAAAATTAGTTTAATAAAAAAAGAACCATAATATGGAATATTTAAATAGAGAAGAGACTGAATAATCAAATTCCTAATTAACTTGGAGTATACTTTTTAGTGTTTTATGAAAGTGGATGACAAACGTGTTTTCAATTGGAATCTATATGTTGAAATATTTAAAACTTTGACATGAAGCACTCACTTTGTGGTAAGATATAAATAAATTTAATATAATAATAAACGCCTAAATAATTTGGAAGCCTTGAAGTTAATAAATCCCTAAAAATAAATAAAATCAACTTACTTAATAATCAATTAGATTTATCCAGTAGCCTTCTTTTAAACATGTTCCCCTTCCAACACTCTACCCCCCCCCCCATACCTAATCCCCACCTAAGTTGATGTACCCATTTTATGTTTTCCCCAAGCTTTGTAATTCTGTTTTAATTTAGTATATATTTATTCAACCCTGAAGACGGTTCAGGTAGAGCCGAAACCGGTTGGTGTATGTATCTAATAAAGTGGTATTAAAACAAAGAAAATTTTATTTCAATTTTTTTTTAAATATTTTACTTAAGAAAACACACTACCCTAGAAAGAAGCGGTTAGAGACATTCCCCAAAAAAGTGGACGGAGAACCAAGAATTAAACAAATTGCTTTGCATTCGTTGATGTTTTATCAAATTGCGAAAAATACAAGAACCTTTTATCTACAGGCTCAACTCAAAATGTTTAACTAAGAATTCGTTGGAAAAAATTATAAATTCACCGTGACATGGGCTCCAACTTGCACGTCTGTACCAGCTTTCTCGGCTTTCGAGCTGCGAACGGTGCATAAATGGAGTAACACTAGGAACTAGAGATGATCGATATACCTGCCCCGGTTAAAAGGAACCGGTTCCAAGCCGGTCACTGGAACCGTCGTTATTATTTCTCTGAGGAACCGGTTCCTAATTTTCGGAAATAAAAATGGCGAATATCCATTTAATGCTTTTCGCCGGAAAGGTGCGGTTGCGGTTCTTTTTATTTGCTGTAATTTTGTTGTATCCAATTATCTGCCAATATTGCAACAAAAATGAAGTTAAAATTTCAAATACCCAATTGAATTATGGACCTGTTTATTTTATGTTAGAAATTTTTCAACACAATAGCAATGGTTAAATGTGAATTAATTCAAATTTCAAAAGCAAATCGAACTTCATTTTATTTCACTTGTAGTTTCCTTTAAATTTCTCCAACAAAAAACGTTAGTTCAAATAAGATGACGTTATGACAGATCACTTCTAATTATATTGTAGAAAAACTTTGTGGAGTACACTACACTCATTACTTGAGAAAAAATATTTATTTAGATTTTTCAAAAAAATCAAATAAAATCGTTAAGTCTACGAAACCTTTCATAGCTTTCATATTTCTTTCTTTAATCCTATAGAATTAAAAAGTGATTTAGATGAATTAGCATGTGGAGTAAAATAAGTAAAATTTAACACTTTCATTTTTTAATACGTAAAGAGTAAGGACACCATAATTAAAAACCACATCTGTTAATGTTAATTTGGGAATAAGTATTCGTTTAAGGTGTGAAATTTATGTTCGTTTTTTTATGTTTATGTTGGTAGTATTTTTACGATAAATGTGAATGCAGTGTTATAAAAAGATTGAGATAGGTTCATTTGAATGCGAAACAAAAAGGTTTTATTTTTTCCGAATAAAACTTAATTCAAATTTTCCATTAGGAATATTATTTTATGGTCTCATTCACTCCTATGTAGAAACATTTTAACATTTTAAAAACTTTTGGCAGTCGAAATATTCATGCCAAGCTGTCAAGACATCACATAAAAATAAACTTTTGCTTCTAGTTCGGAACTGGTAAAATAATACCGAAAATTCAACAGTAATCGACCCCATTTATTAAAGTTTTATGTTGTCATGTCAGCCTGACAAAGAGATAAATTTATTTCCCAGATTAAGACATATCACTGGGTATTATAATATTTCATAATTAATATAATAATACCTGTACAGAAATGATAGGAAGGAGGGGAAATTAATCCCTTTGAAATACTTGTACACTGTGGAAGTTATAAGGGTTGTTGGGGACTACCCTCAATCGAATTTGTGCCAATAATCTTACTTGAAGGAAACTTCAAATTTAAGATTCACTTCAAAGCTTTTATTTTTTCAATTTAGTATTGACCTCATTCAAATAGAAGCATTAATTTCATAATACCCTTTAGATAAACAATTTAAAGTAACATTGAAAATTTTATCAAAAAGACATTTCATTCTTGTAAACGTGAATCTTTCAGCTCTGGATAAGGATTTTGTTATATTAATATAAAATACGTCCCATTAAGAGACGACAGCACGATAAAGTGGACCAAGTTTTTTCCAAGGTGAACCATTTCTTAACATAAAAACATTTTTTTAAAAAGATGTATGAGCGATAATAAAATTTATTATATCAAAGACAAAGAAGATTTCATATTTACATTTCTTTGTTTTGTTGAAATTCAAGTACTTCATAGATAGAATAATGAAACAACATGAATAACCATGAAATTAAATATATTCGAATAACACTAGAGAAAAAGGGCTACTGTCGGTATTGAGATTTATGTTCAGGACATTCTGCATCTGCTCTAACCACTGAGCTATTGGGACAACCTTCAAACTGATCCTGTTTCCCAATACCCATAGTGATTTCGGATTTTTTTTCACATTGTTTCAAGTTGTATTCTCTAGGGCATTTAACTTTATTTCATACAACCGAAGTGGCTTAATCATAATAATTTAATTATGATTAAACCACTCAGAAGTTATTCAAAATTCAACAGTTTTACCTCTATTCATCTGCCTATTCGCACTGATTTGGATTAAATATTAAATCAGCCGCACCAATAATATCTGAAGGATACGAAATGCCGAAATAATATTTTATCTGAGATCGCCAAAATAAAATATTCAATTCCCGAAAAATGTGAAAGTCACGCGAACTAAGGGAAATTTTCTTTCATCTTTTCCATTTAGGGGGGAAATTTACAGCACGTAAATAATAATATTAAGTTACCGAACCCTTAAAATAATAAGTGTATTCGAATAATTTGATTATCTGTTGTGATATTCAGCGTAATTCAGGTTGTTTGGGAAATCATTTAAGGAATTTGACATTTCTTCCATTGAACTAAATCGACCTACTATGTGTTTGTATTTATTCTGGTATTTTATTAGATGCCTTACGGGTTAATATTTAAATTTTAATTAATATTCCACTTTAAGGTTTTTTTTATTTTGATAATAATTATTGAAGTAATGTCGTCACTGGAAAGGCAAATGAATTGAATATTCAGCTTTAACAAATAAAAAAAACTGCATCGAATGCTCTGACTCTCGTCTGATTCTGAAGACTTTTGTGGCGCTTCAGCCATCTAAAATATACTTTATCATTTGAGAGAAGGCTTGACTCAAACGACACAAGTTTGGGACTTTTTTAGCTTTTTTCGCATCAGGTAACTCAGTGAAAGCATTGAGTTACCTGGGTTAACTTTATTTTTCAAAATTTAACCAAGACTTATAGATTGTATCGGAAAACAACAACAAAAACTTCAAAGTGCTCGGGTTTAAGCCTTCCAAAATGGCGCTTTAGCCCTTTTGCTTTTTCAGTGACAATATTAATAATCTTTAACGAAATATGAAATAGAAAATAAAAGTAATTGGGTTTCGCTGTGGATACAAAGTGCTCGGGCAAAGCTTTTCATGTCATTACAAAGATGGCAGCCTATATCGGTTATACATTTAAAAAATAGTAACAATAATTTTCAAGAGAGTTTGAGATTAATTAAAATGCCGGTTTCTGAAAATATTTAGGTAAATTAGGTACAATTGGCAGAGACGTTACTCCCGGACAGAGTAGAGGTTCGAGTTTAAGTCTCGGTAGCGACCTCGTTTTTGTTTTGGTTTTTTTATAGTGTAAATAATAAGACATTACACTTTTTGAAACTTTTTCTATGCGATCAAACGAGTATTAATAACTACACTTTCGAATTGACTGCGTAAAGAAACTAACGCTCGTGATCAGCATCTCTCGGATTAAACCATAGAGGCAGAGTATATTTCGTGTTAAAGATATTTTGAATATACAAAATATGAAGCTAGATGGTAAATGTACCATATCATAAGATTACATGGGGGAGATTTCAAACCTTTCCCTAAATGGGAAAGAGACTCACTGCTCACCTACTGCCGGGGGCGTTGTTGTGAGTCACATGACCGGGCGCGCGCCGCACTGAGTGCGGCATCTAAAAATTCCACTTTTTTCATCAAAACGTTTGTCATCTTTACGTGAAAGTGATTATTCCAGAAGGTAACAGTTATCCTGTATACATTCACAAATATTTCAAGTCATAAAATCCAACTTCAGGTATAAAACTATATGTCATCATAACTACGAGAATGCAACTCTATGAAATGTTTTGAAAAATATGATCATTTTTTTAATGTATCTATCTCAGCGGCAGTATCCCTTAGCTGCTTGTTTAGGACCTCGGAAAACTTTTTTTTTATATTCCTAGCTCCAAAACGCGCCTTTGGCGATACTGGTTTGCCGCACTTTTAGCAAGATTTTAACTGACTGGTGACGGTGAGATAAGTGCTGATAGTGTCCATAGAGTCGAAATATAGTGAACAGGGAGTAATTAAGTCTAGACATTTCATTCCTTGCTTCCCCTCGAAAACAGCAAGAAGGCGGACTTGCCGCACGCAATGCGGCCGCGCACCTGGCGGTAGGTTTACCAGGCACAATATCTCGCTTTTTAATTGCATTTTTTTTTCCCAGCCCTATCTGGGACGATCTACAAACATCTTCCTTAGGAATTGCCAATCGATTTATTTAAAATATTTACTAATATATTATATATAAATACAACTAAATTATCATTATAAAGGTACCCACATAATAAAATCTTTGCTTATTTTGATTATTCGTCAATTTTTCAAAAGCAGGATTTTATTAAATAAAGATAAACATTCCCAGGTTATAAAACAATTAATGGAGATAAAACCAAACTGTCTGAAATAAAATCACTTTACAATACTTAAATTAGCGAGAGACGGAAAGGCTGATAAGTATATTAAAAGAAGGGTGAATGCAGGAAACTCTATTAATGCGGACTGAACGCTGCGCAAATAAAGTATTCCAAAGAGCGAAATATAGTCCAGAATGGATTGCTTATACCAACCCTGATGTATGGCAAGGCATGGGGAAAGTAGACTGAATGCTAGTCCTTGAGACGTATGTGGGGTAAAACCATGTATGATTTAAAATGTGGATATATCCAAGATGCAAGGCTAGTGAGCGTAATGAATAGGATCGAAAGTGACGCTTAGATAGTTTGGGCATGTGAAAGAATATATGATGCGAAAGTGAATGGAAGAAGAAGTCGAGCATGAGAAAGACATGGCATGTAAATCAAATACTTGGGTCATGTGAAGAATCAAAATAACCAGGCATGTATGAATGTGAATGAATGCAAGACTATGGCGGTCTCTCTGCCTACCCCTGCTGCGAAATGGCGTGATGTGGTTAGTTAGTTAAATTAAATTTCCAGAACAGCCCTTTTATCGACTGCACGAACGGAAGAAAAAAAACGGGTAAGTAATGAAAAACACGTATATTTTTTATTCAGATATTCCTATTTCAAGAGTTTATCAAAGGCATGAATATGATTTATTTTTTCTTTTCTTTTAAGAAATACAAACATTCCTGAGTTACGAATGATCAGAAAATATTTGAAAAACTCTTATTACTTTTATAATAAGCGGAAGATATTACTTGTGCAATAATGGACGACTTAACCAGTAGAGGAATTTTAATTTGGAATTTCCACTCCGGATTCGATTGTGCGAGCTTCGCAAATTGTAAAAATATTCGATTCTTGGTTTGGTGGAGGTCAAAGTGGGATGTTGCGATTGTTCAGCCAGTCGAAAATGTTTATTAAAACGATGCAATTCAAAATCATAAAAACCAAAAGTATTAAACATGCCTTGAATAGAACACATCGCCTTTGCTTGAACTGGGCATGTTTGTAAGCGAGTCTTTTTTTAATCCTAGAAAAAAACAAAGTATCAGGCCTGTAAAAACACTTCGGAGTGTTAAATCTTCTACTTACGAACCTCTTTTTGAGTTGGTTTTATTGTATAATGTGGCAAATTAAGTTCTTTACAGCATGATTGAAAAATATGTTACTATTTTATCTTCCTCAGCTTTAAAAACCTGCTTTTTAGCTATGTTTGCACAGATCGAAACATGCGGCCAAGTGACAATTAACCTTATCGCCGCCAGCGTAAAAGTGCGTGATTTCGTTCAATTCATACAAATTGCATCGTTTTCATTTTTAGATTAAAAACTAATGGAAAAACATATTTAGATTTTATGATTTGATTCAATTTTTCCAAAAGCACTACCATGGACAAAAAATTTTATTAAATAAAGATTAGTTGGTAAAACATGCGTTTTGGATATTTGCAAAAGTGGTTTTTTAGCTACATGGTAACATGTTAATATCTAAAATATAGTACATACATAATAAAAATTAAAAATAGTATAAATAAATATTAAAGAATTTTATGTTTTTGTGACTGCTTTGGTTTTGGGTACTTAAAACTTGTTTGTCCGTAAGCGGTTTTATGGGCTGAGATATTAAATAATTTTATGTGTGACTGCCTCAGGGTTCTAGAAATTTTCCTTTCTTTAAAAATATGGACATTATTAAATTGATGCAATAGGATATTTTTAGAGTACAGTTGTTTCAAGTTTAGGACATCTAACTCCTTAAAAACAAATTCAGTGTTCGTCTTTAAAGGAACTTTTAGGATAACTTTCAGAAATATTTTTGGATGTTTATTAGAGGCTCCAGGCAATCGTTGGTGGCACTACCCCAACTGATAATGCCATATTCTAAAGAAGATTGAACAAGTGCACAGTAAACTTGCCTTAGTTGTTTTTTTTATTTAATATGTGTCTCACTTTTTTTTAAGTAAATGAGTCTCCTCAGTTTCGTTGTTAAATTTATGACATGAAGTTTATATAAACATATTATATTTACTCTAAATTAACTTTCTATAGACCCCATTATCGCGTGACATTGCCGTGTCAGATGGAACCTTATTATTCCAAGGGGCTCCGTGTTAAAAGAAATTTTATTCTATTTGGTCGGGTAGTCTTCAGAAAACTTTTTAGAATATAACGCATTCTCTACTGTGTTTGCAGTTATTACTTACTACAGACGCATTCAAACAGGAGTAAAAAATCGTTTTCTAGTCAATAACAGCCACTTGATGGATCTCTGTTGTTGTCAGAGGTTCAAGTCGACATGCTACGTCAACAATGACGCCATACCAAACTACGATATTACTTGGACTTTCACGGACTAGAAAAATGCTCCCAACTGAATGCGGCTTAATAAACGTAATAGTAAATCTTATTGACTATAATTTTCCGAATTCAAAATGGTTTCATCGAAAAAAAAACAATTGAAAAGGTCGCTATTATTGCATTCATTTTTAAAATTGCCCGTTTTTAGTTTTGGTTATAAAATCCACTCTACCACTTTTCTTATAAACACTTTTTACCGTTTTCTCTATCTTTGCAGTGTGTATTTTCACAGTAATTAATCATAAACCTTTTGTTTATTTCATTTCAAGACACCGTACCCGGTTCCGGTAGCCATAAAGCCTTTTTGAGAAAGCTCTCACCTCTCAGCCCGGGCAGTTAATTATTAGACGGGACGTAAAATAAAGAAGGTGGCCTTGGCGCTGAAACCGTGTCTGCTAAAATAAAGAGCAAAAAAGGCGTCATCACTCTTTACTTAACTAATTCTATATTTTCAACGTCTACAGCATTAAATTCCCATTTTTAGAAAACGTTATTTCTCATTCCTTGTTAAAATGAAAATTAAAAATTAGACCCATGAACATCACGCCATCGTCTAAATATAAACTTATTCGTTCATTATTTTCTCATGTACCAAAATCACATTTTTATGAAAATGAAATAATAACTTTATATAAAACCAATAATTTTATTTTCATTTTTATGACGGACCGGTTTAGCTTAGCCTAAGTTTCAACAGGGAACAAAATTAAACCAAACAAATATAAAAACGAAAAAAGCGAAACAGATCGGTCATAAAAAAATTAAATAAAATTTGTGGTTTATCATTTCATTTTCATCAAATATGTCAAATCACAAAGTGATTGTTTTCTACGAAAATATCACATTTTTATGTTGATTGCCGAACAAGAGTTCCAACCGCCTGGAGCAAGTGGGACTATGGAATCCTCATTCAGGGAATATTAAATATTAGGAAAATGTATTATATTTAATATATGCACTTATAATGTACTTTACAAACAACTCTAACCTACACAATAATAATAATATTTGGGTGATTTGTATAGCGCCGTTTTTGTGAAAAAATCACCCCAAGGGCGCTGTACAGATCTTATTTCCTATTATCAGATATTTATTCCTAAATCTTGTTGATGAAAGCTACATGACACGATAAAAAACTCAAACAAGAGTGATAATACTAAAAATTTCATACTTCTTTTTTAAAACGATTCCATGTCTTGTTCGTTCTAAGGCATGTAAAAGATTCAATCGGCAATGCACAAAACACAAACCTACTTCAAAAACGAATCACAATATGGCTTATAGGAAGTGGACAAAATAATCGGAAATCGTCCTCATTAAAATCATTGTCTGACTTTAAAAAATGTAAATATTAAAACTCAAAAGTCGCTTAAAACTGAACACTAAAATGACGTGAACCAATCACATTAGTACCTGGAAGAAGTGTTGCCCTTTACACTATCTCTATGCCTATCATCAGTCGGATTCTGCTGTCACGTTGTGTCCGCTGTGGTCCATCATGGCATCTCCGGACTGACTAGATAAAGGCTATTTTTGATCTTGGTACTGAGCAGTAATATGTTTCATATGATATTTTTATATAGAATGCAGATCACCATAATACAAACATATGCCTAGTTTGGGGGGTCGTTATATGTAGACTTTTTTTAAATCTGTCTTATTTAATAATTGTGAGGTTTAATTTAATAAAAGGGAAGGAGAAGGGGAATGGAAAATATCTAACTATTCAGATCTTGTCATTAAGGGTCAGCACCCAAAAATCCACATTTTTTGGCTTTCTAGTACAATAAAAACTACAAAAAATATTTATCTGTTAATTCTATATGGGTTAGTTAGGAAAATTGTCTAAGATTTTCAGTGAATACAATTATTAAAGAGTATTTTTTTAATCCTTTATGAAATGCATACTGGAGTTTTAGGTAAAACGTTCAAAAAGCTTTTGGTGGTTTTCAAAATGCACCTTTTACTGATATTTTAGTATGTTTTTCATAGAATTTAAAGAACTACAATTATTAAAATAAAAAATTGTATTCGCTGGAAACCTTAGGCTTTTTTAACTACCTATAGAAAATTTGCAGATAAAGCATTTGTATTATTGCTTGTATTAGAATGCTACACGTGATGTTTTTTGTCATTTTTGAGTGCTGACACATATTAACACATATTAATAACACATATTAATTTCTCATTCACATTCATTTAATTTTACAAATCGTGATCAACGTGCGATTAATTAATATTTTCCAATTTGGGAGATAACACAACATAATATCATTTCATACCCTCTCTCTAAGTATTCAAACGTTAAGTGTATATTTAGGAGTATTTTAGTATGATTGGCAAGGCATCTGATACTTCAAGTGATATAAACTCATACTTTGATTGTTATTATTGAGTGACGTGACATCTCTTTGAAAATAACGTTTGCTTTGTGACTCACAATAGGGTTGCCATAATATAAAACCCAAAAAAGGACATACTACTCTTTTTCTATTTTTTATTGATTAAGAAAACTATCTATTCACACTTATAACAAAAAAGACTTTTTGACCAAAAAGTCTTTTGTCCAATCACGTATATGCATTTTTATAGTCATAGACATTGTGTTAATAAAAGCAGTAAAAAATCTGTTTTTATTTCTTACTGTTTAATCCTAGGCCATGGAAATATTGAAGCAGATATCTGACAATCAATATGAAAACAAGAAGATAGAAAAAGGTTTAATTTGGCAAAAATTAATGTGCAGCAAATTTTTTGTTGGTAACGCTGATGAAATCACACTTTTACCAAAAATAGGCAGCTCCAAAATTTTTAAAATATTAACATTGTATTTGCTTTGATAATTTTGTTTAGTAATATAAAGAAAGGCTCAGCTTAGTAATATGACTGGTTAATATCCAAGTGGACAAATGCGTCGTGTTCCCACACCCAAGCGTGCGTCGCGGGTTCAATTCCTCTGCTAGCTAAGTCTACCAACATCTTTCGCTTATTACGATGGAAATAGGAGATTTTTTAAATATTGTTAGGTTATTCGTAATCCGGGAATATTTGTCTATCTTTTCAAAAATTTTTTATAAACTTCTGCTTTCTTTATTACTAATAATAATTGATAATTTGTATAGCGCTTTTTTTGTAAAATATCACCTCAGTGGCGCGTAACAATGCTAGAAAATAATTAAAATCTAGAGCGGAAGTTACAATAAACATGCTTGAAAACACTTTGTCTACTCGTAGATTTAAATATCAAGATGACCGAAATAACAAAAAACTGTATATAAAATTACCTTAAAAAAGTTCAAAGACTCTACTTAGATTTAAATACGACATTTCGATCATTATTTATATTTACAAATTAGTATGTCGCTTGCAGTAAAAAGTTTCATGTACAGCAGTAAGTCAAGATGTCATTTCACTTTTACATACTTTATATGAATATTGAATAGAAGTGTATTTTTTTTATATTACGAGTTGATCTTAGGATTGCTAATATTTTATTTTGTGTGTTCTTTCTCCGTTTAAAATTAGTTACAACTCTACTTCTATCAAGTGTCCTTCAATTAAATTATTGAACTACTGATTTCGTCCTCCGTTTTCATATTCGCATCTGGCAACCCTCCTTGTTAACTACTAGGTATATCTGACAGCTTTTCATGATCGTTTGCAGCCTCCCTTCCTCCCCCCCCCTCCCTCCCCTCGCCACTCATCAATCTCCTGTCTTTAATATGACACAACTATACATCTGTTTTCAATTTCATATACATGTATGATAGCATTTATTACCTTATACATGTACAATGTTCCTGTGACAGCTTTGTAGCCATTTTGAATTAATGTTTTTTTTTAACTGTTACCAATCGATGTAGCAAATAATTAACTTTCTCCGGGCGGTTACATTCTTACATCGTACATCTTACATAATCAATAATTATTATTATTTGTTAACTAACGGACTATTGTCCAATTACAAAAAAAAATACATAACACAAAATGGGAAAAAAGAGCAACAGATAAAAACAGCACATTCATTTGAAAGAATATTCAAATCAAAGCCAAGGTCAAGTCAAAGTTTTTGATACAGTCGTAAAAAATTTAGTAGTCATTTAGACTGGTACCAAAAATTCCAAGATCATGGCTTGAGTTAAAAGTCTCTTTATGTAAAAATATTAATCAAAACTCGCTATCACAGGATTATTCTTTCAAGCTTTAACGATTAATTAATAAATTTAAATTAATTACACTGTCTAATTGCTATTAAATTTCTGATATCAGTTTATTGGTTGTGATATCGAATGTTACGAGTAAATTTGACATATAAAAGTTGCTTTAGAGGAACAAAATACAAACCAAAACAATCCATTGTTATCGTCATCCACTGTACTAAATATATTTACATGACCGCTATATTGTCATTTTACAATACGCCTGGATGACGTAAAACAATAGCACTTTGTAAAATTCGTTAATATTTTAATATGGCTATGTAATTGTGGGAACTCTTCCAAGTGAGACGAGCATAGCAAAAATCGTCGTGACTTGATAATTGAAAAATTACACAATTCACACGTAAAATTTTTAAAGCTTTTTGTGCGAGAGTAAAAATTGAAGAAAATGAGGATTAAATATCGGCATTTTATTCAATGTTCGGCCGTTAGTGTAAAAATTAATATATTTCTAGAATCTAAAAATGTTAAACGCAAAACTTGCAACCTTTTCGTGGTTTCATCCCGCGGAGAATTGAACAGAAAGTGCATCAAAAAACGTTGCGATACAACTTTCGAAATCAACGTCAAAATTTTCAGTCAACAATGTAGTTTTCAAACGAGAGCAATAGCCCTTTGAAGTTCCGTTGAAATTTATCATGAAAATAAAAAATGTCCCTATTGGAAATATTTTCGTGGTGATCCGTCTTTTAAATTGAGGACCGTACTGAGTCCCAACTGCTCTCAACCGTCTAGAGCTAGTGGGACTATGGCATCCCCAATTGGGGTATGTTATGGAGATGGGGAAATAAAGGTTAGGAAGCACGGCTAAAGCAAAAGTCATTCCAAGTAACTTTTCGACTATAAATGGTGGTCTTTTACCAACATTTAACTATTTTGACGATACTAAAATCTACCACTATCACGCGTCGCAAATATACTAAATATTGTTTAATGATAATCAAATGTGAAATACCACAAATTAATCAAATTGAATTTATTTGCCCACGCCTGGATTTGTGCCTGTGACCTCTGGATTCATAGTCGAGCGTCTTAAGGACTCGACTACGGAGACCGTCAAAATGATATGAGAAATTAATTATTAATAATATATTAGTTTGGTAAAGATACAATAAAATAAATTCAGAACTACTCAGTAGGACAGTCGCTCCATCTGATAAGATTTAGATGAATGGTCCCAGGAGAAGCACAGAATCATATTTAAGTAGCTCTCGTAGACTATAAAAATGATCCCAGGTATTATTTAGACCCTCAGAGCATTAAACTTCGTTTGTGTTTTGTTCCCAGTTATATCCTATTACCCTATTTTGAACAATCTAATTTGCGTTTACATATTTTTTCTGCAATTCACCAAAAATATTGTTGTGCTGACAGTTCTGTAGTCACTTTATCGTTCGGCACGAAATGTTTACTGCAAGCTTGCGCAAAGTATTATAGAATGATGTGTTGCAGTTTGCCATTCGATGTCGACAAAATGTAAAGTTGATTAAAATTTTGATTTTCACAGCAAAATTGAATTTTGTGGTGATTTTCACCCACAAACAGTATGAATTGAAAATTCTCCAAACCTCGATTACTGAGAATATGCCAGAATTTTCCAATAACTAATCATTTAACATAATCGAAAATTAACCACACGATGAAAAACAGTATTTGAAAAAACTTTTTTATTAATATAGATTCTGAATAATTTTGAATTTTACATTATCTTTTTTTCACGTAATTATTAATAGAATTAATAAATCGTTCTTGATATCTGAAATATCTGGACTTATTCTGAGTTTATATGCACCGTTCAGGACATATATCGTTGTGTGTGTGTGTGTGTGTTTGTGTGTGTGTGTGTGTGTTGTTTTGATGATTTGAAATGATATTGCTAGGATACATTAGTTTTACATTATCAGACTACCAAAAAAATAATAAAACCAATACATAAAACAGTTAACTTTATAAAAGGATGAAAAGTTTTAATGCGCTGCTGGAAACCATTAAAATTATAGCAATTAATAAATTTCAGAATTAACTTTTTAAAGCTTTATATTGATATTATTTCAATCATTAAATTAAAAATAGCCTGTTAGAACAATACAAAATACACTAGTAATAGCAAGTAGTATAGTTGTTATTATTAAGTCAAAAATTATATGAGTGCTAATTAGTTAAACTTTGACATGAAGCACTCACTTTGCGGAAAGACATAATTAAATTATAAATAAAATTACTTTTGTTTGAACACCACTTTATTAGATACATATATCAACCGGTTTCGGCTCTACCTGAACCTTTTTCAGAGCTGCACAAATATGTATTGTGCAGCCAGAAGGTTTAGGTATAGCTGAAACCGGTTGGTATATGTATCTAATAAAGTGGTGTCAAAACAAAGTTACTTTTATTTAAAATTTGATAATTAGTTACTTTGTGAACTTCGATGTACAAGTAACTCAAATACAATAAATTAAATTTAAAATACGTTAAATTTGTTATAATTGCAAAGAAACATATCTAACAAGTAGAGTGAAATTAGATAAATAGAAGATGTGGTATATATACACAACAAAATAGGTAAGGTAAATTCACCGATATTTCTACATTTTTACCTTGAAATCAAGATTTTTGCACACCGATTCGTTTGAATTTCGTGAACGATATGCTAAACTCATTTCTGCCGCTTTCACTTCGAATTAAGCCGTTCAAGAATATTAAAATTTAAAACTGCAATTCCTCATTCTCGTTTAATCTCTAATTTGGAGCAGTTAATCTCTGCCTATGAGTGGAAATAATAAAATAGCGATTTGTCATTAACAGGTTTTTTCCATTCCCTTTCACCCGTTTTTCTAATCCTTGCATACCAATCGCCATAATAGCTTACCTACCAAGCGTGATAACGAATGGTTATCGTAACGCATGGCTGCATGTTATCATGTGACAAGTATCTTTTATTATTAACGCCCTTTTAGGTGTGATATAAAAAAAACCTCCCTTAACGTATGCGTTCGATTTGTAAGAAATTTATCAGGAAAAACCCCTCGTATGAGATAACAATACAACCAACAGATGTATCACCGGCACACAGCCTTTATCTGCGGTTTCCATGGCAACCAGTAACCACCTAGCCCCGCAGGTAGTTGAGCTTCTGATGGAGAAGGGATGTTAAGAATAAATAATTCACTAGAGGTCTCGACCATTATACCGCGAGAGATTATTTCGGGCGAGTTTTGGCAACATTTTAAAATGTCGATACTGGATCGTAATATGAGACGGCATCGGCTCTAATGGAGCCATTTGTTTGATTGGAACAATGATTATTACTAAAGGTCACAGTAACTTCAGTAATAATTTTATTTTACGTCAAAGGTCACCCTTTACGTAAAAGCGTTTTTTTGGGTAACTTTTCCCATCGTAAGCTCGATTTGCCTATTAGATAAATAATGATTACAAGTAACACATCTTGCACGGTCATATATTTGTAATCCCAAACGATGATAAGTGTGAAAAACGATGCCTTAACTGCCATCTGATATTTTAAAATATACCTAATTGTACATTTTTGATTTTGAAATTGTTAAATTCTTCCAATAGGTTAGATTGTCAATTAAAGTTTTCGGGAGGTTCCAATACATAAATTATGTTTGCTGTATTTCAAAACTTCACTTTACAATTAGCTGATCAAATTTCATGCGTTAGCTCATGAGTTCAATTTGAACATATGCTTTAAAATATTCATAGTTTAGTTTACTGCATAATGCATTAATGATTAATATCAGAATAACCTATTAAAACTTATAGCTGAAATATACATTTTTCAGATAAAATTGAAACTTTCCGTCATTTACTTTTTTATTATTTAAGGTTTATGAAAAAAAATTTATGGAGCTTTATTATTTTGCCTCGGGCGTTGTGAATGATCTTTTATTCAGATTTTAACTAGTCTGGGCTTTCCAAACAATATCCTTTACAAACTAACAAAGGTTTTCACAAAATCAACATCGATTTCACCTCGGTTCCAATCAAACAAAGTCAACTTTATAAATATTACTTCCACAACTCATGCAATGAAAAGCTGAGAATAATTAGTTTTGGGATTTATGTATCAAATGTATTTTTGAGATTTGATACCAAAAACGTTAGATAAGTCAAATTTCCCCGCACGAGTAGAAACAATTCAATTGAATTCAGTAAAGTCAATTTCGGCTGGTGTTATCGAGTGCAGCTGCTCTATCCGGAGTTATTGGGAATATGGAATCACCGATGAGGTATGTTGTGAGGCTGAAAAGATTGGGGGGGTGAAATGAGATAGAGAAGAGAAGGGTTGCAAAGCGCCTGGATATTCAAATCTGCTCACTAAACATGGCTACATCATATAATAATGTATTAGTGCCATTCCGGCTTTTAGACCATTCGATAAATGAATAATTAAAATTTTCTTGTTATTAAACCAACCACTGGAAATTTTAACTAAAATTACTGAAAAGCTTCATTATTTAACTTGTTATTATTCCTTCAAACAAAACCCATCAGACATAATAAACACAGTTTCATTTTAAAATCATGGGCCATGTGTATTTTAGATGTTGTTACATGATTTAATATAGGAAAGCTTAAACTTTCAGTTGATCAACTTTACTTTTAATCGACCAACGATAGAAACTCAAAACTTAAAACAGCCCATAGTCAGAAGGTAAACAAGGGAGAAAATTTATGGATGAATCAACCGATTTCAGATGCTGATTGTTCGATAACTATTGTTCGGAATCTGAATATTCATTCGCGTATTACTTTATATTAATCCCCTCACGATATTCTTCAAATCCACCGCAGCCGGATATTAAAACAATAGACCCCGTATTGTCCGTTTGAAACAAAACCAATTTGCAGGAGCGTACGGCAATGGCCGCCGCGCGAGGAAAGCTGGTACAGAAATGGCGGAGAGCGAATAAAATATTTAAAATAACGCCCGCTCGCAAGCCGCGTGCATTTCAGACGGAGTGTTATTCGTAACCGGGGCGGGTTATTTGATTAAATTAGAGCTTTTTTATGCTGCTGCTTTTGCGACGAAAACATTGTGTATTCTGTGATATTATGTCGATATTAAATAGCATGATTTTTGGGGGGTATTAAGATTTATTATTCAAGGATCAGAAAATAATAATAAGGGGTCCAAAAGGCATATGTAGCTCGGTATGTGTATATTTAGGAATAATCTGATATTAGGTGAACGTTCTTTATACAGTCTCCACATATATATTATTTTTTTTAGTAGCTCACACAAGCCTCGATATATTTTCTTCATGATTTGTATTTTTAAATTAACTCTACACAGGAGGCCTTGAGAGAAACAATTTCCCTCAGGGTCTATGTCATCTTTGAGGATGCTGTGCGGAGGGTCTCTTTTAGGAAAGGAAGTAGTTAACCTGGGTCTTGAAGAAGCCCATGTTGAAGGAGGGAGGAAAGACAGAGACCGGCATCGTAAAAGCGACCCGTTCTCATGTCTCAAATGGCGCCGAATGGTACCGGTGCCGAAGGAATCAATGACGCACGTTCCTCGGAGCATCTTCCATTGAAATAAGAATGATGTGTGCAAAGTCTTTTGAAGAAGACGATGGAGTGAGCCTCGGTTCAAAGTTAAATCATTCAACATTCGAGCTGTTGAGCACATGAAAGAATAGGAAAAACTGATTTTTATTTTGTGGACTTAGGTTGGTACGATTGACGTAATACAAATTAGTATCAACTTTGTTTCGGGATTGAACACGCAACCACAAGAGGACATGTTATTAATGTGAAAATTATACAAGAGTCCCAGTGCCCGGAGTCAGTTCGATTGTGCAAATGCTGATGTAGAGGGAGCAGCATAAGGAAAAAGACTTGAATTACGTTATAAGTCTTAAGCTATTTCAATCAATATCTAGGTACGTTTTGATTATATATAATGATCCCTCACTAAGTCAACATTAAAATAACCTACTTCTATAGAAATGAAGTGCAAATGTTTTGTTATTAATTCATTTGATATTAGTAACCATAAATTATAATTATTCAATGAAAGAATTAAAATTACTAACACTTTCAGACAGGAGGCTTGTTTCCGACTTGACTTTTTATTTTTAAAATTGTTAATGGTATTATAGACAGACCTAATTTACTTAACTTAATTACCTTCTATGTACCTAACAGATCCACTCGATCCAAAATTATTTTTAAATGTAACAACAATATCAGGACTGAGTCATTTAAATACTCGCTTGTACATAGATTGCATGCAGTGAGTAATTCTATCGCCGAAATAGTAGATATATTCAACTGCACTGAATCAAGTTACAAGAAGGCTATAATAGCATACCTCTTTCAAAAATACTAGTTTTCATTTGCATGATAATATTTCTATCAATTTCATCATGTTTTTGGGTGCATTGTTATTTTTTATGTCATTGTTATTTTTTATGTCACTGTTATATTATATCTTATGTTATGTAAAAGCCCATGAGGGCGTATATAAATAAATAAATAAATATATGTGTAAAAAACCCACATCAATATTCTTACGCTTATATGATGGCAGTAGGAGTTTTACAGATATTTTGTGGTTATTCGTAACCCGGGAATATTTGTCATTCTTTTTTTTCTCAATATATATATTTTAATGTTTATTTGATTTTCTCAAGGTTGAACCCTGTCTAAAGACATACAACTCCTAAAGCTAAAGCCACCACAGACCTGACCGCCCTACCATTGAGGTTGTCTTTTCTAATTAGGTATAATAAATTAAAATCATCACTTTTACCTCTTTTACGTAGTACAAAAATAGACCACAAGAAGGTTGATAGATACTTACTTGATTTTAGAAACGCCCAACGGAACGCATAAGTACGAGAGATGTTGATAAATAATTTAACAAACCCTCTTCCAGGCGTGTTGTTTCCACTATAATAAAGGGGATTTAAGTGTAATAGATGCTATATTATAAGCTCTGGTTCCATTAACTATCAAATAATGGTGAATATAAACATTACAGAGAATATTTTATAGCAGATTCCTTCAGTTCGCGAATCATTGTTATGACTAAAGTCGAATCAATACCACAACAAGGGCGAGAAACTACCCCTCTATTTCATGTAAAATTTTCACCCATTCAGGTGCCTATAGACTAATGGAAAATCATTACTGAGCAAAGATATAATCGTTAAAATTAATGCGGACTCCTTATTTTCACGAGTTGTCAACAAGATGTAAAATCATTATTTGTGATGTTTTTAATAATACCATTTTTTTTAACTTTATTACACTATTTTTTTATTTAAGACCTGACCGGTTTCACCTTATGACGGGCATCTTTAGACTGGTCATATGCCCATCATAAGGTGAAACCGGTCAGGTCTTAAAAAAAAGTATTTTCAAAATCATTAAAATGGAGTTCCACCACGAATCAACAGTATCAAAATTAGTCATTATCTGTGACCTATTTATCAATCTATGTGACCTATTTTTGCAAGTGAAAAAGAAAAAAATGAGATCCATATGAAAATACAACAAGTTAGTGCAGATTTCTTTTCTTCGCAGATTATAAACATTTTTTCCCCGGCAATAAATAATTGATTAATAAAAAAATACAATAATCTTTTTATTATCCTATTGATATAAGTTTTTTCAAGTGAGTACACTATGATTATGTTTCTTATATTTTATTTATACTTTTTAATTCTTTGTTAAACTCGAACTGTTGTTTTTTACAACTGAATAAATAAATTCTCTAGAACACCTGGAAGGTGCCACAAACTAAAATTAAAAGCAATTACTTTGTGGTTTGACGAATTAAATTATATTTAAAAATTACTTTGTATAAGACCACAGATTGTAATTTTATTTTTTATGACCGACTGGTTTCGCTTGGCCTAAGGATCATCAGGGTACAAAATTTAACAGAATAAAGTTAAAAATTAATCAGTTTAATTTTGTGCCCTGATGATGCTTAGGCTAAGCGAAACCGGTCGGCCATAAAAAAACAAAATATAATCCGTGGTCTTATACAAAGTTTTATTTTTTTAAATTTCATTCAAGAACATCTAATTATAAGAGGCGGTTATCAAGATGATATCTTTTATCATAAAGTAGTCATCAAGATTTCATCTTTCAGCACGAGGTGATCAATGAGATGATTTTTTTCGGCACTAGATGATTTATTTCAGCACGAAATGATTAACAAGATGATTTTTTCAGCACCAAACGATCAATTAGATGATTTCTTTCAGCACGAGATGATCAATAAGATGATTTTTTCAGCACCAAACGATCAATTAGATGATTTCTTTCAGCACGAGATGATCAATAAGATAATTCTTTTCAGCACGAGATGATCAATGAGATGATTGCTTTCAGCTCGAGATGATCAGTGGGATGATTACTTACGGCACAAGGTGGTCAATAAGTTGTTTTCGAAGTGGTCATCAATATGATATTATTCTAAACAAGGTTCACAATTTCATCTACACGAAGTGGTCATGAAAATTATACCTTAAAAAGGAGGTGTTCAATAAAACGTTACGTTTCTTTCAGTCCGAGGTGTTCATCCAGAAATAAATATAGATGTATATAGCAGATCCTTTCTGTTCACAGATCATGGACCTCTCCCCAAGCCGCCTTTCCTCCACCCCCTCCCCTAGCAGGAGCCAGGAACTGCATGCTAAGATCATGCAAAATGACCTCCTGCTGCACGAGGCGGTCATCAAAAATGACCCGGAGGAGGTCAAGAGGATCCTTGCGGAGCCATGCGATGTCAACTCAAGGAATAATGTGAGTCCAAGGTTATTTTTATGAGCCCTTAAGACCTTGGAATTAGGGAGGGACAACGTACACTAGGATAATGTTAAAATCACCTCGTTACGTCAAAAGTCTGTCTCGCATTGTGCAAAAAACGCCCAAACTTAATTAACTTCAGGACTTAAGAACTTAATTATTTTAAGAAATTACCCTGATGATGCTTATGCTAAGCGAAACCGGTTGGTGTTTAAAATTAAAATAATATTTGTGGTCCTATAAAAGTTATTTTTTCCTTTCTTTAAATTTGTCAAATCACAAAGTGATTGCTTTCTACAAAAATATACAAAATTGTTTTCCTAATTAACGAAGCTCAGGCACAATCTGGGCTTCACAAAATTAATTAATTCTAATATTCTACAATAAAATGAATCTCATTTTTTTTCGTAAGTAGGATATCTGAACGCAAAACATTTATGAGTCATTTAAAAAACAATCTGTGTGGAAAATATGTTAGGGAAAGGTACAAAAACGTTTGCACTGTCAGAATCAAAGCCAATACGGGTTTGATTTACTAGCAGTATTTGAAATATATATAATAATCTTAATGATGGAAAGAATAATAATAATAAAATCTGTTTTAAAAAATCTAGGTATTTTTTTGGACGATTTAAAAATCATAATGTGCAAGATTTTGAAGTTGTCAAAAAATTGAATCAACCTACTACTTCATCATGAATTAACTAACTATTTCATCACCTCGGTATGTAGTCAAAAATAAGTACAAATAAACTTGCATATATATTATTTTGAAACGATGATATTGTTGTTTAATTCATTTTCAGTCTAGAATTCCTCCAAACTTGTCCCTACAATCGTCATATCGCATGTCGATGTCATTTCAATCTACATAATATACATATTATCTACAATTATTGATGGAGGATTTTTATGTTTAGCTACAAATTGGATTGCCGTTAGGTACCGAAGCAAAAGCCTCAAATATTTTTGTTTTTGTAGCGGCATGACATGACGCGAAAAACGTGTCAATATTTGCTGTCTAAACCTTTAATAATGTGCGATACTGTGTAAATTAGTTATAAAATCGTGTAATACTTATAATGCAATTAATTAATTAATAAATGGATTACTTTTATAGCGCCGTTTTTGTGGGAAAATCACCTCAAGGGCGATGCAAACTCAATGCAAACATTCTACCGACGATGTACAAAGGATAGAATTGTGTTAAAAATTTCAGAAAAATGTTAGATCGATAAATATTGTATTTCGTGTTTTTTTTGTGTTAATATTCCACAACGAACTAAAATTTACGGTTAAAATTAGGAGAACTAGGTATTTTTTGTGCAGGTAAAAGATTGCTCCATTAAAAGTCATTAAAAATACCTTTTGGCATGCGATATTCTTTTTCCTTTCTTCAGTAGACATTAAAGATAAACTCAGCGAGGGATGTTTCACAATCAAAAGGTTTAGTGGTCGACACGCTACCCTGAGCTATATGCTTTGTAGTTGCCTTAAATTAAAGGTTGGAGGATCAATTCGACTTTGAATCAGATTGGTTACTTAGTCAGATTATTGGTCATATATACCTGACCTCAGTTTCTGTCCTAACCATAAAGCAGAACATATTTATGTTCGTTTGTCTGAATTCTAAAGCTGCTAAAGTTTTCAAACTAAACGCAGGCAATTTTAGTATAAAGTGACAAAATCACTCGAACAGGTGAGATAAAATTAGAAAAAGATTTTGTGTAGGTAATTTTTTAGCCAACGCAAATTTTTACAGCACGCTACGTAATTTGAGCCGGTTAATATTGATGAATTTTTAGAATTGGAACTTAGAAACAAGCAAATAAGTATAAGACGAGACGCCATATTGTTATTTCCCACGGATTTCAACTGTTCAATAAGTGTATAATCGTGGTAAATAAGAGGTATTTATATGTGTGCAATCGCCAACGTACAAATCAAAAAACAAGCACACTTATAAAAAACGGATAACAAAAAGAATATGGCTGGTGGAAAGTGGACGAAAATAATCGGGAATCTTCGACAGTCAAATCATTGTTTATAATAAAATTAATATTGTTACATATATAGGTATTTATAAAACACAGTGATGACGTAAACCAATCGCTGTAGGACCTGGAAAAAGTGTTGGTCTTTACACCATCCCTATTCTTATCGCCCGTCGGATTCTCCTCTCATTGTTTATACGCTGTGGTCCATCATGGTTATTTTTTATCTTGTTTTTTTTACGTGAATACCGCTCAAGGTTAATTATTACCTCCTCACCACTGCTGTGCGTTACAGATCTAAGATAATTACGTTATTTATTTGTCTCTATTGTCATTTATACACAGTATGTTGTGTTTCTTTTTATTTATTTATTTCTTGTTTATTTAAATCATCTTGGGTTACATTCTATGATGTATTATTTATTATACAGTTTTATTCAACTTCATACATAGATATAATTCTTATTTGCTTAAAATTCTGAAATTATTATTATTATTTTGAATATTTCATTCTCTATTTTAGTTTTTTTTATTTTAAAAACCATTATTAGCGGATATTTCACTGGTTAATGCAACATAGTAGTCACTTTATTTATAAAATTTTGTAAACAACTGTATGTTTGAGTCTCAACTGCTCCCAACCGTCTAGAGCCAGTGAGACTATGGCATCCCCAATAGGGGTATGTTTTGAGGCTGAAGGTGGTGGGGAAGTACCTGGCTATTCATATCTAGTCACTAAACACGGCTAGAGCCATCTTAAGCAACGTTTCAATTCTGAATACTGGTCTTTCACCAGGGCGATACTCAGAGTATCTACCACTCTGGAACGTTCAGCAAATATACAATATTTTATTTTATATCAATTAAATGTGTTGACACATATTAATTATATAAAATTTATTTGGGCTTGCCGGGATCGAACCCATGACTTCTGGATTTGTAGTCGAGCGTCTTACCACTCGACCATGCAGTCCGTCGACTGTTATTGAGCATTACCATGTTTCATATGATACTTTTATTTAGAATGAAGACCACCATAATACAAGCATACGCCTAGTTTGGAAGATCGTAGTATGTTTTGAATCTGTCTCCCATTTAATAATTTTATAAGACATTAAATGAAATACAAAAGGTAAAAATTTTTTTTTTTTGCAGTATGGACGAGCTCCAATTCATTGGGCAGCCAGCAGAGGAAACACTGATCTAATACAGATGCTGATACACGCCAAGTGTGACATAGAAGCAAGAGATAAGGTTAGAATACAATTTTTCTTGTTTTTTGACATTATCTTCACAGGGTGCAACGCATAAGGAAGACATGTGGAATTTAAAAAATCTATTCAAGTCTATTACAACCATCTGAAAAATCAGGACTTCTAATGTGATAGATAACGAAATATGAATTACTGTTGATACCTACAAACACGTACATACATAGCCCGTTCAAAAGAAAATGTGAATTTTGAATTTTCGCAGGCTGTATACATTCGATTATCGATTTTTTGTTATGTTGGTACACATATGTTTATCATATGTTAGCATTATGAGCCATTTTGGATTTGTGGTTTGTTTTTGACAACTGGAAAGGTTAGTCACGTTTTTGATTCACGACTTGAATCGGGCCATGTGAAGAGTCAAAATAACAGAAGAGTATGTATGAGGCGATGCATAAATGTGAACGAAGCAAGGAGTGTGTGCCAAGACAGAATTGTGACGGTCTGTCTTCTTTTTCTACCCATACGGGGAAAAGGCGTGATGGTTAGTTAGTTAGGTACATTTAACAATGGTGCAAGTGAAAAATATTTGCTCATATAAAAAGTAAAAACAGTAATAAATTTAAGTATTTCATATATTGTATTTGTTTGATTACATTGAATTAATATAGATTGAAAATATATGATATTATAGCCTTCTCGAGTCTACATTCCGTGCAGTTAAATACATCAGCCGCCTCTGCGTATGTATTACCAACTACATGCAATCTAGGTACAAGCGAGTATCTAAAAGACTCCTGATGTTATTGTTAAAATTTTGGATCGATTAGTTATCAAGTTTTATTAGAGCAAATCTAGATGTAACAATATATGGAAAGAGAGCTAATTATTTTTACCCAACCTATACAGATATGGGATAAATCACTTTCTTTGGGTTTTTACGTCGTATACCATGAGAAAAAAAGAGACAACAAATTTTCCCGAATTATCACACCGCTTTAAAGTATTGTTAGAATGTTCTTCGTGTCCCGCGTCTCCGTTGACTCCGCCCACACGTTACGACATGTGAAATAAATTGACATAACTCAACGGTTTATTAGGTTACACGTTATTTAAAAACAAAACAATACTGTGAAAAAGTGGTTATACGAATAAACAAAAACATTATGTCGACATGTGCTATGAATGGATATATAAATACCCTAGCACCAGTCCTAGCTACACCCAGGTCTATCCGAGTCCGGCAAACCTCGTAAAAACTGACTATGAGTGTTTAAATAAGAAAGACACTTCAAGATAGGTCTGCTAACTATCACCCATTAAAGACCCCGTCCCTAACATCGCTCTTCCGCAGCGATATAGGCTGATGATTATTTTTTTTTTATAAAATATAAAAATTGAGAAATCGAGCTTTTCTCGCCCCGGATTTACGTAATAACGTAATGAATACGAGAAAATCGAAGCTTAAGGGGAATATAAAATAAATTCTGCATACAAACTAATCAAATTTAAATGTCGCTACGGTTGTTAGAATGCTTTTAGAGCCATACAACCTTTTATGCAACATGAACTATGCATAAAATTCTACCGAACGTTTTCCATTAAAAAATATTAATATAGTTTTCTGTAATACACAACGCCAGCTGTTTCATTGTGTTGGGGAAAAAAAAATATGGATTTGACTTTTTTGGGCATAAACAGTTTACTATCAAAGTGATTTTAATACTAAATTGCTTGTTGTTTTATTAAATAATAATGTTCCATGTCTCAGAGTTTATTGTGGCTCTGAAGAAAGTCGTGATAAAGATGAGAGAGAGGAAGTACCTGGCTATTCAGGTATGGTCACTAAACACGGCATTTTTTATTATTTTTATAGTGAATACCGCAAAAGAGTCCTAACTGCTCCCAACCGCCTAGAGTGAGTGAGACTATGGCCTCCCCAATCGAGGTATATCATGAGGCTGAAGGTAGTGAGGAATGGAAGGACATGGGGAAGAGGAAGGTTGGGAAGTACCTGGCTATTCAAATCTGGTCACCAAACACAACTTAAGCTATTTTAAGTTTCGTATGCTAGTATTCGTAATGCCATTTAAAGCAACTTTTCTATTCTAAATGGTGGTCTTTTGCCAGGACTATCCTGAGAGTATCTACCACTTCAAACGTGGGGCAAACGTACTCTTTTATTTTAACTATATGTGAAATATCACAAGAAAACTGAATTAAATTTAGAATTATTTTTTTAAATTGTGCTTTACGATTATATCTTTTTTTCAAAGTGACTTATAATTGTGTTTGCGGACTTCAAAAATATTGAGAAAATTGTATTGCGCACGCCGGATTTCGAACCCGTGACTCACGTTCGGGAGCCAAAAAGATTTGCCGCTCGGCCACGGGGCAAGTTTGTCGTACATTTTTTTCTAGTAGAACACTACAGACTGACTTCACAAAAGCGGTTATTCAACAGGTCGACTGAAAGGCAATTTTAAAGTTCCTCATCTTGTTTAATTTTCATTTTTTTACTCTCTATCCAACAATTTTAATATCCGCTGTATATTCGAATTAATTTTGAATCTTGGATAGAGCCTTAAGTAAGTGCCAGTTAAAAAACCATTTTTAAAAAAACACTGCTATTCGCAACCTTTAATTTCGTAGAACTTGTGCTTTTTTCAGGTTTAATATTCTCGAATAACGTTGAATTTCGTGCTCGCTACATTGCTAACAATTTCACGGAACTAGTAAGTTACCCGGAGGACAGCAAGATGTTATATACGACCAAAATCCACCCATTTTCCTCTTAGAACAGATTTTTCATATCCTTATAAATCAGGTGTTTCCGGAAAATTACTAATTACGATCCGATCGGAAATCACCTCCAGACTTTTCCTCCCTCTTTACGGAGAAGTTTCCGTAGTTTTCCAAAGATAATTTCAAGTTACATTTTACGGGTTCTGCAGAAAATCAACGCTAGTTTGTTTTGCTAAAAATGTTTTGCGTCTGTCGAGAAGACGGGCATTTTGTTTTTTGTATTTTTTTATTTATTGAAGTTTGATTAAGTAATCAAAACTTTTGTAGGGAAATTCTTATATTTTTCAACGTGGCACAACTTATCTGGGAAAAATATCTGTTTTATATATAAAATTTCAGGATTTCGACGTGATTGCGAAATTTCAAGAATTCATAATTATTTTGAATTATTGGCAATCAAATTTAAACCGATTTCTTTATTTTAATAAAATAAAGTTCATTAAAATAAGAAGTTACAATGTGCGACATATAGGAGCATTCTAATCTCTGCTAAAGATAGGAGTGCGTTTTGAGCGTATCAGCGTGCCCATATTAAGCTCACTTTTTATTTACTTCCATCAAAATTAATTTAAAAAAAAACCAAAAATATTATGTACCTACCTATTAAAATATTCCTATTAAAATTCCACAAGAACTCACTACAATAAACAATGTTTGTCAATTTAAAAAAGAATTTAGAAATTTTTTTTGCCATAACCATTAATGTTGATAAATTATATGTTCATTTTTTTTTAACCCAATATTTTTCAATTTATAAAATCTAATTAGAAAGATATGTTTGAAATAATCGTGTCTGTATATATATTCAATATTTTATATTAGAACACACAATGATGTGATCTCACTTAAGATAAGTAAATAAATACTTACTTATATTATACGTTCAACCAAGCGGCCATTGCAAAATCACTATAGCATGCGAAAACCCTAAATAATTGAAAAAAATACATCTCTCGGTACCCATTTTAACAAACCTCTAAGAAGGGATCAAAAAAATAATACAGAGAAAATGACTAAGATGTTCAATCAAGTTTTAATTCACATCATAAATCAGTGTTACGTGTTTTTTCACCGAAGTTTTCAACAAATCAAAGATACAATATTCATTTCAACTTATTTATTCTCTCGAAGTTCTTACTTTTTGCGAATCTTTCTTCGCTCTACAGACTCTACGACAAATATTGATATTGATCTCTCCCTTCCGCGGGACCTAAGCCCCGTAAGATATTGAACCGTGTACTTTAACTTTCCACGAAAACCATTTCTCTCGTAAGCTCACATTTACCCTCGAATACTTTCGGGAAAGTCCGGCCTCTCGGGGCGGAGGGTCCATACAATAGAAACATGGGATGTTTCTCCCACTCTCTCGAAACAGGCATTCGTACATCATGCTTTATGCATCCGACTGAATACATATTTTGATAGGTTCTTTGAAGCAGCGAACATTTTGTATTATGCGCAATAACAGATGGAAGCAAGAAGAAAACATATGAAAGCTTTTTTTATTTTTATATTAAAACCGCGCAAGAGTCTCGACTGCTCCCAACCGTCTAGAGCCAGTGAGACTATAGCATCCCCAAATAGGGTGTGTTGTGAGGCTGAAGGTAGTGGGGAGGAGAAGGAGATGGGGAAAAGGAAGGTTGGTAAGTACCTGGCTATTTAGATCTGGTCACCAAACACGGCCAAAGCCATTTCACGCAACGTTTCGGTTCTGAATGGTAGTCTTTCACCAGGGCGATACTTATCTACTACTCTAGAACGTGCCGCAAATATATTTTGTATTATTTTTATATGAATTAAATATGTTATGACACATATTAATTGAATAAAAGTTATTGGCCGCACGCCGGGTTTGAACCCGCGACCTTTGGATTCGTAGTCGAGCGTCTTACTACTCGACCATGGAGGCCGTCAAGATACGATCAACTCTATTCATTATTTTTTATAAAAATCCGTGGCGGAAAAAGCATTTTGAACTTTGGCACAGAACCTATTGATTAAATGTTCAAAACAGGCGAAATCAAAAATAAACTTTCTTTAAATGGGTTGTTTTTTGCTGAAACAAGTTTACTTTTTTCTTTTTTTTTTATTAAAGTGAATACCGCACAAGACTTCCAACTATCTGGAGACAGTGGGACTATACTATCCCCAAGCGGGGTACGTTGTGAAGTTAAATGAAGATTGTGGAGAGGGGAAGGAGATGGAATAAAAGGAAGGTTGGAAAGTACCTGTTTATTCAGATCTGGTCACCAAACACGGCTAAAGCCATTTCAAGCAACGTTTCAATTCAGAATGGTGGTCTTTCACCAGGGCGCTACTTAGAGTGTAGTACTCTGAAACGTGCCGCAAATATATAATATATTATTTTATATGAATTAAATATGTGACACATATTAATCAAATAAAATCTGTTTGCGAACGTCGGGTTTGAACCCGCAACCTCTGGATTCGTAGTCGAGCATCTTACCACTCGACCACGCTGGCCGTTGAACTAGATCACTAAAGATACCTGAGTTAAAAAAAGCAATAGTTTGTAAGTGAGTGTTTACATTTAACTGCTGTGTAGTATACTACGGTGGTGTGTTTGCATTTAACTGCGTTTAAACGTACAATTTCAAAAATGTATGAATGTGAATCTCGTTCTAGAGACCTCTTTCCACAGAGATGCTCTCAGTATCACCCTGATGAGAAACAATCACCAATGGCGAGAAATTAACACGTTCACAATCGACATGCATGACAAAGACGTCTGACCGGTATGCGCACAACGCGCCACGACCGCTGTACCGCCTCTTCACTTTGAACCGATCTAAAACAGACGCAGCCATGTGGTTTTGAGTCGTTCCACAGGCCCGCGAAAACTCGTCACTGTTTGTCAGTTAGAATTAATCCGCCATTTATATGGCATTCAAATTTTTGAATTTTAGTTAGCAAATAGTGAATGCAGTATTAATTTTTAGGTTTTTTACTTTTATTTAAACAATAATTATTATTAATTTAAATTTTTAAAAAACAGTTTTTATTTAAAAGCTCTGCGATGTAATTATTTTTACGCGTGACAGCTGTTTGTCTGAGGGGCATTATCAAACTGTCAAACGCGGATCCGCCAGCTTTTTAAAAATGGCATTAATATTTTTAAAAAAAAATTAAAATGGAGTTCTACAAAATAAACTTTAAAACCATAAATAAAAAATGTCGTATTAATTTATATATCTAATTAGTACAATACGTTGCAACCACCCCTTTATGCTTCACTCATTGAGGGTGCAATAATCCAACGTATTCTGAGCAGTGGGGTTTTAATGTTAGGTGACATCAAATTTAAAATTAAAAGCTTTCATTACATTTTACCAGTAATGTTCACGTGATTATTTTTTTCTACTAATAAAACAAATAATGATCCATTTTAATTGGATAATTCGTAAAAGCTGTTTTCTGAAACATCTCCTTCGGGCGCTTTGGAAAAACATGCTGGCAACCCTTGTGTGACAGTATATCATTTGCTGAAGTTTGCTGGACCACTTTTATGACGTAACATATTTCGACTCAGTTCAATACTTGGGGAAGTGGATAGGAATTTCACCCAGTTCTAACGTTTCTTGGGGTTTTTAATTAAATAGGTGATTAAAAATAGTATTAAGAATACCGGTGATGTACTTGGAACACAACAGTACATGATATTTATCATTTAAAATAAGATAAAATGATTGATAAATACGGGCAACTTCGAAAAATCATTTAAAAGACATGAGAGTACCCGGGTACTCTTTCAGTCATCAAAAGTTGTAAATTATACTTATTCGTTTTCCGCTAACATACCACCCTTCACATACCCAACGGTTATGTTCAATTGTTCATTTTCACTATTGCGGAGAAGTCGGGAAGTTTCAGCCGGTTAGACTTACTGGAACATTAAAAAAATCTATGTTCAAAACCGAAGAGGGTACCAATTCGTTCACTTAAAGGTGAATCAATGTATTCAATAAAACTGGATACGTAACGTAGATATACTCGTACTTATGAAGTTACACAAACATTATTTTAGTTTTTACTCGTATTATTAGAGATAATATGTTGTGTTAAAATGATATTATACGCCTTAAGGTCAATTAAATTCTAAATATTTACTGTATAACATAAAGGATGAAAGTAGACTGAAAGCTGTGGAAATGAGAACCCTGAGACGTGAAACCAAGTGTGACGTTGTTAAAAATGCGGAAATCCGGAAAGAATATAGGACTGATGTAAGCGTAATGAATAGGATCAAAAAAGGGACGCTCAGATGGTTTGGGCATTTGGAGCGAATGAACGAAGAAATGAGTGTGAAATGAATATATGACACGAAAGTGAATTAAATAAGAAATCGGCGACGCCCGAGGAAGAAATGGCACAATCAAGTGAATCAAATACTTGAATCAGGCCACGTGAAGAGTCAGAAACAACAGAAGAGTATGTATGAGACGATGTATGAAAGCAAGGAGTGTGTGCCAAGACAGAGTTGTATGGCGGTCCGCCCTCTCTGCCTACCCCTGCAGGGAAAATTCATCATGGTTAGTTAGTAAGTTAGTTACACAAGGGAAATGTTAGCAAATTTTTTTTTAAATAATTCATGCATTCGTTTCTCAGCGTTCGTTAAAGAAAAAAAAGCACAACAGACAATATGGTCTCCGAGATATTGCTACAAAACTACGTTAACATCTTCAATGCAAAGTACTCGACTAGAACTCGGACTGGATTATTTTAAATAAAATTGAAGTCAGTATAAAGTCATTAAAATGAAGTTCCACCGCGAATTAACAATTTTAAAATTAGGAATGATTTTTATTATCTTTTCTAATGCACCCAATATATTTTTTTATTACATGTGAAGTATGAAAATTATAAATAGTAAGCGTAGAGGAAAGGAATGAGGGACCACAATACGAAATTGAAGTCTAATTACCTCGGTACTAATGACAAGTTAAGAACTTTTGTAACCTACATGGTAATAAAGTTTGCCGTAACTGCGAGATTCAAAAACCACAGCATTTCGTAAACAGTTTAAAATGTCTTTGGAAAAGCTGGTACTGTCCCATTCATAATATTTTTGAAACCATTATAATAATAATGTTAGTTCTTCTAAAAAAACATGTTTAGGTACGTATTATTTTAATCTGTGATTTTAATATTGCACGCTTATTACGAAAAACAAAACATGTTTGGAGTATTGCGTATTTAGCTATTTAAATGACATATTAATTTATTGAATAATTTAAGAATGGGAATAATGATCAAATATAACTCTCTCCTATTTTATATTGGGGATAAAGGGAACCATAGAAACATTTTAATGAGGAAACGGCCTACCATGTGTTTTCACTTCGGCTTCAGTTTTAGATTCACTAAGCAGGGTTTTCTGATATTTTTTTCACTGTTTATTGTAAAATGATAGGTGAAAAGATATTGTAATTTCTATAATGCTTCCATACACCTGATTTTCGATGGAAGCTATGTTTGTAAAAAGATTTTTATTACGTTGTCAATAATCCTTAACACGACTAAGTTATTTTTTAAGGAATAGCAAATAAAAAATCTATATCGTAACGCCCAGAAAAGATGTAACAAACCATAGACCGGTTAGTAGCTGAATGGACAAACGCATCAGATTCCCACCCGGGCGTTGTGGGTTAAGTCCCTCTGCTAGCTAAGTCCTCCAGTTAGTAGTTTGATCGGTTAATTTCCAAGTGGACAAATGCGACGGGTTTCCATTCCCAAGCGTGCGTCCCGGGTTCATTTTTTGCTAGCTAAGTCCTCCATCATTGCAAAAGCAACATATTTCGCTTACGATGACGGTAGTAAGAGTTTTTCAAATATTGTCAGGTTATTCGTAACCCGGAAATGTATGGCTTTCTTTTAAAAATATATAAATTAAAAGAAATTTTCAAGTATATAGTATGTATCCGCTTTGCGATAGACAAATCTGTCCCGAATCAAAACCAAAGCGTATGTTTCTACACTACTTAAGATATAATATATAAGATTTAAAAATGTAACAAAATATATGAACAATTTAGAATTCATTTATGGTCTTAAAGTTTATTTTGTAGAACTCCATTTTAATTTTTAGGTTTTTTAATTTTATTTAAGCAATAATTGTTATTATTTTAAATTTTAAAAAACAATTTTTAGTTAAAATTTTATTTTAAGTTTACAAAGCAGAACTTTTAAGTAAAAATTGTTTTTTTCAATTTAAAATAATAATAATAATTGTATATAAAATTTAAAAACCTAAAAATTTAGAAACCCACTGTTGTTGGCGGAAAATATGTGAAGTGATTCTACAGTCGTATGGCGTTTCTTTTAGGAATACATTGCATGATGACGACGCTTTCAAAGCCTCTCCGTTTTTACAGCGACAATAACCCCTCCGTCTACCTCTCACGTGGGAAATGTGTCATAACATTTGAATTGTAGAATACGCTTACGCCGACTGTAAAAGTCAGTTGCGTAGCTTCCGCCTGGGTCACCCGGGAAAGGTGTCAAACTACGGAGCCCGTTCTCGGAAAATATACAAATTTTCCATGGTGATTTAAGCTGAGCATAGTACATGTATAATGCATATTACCTTGAAGTAACAATATATGGAGGGAGAGCTAATTATTTTTACCCAACCTACACAAACTTGCGAAAAATCACTTTCTCCAATTTTTTATGTCTTACACCATGAGAGAGAAAGAGACAACAAAAATAACACACCGCTTTTATTTACTGTGAGGATGGTCTTGATCTCCCGCGTCTCCGGGGACTCCGCCCACATATTTTCATATGCGACTAAACTCGACAAAACTAAACGGTTTTTTAGGTTACATGCTATATTTTTGTTGAAAACAATAATGTGAAAAAGAGGTTATACGGATAAACAAAAATATTATGTCAACATGTGCTGTGAATGGATGTATAATACCCAAGCCCTAGTCCTAGCCACCTAGGTCTGCCGAGTCCGGCAAAAATCATCAAAAACTGACTATACTGCCTTGGATAGGTACCACTCTACGTACTCTAAGAGCTCAACACACTTATTCAGGGGTCTGGAGTAGTTGCCACACCACAGGTGATAGTAATTAAATTCACTGTTGCTGCATATCAATACATTACTAGACTCAATACATGGATGAAGGAAAGTCTTACCTTAAATCTTTATTGAAAGTATGTTGTTTTATTTAACCATTTACATTTTTCAAATCCCAGCCATGTTTCTATAACCTACTTCTAAAAATGTTTTTCGCCGTTACTTTCACGTACACCCTTTGCCTTCTGCAGCATAATATTTTCAGCTTATACTATTGTTTAATGTTATATTTCCCCTTTTCAGTTATTCATTCTCGACAGTTAGTTTCGCAAATCTGAACCATTTCCCAGCATTCAACAGACAGCCTCCGACGTCTGTAAATAGCAGTTCTCATTTTATTGTAGTTTTACTATTGTTTTAGTTATTTTATAGCTTTATGAAGCGCCCCAGGGACGATATTTCACATGAAGGAGAGCTTTATATTTTACAAAAAGGATGTTTGTGATTTTTTATAAACTTTTTATTTTTACGGTGAATGCCGCACATGCGTCCCAAATGTCTAAAGCCAGTGAGACTATGGCATCCCCTTGGGGTATGTTGTGAGACTAAAGGTAGTGGGGAGGGGAAGGAGATTGGAGAGAGGAAGGTTGGTAAGTACGTGGCTATTCAGATCTGGTCACCAAACACGACTAAAGCCATTTCAAGCAACGTTTCACTTCTGAATGGTGGTCTTTCACCAGGGCGATGCTCAGAGTATCTACCACTCTGGTAAACCTATATAAAACGCGCTCCAATATAGTTAAATGCTCTCCTACCTCTATAGGTAAGAGACAAAACAACAAAAATTGTAATAAAGGAAAAGCGATTTAATGGTTTTTGTAGAATTTGAGGACTTTGTCATGTAAAACGCATACAATTATTTTATGTGAATACTTAGTGGAGTCTCAACTGCTCTCGACTGTCCGGAGCTAGAGTGACTATATATACCTGGGTATTCAGATCTGGTCACCAAAAACGACTGAAACCACTTCAAGCAACGTTTCGACTCGAAATTCGGTATTTCACCAGGGCGATACTAAAAGTATTTACCACTCTGGAACGTACGGCAAATGTAATGTATATCACTAGATATTTATTAATTATTGTGTGACACAAATATGAAAATAAATATGATATACCAATGTTGTTAAAATTATCTGAATCCGCGACATCTGGATTCGCAGTCGAGAGATCATAACCGCTCGACCACGGAGGTCGTCAAACTCTTGGAAAGGGGATTATATTAAATACAAAAAATATAAATTAAAGTTAAGGCGATTTTAGAAAGAAAAGAGTAATTTGAACAAATCGCCCATTAACGTTATTATTATTTTTTATTTTTTTTTATTATTGTAAAACATATTACATAGTAGTGTTATACAAGTGTTATATCAATATATATATTTTTTTTTAAATCTAAAAATTTCATTATAAATTATAAATTACCCTCATAAAAAAGCAATGCTTGTGTGTATGAGGGGGTGTTATTTATTTAGTTACTAATAATTTGCTGTTATGATTTTTCAAAGATATTTATTTTAAGTTTTCAGTGTAGTTTTTTAATTGTGTTTTGAATTCTTTAAGATCATCATTAATTAATCTTATTTTTTCTGGTAAACTATTAAAGAATTTTATTCCCAGATATTTATTTTAAATTTTAATTGTTATATTTGAACTATAAATTTCTTGAAGTAAGACAAACAACCATGATTTTGTTTTTATTTTAGTCTTATAAATGTTGGTTCTACAAAATAACATGGGACTAGAAAATACGGGAAACAGTGGCTGTATAAGAAAACTATTCACAAATATTTTCTTAATTGTTTTCTTTTAATTCCAGGTGAAGGAACTCATAAAAGCAATTTATTTTATTAAATTTTGAAATTATCAATTTTGTGGCTAAATAAATAATCTCGATTAAGACATAGAAATCAAATTGTATGAACCAACAAAACTCTCGAAACAATTGTTTGTCAAAATAACTATTTTCTGCCAGTACACGACTGAATGCCGTATAAATGAGATTCCTGGGGCGTATGTGCGAAAACCATGTTTAATATGTGGATATTCGGAAAAAATGCTGAGATTTAAAAACACGAAGTTATTGATGTTGATGTAGCCGAAAATGTTTTTTTTGTATGAAGATTTTTAAGATATGTCAGTTTTTGTGAAAACATAATTGCCGATTCAAAAAAAAACAATTAAAAAATATATATTGCTTTTGGCTACAACAACATCAATAACGTCGTATTTTTCAATCTCAGCACTTTAGCACGTTAAAAAGTCACAAGCCACCCCTGGCCTAGGCTGATGTAAACGTTATGAATAGGATCAAGAAAGGGACGCTTAGATGGTTTGGGCATGTAGAGCGAACGAACGAAGAATGATTTTGTGAAAAGAATATATGACGCGTAAGTGAATAGAAGAAATCGGGAACGCACGAGCAAGATGCGATGTATGAATATGAATGAAGCAAGGAGTGTGTGCCAAGACAGAGTTGTATGGCGGTCCATCCTCTCTGCCAACCCCTGCGGAGAATCGGCGTGATGTTCAATTAGTTAGTTTTTACGATCATGAGCCATGGAGCTTTAAAATATTTGCAAAACTGTAAAAAAAAAAGATAAATCATTCTAGTTTGCAATGAAAAGAGTAAGTATTGAAAGCGTAGGCAAAGCTTCGTGAAACTAGTGAATACATAAAACCTTTCCTTCTCGGTATATTCTGAAACTCCGTTCAGCATTTTAATTTTGAAATCCACACTGAAAATTATTAAAGTTGTTTGTTCGCGAAGTAATAATGGCATATTAAGCCTTAATTTGCAGCCCCAATTAAGGTTTAACTTTACTATATTAGCCACAAAATATAATATAATATCCCATACTTTAATCAACATTATATTGCAAAACTTGGTACGGAACACACAAAGTTTAGTTTCCGACGTGTTCGGAACGTAGGTATTAAAATAAGTCATGATATTGCGTTCATTGGGGGGGGGTGCGAGATGTAAGAGTTAGAAAAGCAATTAAAACAGGAAACAATATAAAAAACATGTTCGTAGAAAGCAATCACTTTGTGGTTTAAATATTAAAAGAAATGAAAAAAAATATCTTTGTACAAGATCACGGATATTATTTTAATTTTTGTGACCGACCCGTTTCGCTTAGCCTAAGCATTACTTTTTATTTTCTTATTGTTATTTTTTTATATTTTGTTCTCCCTTAATTTCATACCTTAATGTTGCTTAGGCTTAGCGAAACCAGTGGGTCATAAAATTAAAACAATATCCGTGGTCTAAGACCACGATGACCACCAAACAAAGTTTTTTTTCATTTTTTTAATAAAAATAATGGCTACTTATAAGGCTTAGTTCAATTTACTAAATATTAATTCAGGGGGAAAGTGTTACGAATTTTATTTCTCTTTGAAAAAATGAGTTGAAACTTGTTTTTTTATAGTGAATACCGCACAAGAGTCCCAACTGCTCCCAACCTTCTATAGCTAGTGTGACTATGACATCCCCAATTGGGGTATTTTGTAAAAAGGTAGTGGTGAGGGGAATGAGGTAGGGGAGAGGAAAATTGGAAAGTACCTAGCTATTCAAATATGCTCACATGGCTAAAGCTATTTCAAGAATCGTTTCGATTCTGAATGATGGTTTTTCACCAAGGAGTAATTTTCTTAGTAGAGTATCTACCACTCTGGACCGTGCTGCAAATATACTACACATAATTTTATATGAATCAATGTTTTATGAAACATATTAATTAAATAAAAGTTATTTGCGCACTCAACTTTATACTCTATTCCCATCCAGGCGTCGCAAGTTCAATTCCTCTGCTAGCTAAGTCCTTCATTATTGTGCAAGCAACATCTTTCGCTTATTATCAGGGCAATAGGAGTTTTTCAAGTATTGTCAGGTTATTCATGACCCGGGAATGTTACACTTCCTTTACAAAAAAATGGAGCTCTCAACTATGGATTAAAAATTCATGAACTCATCAGTATCGATGATAATGACTGAAAAATATTCATTAAACGCTTGTGAACGTTCAGGTGTTTTTATTGAAATATCACGAAGTCATTCAAACAAGGTGTACAAATTAATGACCTATTAATAATGATGGCGTCATCAAACCACCAATCAAACGTCCTAAATCGCGCGGGAAATCAAAATAGAGTATAAAACGCGTCGCGTCACGGCGCTCACTCAACGACATGTTTTGTTTTGAGTAGAATATACATGGAAAGGTACCTTTGGTAAACAGTGTAGGCAGTATTGTTGACTTTATACTGACTCGATAGAAAGAGGCAAAGATATGTTGAAGGAAGTTCGATAGCCCATTAGTTACCCACATGGAATTCGAACATTTTTAGCAAACATATTTGAACACATTAAACAAAACAATATCAATACACCAATAAAATGATTTATAAAGTCATGATATCACACAAACACTAATAACAAAAGGTTTGCCTAAACGATGATAGAAGCTTTATGTTGATTTTATGTTTTTATACCATTAAAATGTGAAAATTCTAAAGTTCGGTCAATAATATATTGAAAACTGTTGAAATACCTCTGAAAAGTGATGTTTTATTATCTTTGTTTGGTCTTATTTGAACATTCACGCATGGCACATATCACCGTCATGTTTGATTTATTTTTATTACCACTGCAAGTTTTTTAATCAATACAAATGTGAAGTTAGCGCTGACGGAGAACATTCTCACATACTTAGAAGTGCTACAATACTATATGAAGACTTTTCTTGTAGCTTTCTCTATAATGGTACACGATGTAAGAACCCAGAGAAAGCGATGTATCGCGAACTTGTATTCGTTGGGTAAAAATATTTAGCTCTTTCTCAATGTATATTCTTACTTCAAAGTTTTGACGCTACCTGTCTTGTTCAAGATAGACAGCGTCGAAACAAAACATGTCGCTCGAATCCCAAACAATAAACAAGCCTGGCCCAGAAACACCCAAACAACTTGCCTAACTAAAATCTATAACCATAATAAGGCATTGTTATTAGCATGGCAAACTAGGTTATGATGTTTGGTCGGGGAATTGTTGGAGAAGTTTGGGAACTGAGTCATATTCATAACGGCGGCAAATGATAAATTATGATTTGGGATTGTACGAAACGATGACGTACAATAAATTATTTACGACTGCTTTGACCTTCGTTAGTCCTCGAATGGATTGATTGAATATCCTGGGGAAGATGTAGTTGTTTTTAAATAGCATGTTCTAACCTCCTTATAACCCGTTTTTTTATGTGCCAAAGAATCTCAACTGCTCCCAACTATCTGGAGTCAATAAAACTATGGCGTCCCCAATCGGGATTTTAACAGATTGATATCAGCGACAATAGATGGTATCTTTTGAGTGGGCTTGAATTAATCTTCCCCTTACTCTGTTAAATTATTATTCGGCTCCGGCGTTGTGTAATCATTACACAGGTAAAAAAATGCGATTTAAATCAGAAAAATAAGGATATTCATAGACAATCGCTTAATTGAATAATATTTGAAGTCAACAGTGATAAAAATTGAAATTTAAAAGCTGAAAACATGAAAAATCATCGGCTGACGCTCACAAAACGGGCAAGAGGACCACCTTCGCGAGATACCTGGAAGCTACTGGCCACTGGCGGTAAATTGTACGCGCTGTGGTTGCGAACTGAGATTCCATTTCGCGGGTTCCCATATAGCGATGTCAAGTTAGAGTGAGATGTGAATAGTTTCGTATCTCCCCCGCCTTTTATTGGTGAATTTATTCCCGATTTTCACAAAATATCTCGTATGCACCCGATAAGTGCTAATTAACATAAGCACTATTTTTTCATTCAATGCGTTAATGTATTATGGGGGAATACCCACAATCTGAAGTCAGTATTTATGATGATTATAGAGATATTAAAGTTATTAGAAGTATTGTGTAGTCGTTACACATCATAGTTAAGGAAAGGTTAATGACGAAAGCTAGTGTCTTTCGAGTATGCTAGAAGTAACAAAGAATTCAAACAAGAAAAAAATGGGACTATGGGCACACGTTGGACTATGGCATCCCTGATCCGGGTATCTTGTGAGCCTGAAGGTAGTCGGGAGGAGACAGAGAAGGGAAAGAGAAAGACAGGGAAGTACCTGGTTATTCAAATCTGATCACCAAACACAGCTAAAACCATTTCAAGCAACATTTCAATTCTGAATGGTGGTCTTTCACCAAGGCGATAGTGAGATAATCTTCCACTCTGGAACGTGCCGCAAATTATTCAAGTATTCACTGGAAACCTCAGACATTTTTCTTACTATATATAGAAAATTGACAGATAAATTTTTTGTAGTATTGCTTGTATTAGAATGCTACAAAGTAACGCTTAGCAACATTCTTGAGTGCTGACCCTTAACAGAATAATGTTCTTGATTTTTCAATATGTAAAGCATGTATTATCCATTCCATTATATCTTCCTAACGCTGCGGATAAATTATATCGTGACTGTAATTTAGTAAGTTTGAAAAATTACTTTAGGTGTAATTATTATATTAGTTGGTCGTTCGGCGCAAGTTTTTTTAAAATGTCACAGGACCCAAAGCTACGTGAGGTCTTTAAAAAGGTGAAATAAAGTATTTTAAAGCTTGTACCTCGTATCAACACAGCGATGAATAGAGTCTGATAGTTGAACAAGAACAATATAAAACTTTTCTCTTCTTGTTGGGTTGAATGACACGGTCCTTAGTCCTTAGCAATATAATGTCCTTCTTACATACATAACTATGCATACGAGCATTTTGCGTTTGGTAAATAGGGTTCACTGTCCCGAAACAACGGGCTAGCTGTAAACGCGAACAAAACAATTGACTAGGTGCAAATTTGAAAGTCCTTTGACAAAAACTCATGTAGTTTATAAATGTGATGAATTCAAAAACGGGTATTTAAAAACTTTAAAGGCTAGTTGACTGGCTCTAACGCTGCTGTTTTGGGGGTATCTAGGTCAAGGAACGTATTTATTGATGGTTCATAAGGTTTGCACGTGCCTACTTAAATCCTTCCAAGTATTTTCTAATAAAAAAAATGCGGCTTCTGCTTTAACGCCATTGTCCGTGACTTTTTACCATATTGTGTGACTGTTGGTGTTATAATGATACTTTTCACGTAAACTCGTAATGCTAGAGATGAGCTGGAATTCGTACAATTATTTTTAAATCTTTACTGGTGCTAAAAAACGTAGTGCGTTTGTTGGATCCGAAGCTGTGATAAAACACCGAATGTGTTTTCAACTTCAGATGAAGTTTGAAAATAGTGGACTGTAAAACGATAAAACCATACAACTTGATGGAAATGTCTAATTATGGATGTGGATAAATTATGGAATGAAGGAAGTAAGGAAACTAATTCACTCTCCGATGAATTTAATGTTTAAGTTCTTGATTATTTTTACACACAACGAATCACAACAAAAACACTTAATTTAATATTATTTGAAGAACACCAACAAACCGAACGACCAAGCGAGACACCATCGAACGAACACGTTTTTTCACATCACTCTTTTCTTTTTTTAATTGTCACTAGTTTTCAAACTCGGTGTTGTTGAATACGGAAATCGAATATAGTGAAATGGTTGGATAAAGTAGAAACTGGATGAAAAACAAGAAGGTAAGAATCTAACAAATTATCTCTTTGAAATCCAACAGCGTTATTCGATGTAAGCCTACTCTCAATCTGCGACGTATTTTTTACTATATACAAGCGATTCTGAGTATTGATCCCCCCCCCCACCCTTGCCATTTTTGAATAGGGCTTCAATTAATTGGGAAAAATATTTTTTATGTTCATTCGGTTGATATATTTTCTCAGAAGAGCTTTAGCAGTACACAGTAAACAGAACTCGTGTGCTTACCTCAGGCTCAACACGTTTTCAATTAGTTTTTTTAACAATTTATTTAATTTACATTCAGCTAGCCCTAGATTGGGCACGCTTTATTTCCCATTGCCTTTGTGTGGAAATTGCGCACTCAAGTAGGATCGAGGCACATTGTATGTTCCTGGAAGTTTACAAATTCATATAAATTTGAAAAGTTTTCGAATCGAACCGCTGCTCAATGGAGTGAGAGAATAGGGAAGCAGAAAATACAGTAAAGAACCGAGTTAGTCGTTATTGCCACTGTTCTAATACCTAGAAATTCAACTCCGAAAAACGCTTAATTCAGAAGAAAATTCTTGAATAATTTTGATAATTATAAGTTTAAAAAAATATTCTACAAAATATCTTCTCTATTGGTTTCTCGTAACTTCAAAAGGTTGATGATGCATTATCATTATTATTAATTTTAAGTTAATAATTGTGTCTATCTGATGGGACCTGCCAGGTAAGTATGTTCCTGTATATTTTCTTATCTAAACTAGGAATTAATATGTGATGATAGAAAGTAAGATCTGTACAGCGCCCTTGAGGTGATTTTTCACAAAAACGGCGCTATACAAATCGTCCAAATATTATTATTATTATTATCCGAATGTCAGCAGTTCTTTGAGAAATTCTTGAATATATATGATCCATTAAATCTCTATTCAAATTAACTATGCGAGAACATAGGGATTGCAAGGCTGTTAATGTGAAATGCAATGTTTCATTCCCATCCCCTAGCATTCTTGCTTTGTTCAAACATGGTATTTTTTAATTTTGTTATCACTGTATGATAAAGGTAGTTTTAAATTGTAGGGGAGCTTTGATATTAAATATATTGCTCCCTAGAAGCATCTGGGAAAAGAAAGCGTTGAATGAGTTTTAAATTTATAAATTTTATTTAAGTTATTTTTACATTTAAGTTTTTGAGAATATTAAATATAACTAATTACTATAAATTATTTCTGTCTGCGCAAGGAAGAACGGGATGAGTCAATACACGCAGATATTTATGAGAGCCAAAACAAAAATTAGGAATTTCGTTATTTGTATGTAATCATGTCATATGCTTTTTTTTTTTTTTTAAATATGAAGAGTCTCAACTGCTCCCAACCGTCTGGAGCCCGTGATACTATGGCATCCCCAAATAGGGTATGTTTTGAGGTTGAAGGTAGTGGGGAGGGGAAGGAGATTGCGAAGAGGAAGGTTAGGATATATCTGGCTATTCAGATCTGGTCACCAAACACGGCTAAAGCTATTTTAAGCAACATTTCGATTCTGAATGGTGGCCTTTCACCATCTACCACTCCGCAAATATAATTTTTATATTTATAGTTTAAAGTTTATTTTAACTCCATTTTAATTTTTAGGTTTTTAAATTTTAAAATTTTATTTAAACAATAATTATTATTTTTTTAATTTTTTTTTTAAACAATTTTTAGTTAAAAGCTCTGCGATGTAATTATTTTTACGCGTGACAGCTGTTTCGCTTTCTGAGGGCATTATCAAACTGACAGTTTGATAATGAATTGAATGAATGATAATGAAGAATAATAAATTATCGAACAGTTTGATAATGCCCTCAGAAGGCGAAACAGCTGTCACGCGTAAAAATAATTACATCGCAGAGCTTTTAATCAAAAATTATAAAAAATAAAAATTAAATAATAATAATTATTGTTTAAATAAAATTAAAAAACCTAAAAATTAAAAATATTTTTTACATGAATCAAATGTGTTATGACACATATTAATTAAATAAAATTTATTGGCGCACGCCAGGTTTGAACTTGCGATCTTTGGATTTGTAGTCGAGCGTCTTACCATTCGACCATGGAGGCCTCCTGTCCATGTCCTTTTTCAAAAAATAACAGCACATCATTTTTTGCAGGAATTATTCATTTTTTTTTTAAACACATGTATTTTTCTGCATACTTTTTTCAAAACACATTTTTTTTCCGTTCTTTGAACCGACAGTTATTACTGGATATTACATACGAGGCCTGTTCAAAAGAAAAGGTGAATTTTGTATTTTCACGGGCTTTGTACATTAGATTATCGTTTTTTTGTTGTTATGTCGGTACACGTATGTGTATCATATGTTAGCATTATCAGCCATTTTGGATTATGACAACTGGAAAGCACGTTTTTGTGTGTTCTTCGATTTTTTACTTTTTTGAAAAAATGGATCAAAGAATATGTATTAAACTTTGCGTTAAAAATGGAACAAAGTGCTCCAACGTTTTTTTTAAACACATATTTTTGTATACTTTTTTTCCTGTTTGAACCGACTTTTAATCATAGCATACATCAATTATATTTTCAAATCTTTAATTATCATGGTACGTTTTCATTTACTATTTAATCTCCTTGCGCGGCGAGGAAATATTTCGCTATTTTTCGTTTATCTGGAATAAACAGTTAAATAATGGCTTAGAAGGCCGAAACAGATCTCGGAATAAAAATGAATTAAACACAACTTATAATAACTTTGATAATTTTTGTGTTTTTTCTTACATGTAGAGTTCTACAAAATTAAACATAAATTAAAAGGGAATAAAAGCAGACGAATGCTATTTATTATTGTAAAGGTCAAAAGAAGCCTCTCAGTGACACACCTATCCGCTTTCAGGATCGTGTTGTGATTACAATTACTTTCTTGAATTAAATAAAAAATAAACTTTATTTAAATTCACTTTATTTGGTATAAATACGTCGACTAGTTTCGATTCAACTGAATCTTCTTCGGGACTTAAAAATATACTAATGAAATAACAGGAATGTGCATTTAAATATGATGGTGAAAAATGGGGAAAAGAGAGATATAATATTAAGAGAGGGACAACAATAGGACAAAATAAACATACCATATAATGTATTTTATAATGTGGACGATGGGAAAACCATGGAAGATAAAGAGGGTAGCAGAACGTCAAGTAAGGAGGCGGGTTGTTTGAAGGGAGGGAGAGTTGGAGGAGAACGGAAACATATTTAAGATAGGACTATAAGTTGAATTCAAACAAAATGTATTTTTATTTAATTCATCATGCCAATCCACCAATAAGTGTTTGTTTATTGTAAAAAATTACTTTCTTTTTCAGAATGAATTTATTTGCCGCTTGGTTAAAGCCATATAATAAAGGTCAAAGCATATATTTCATTCCAATATTATTCAATTGTCTGAATAAAATTATTTGAAGAAGATACAAATTCGAGTACGTCGCGTGGCAAAAACATATTCCCATACAATATAATATATGAAGCAAAGCCTATTGTCAAAAAAACACGAACAAAAAATCAAGTCCTTTGTACAACAAACGAGACGTCAAAAAAATATTCGAGGGGAATTTATTGCCGCATCGGAGAAAAAAATTGTGAAGTGGCGTAGAGACTGGCGCTGCCTAGACAACTATCGTGGGTTCCTTTCCTCAAAGGGAGCAAACGTTATGTGAAACTAAACCTTCACTATCTTCACATCAAGTGGGACTGTGTTGGGCACGTAGCACTACTAATGTACTGGACCAGCGAGCCTAAAGAAAAACTCTGACTTTGAATAGGCGCACAACAAAAAATTAAAAAAACTAGAGTTTAAAATATTTAAATAATATCAATAATCAACAACACAAATATGAAACAGAAAAAAAGCCAGAAAATAAAAAGACGATGGTCACAACCGAGACTCGAATTTGGATCCTCTACTCTATCCGGGAGTAACGCTTCAACCAATTACGGCCTCCATAGTCGAGTGGTAAGACGCTCGACTGCGAAACCAAAGATCGCGTGTTCAAACCTGGAGTGCGCCTATAACTTTTATTTGTTTAATATGTGTTATAACATATTTAATTCATATAAAATAATGTTAAATTTATTTGGGCACGTTCCAGAGTGAAGACCACCATTCATAATCGAAACGTTCCTTGAAATAGCTTTAGCCGTGTTTGGTGACCAGATCTGAATAGCCAGGTACTTCCCAACCTTCCTCTTCCTCGTCTCCTCCCCCTTCCCACTACCTTCAGCCTCATAACATACCCCAATTAAGGATGCCATGGTCTCACTGGCTCTAGACGGTTGGGAGCAGTTGGGACTCTTGTGCGGTATTAACTATAAATAAAATTAAAAAGAGTCATTGGGACCTTATTAAAAACCGACATTTTTAATCGATCTCATACTTTTCACTGAAAATTATTGATATGATTTAAACATATTTTTTTAAAAATAAACGTCAATGCTTTGAATTCAATTCTTATTTTAATACTAGAGTTTTTGTTTTTTTAAAGTAGTCCTAAAGCTTAAGCTGGACACAAGGAGGCTTACAAAGAAGACGTAAAATAACGTATACTTCAGCCTCCAGAACGTACAGGCTGTAGATGGCTACAGACCGAGTATGCAACTAAACACTAAATATCCTCGATGGGGTATTTGTAAAACATTTACGTGTAAGTTTGGAAGTAAATAATCATCTTGGCACACCAAGTGTTCATCTGTTCAACAAATCACGATATAAACGTAGCGTCGTAGTACACTCGAAATGGAAACGTATAAAATTCTCGTTCGTCATTTTTTTTCTCCCGTCTGAATATGGCTACGAGAAGGAAACGTTTGAATTATTTATTCACTAGGCAAACCAAAATATCCAACTTCTATGTACTGTTTTGAAATGTTAATGAATTCGAAAAATGAAAAAAAAGCTTTCGAAATGTTGATTTTCGACATAAAATGTAATTAAAAAATTGTTCATTTGAAACTAAACACAGTGTGGTATCAATTTACCTTGTGCGTAAACAATTGTTTCACTTGTTTATTTTTTATGTTTCCCAATAATTCCGACTACCTATGGCATTCGGGGAATGTTGAGTACGTGGGGGAAGAATAGTAGAACGGTGAAGGAAAAGTGGGAATTGCCTACTATTTTTTTTTTTGTGAATTACAGACTGTAAATGTCCATTTACAAAACACAAGAAAGTAACAAAAAGTAAATTAAGAGATATTTTTAACATGTCTCTTGAAATCTTCAAGGTTTACGTTGAAGATATCAAGATACATGTTATTTAGTAGTACCATACCCTGTTTCATGCTGTGCTGAGCCAACACGTCTGTTCTGCCATGTGGAATGCACAGCAGATCGTGATGTCGCCCCTGGCAGTATTTGTTTGGCACAAACAACTTATAACATTCCAGGAGGTATGGATTGTCAATCAAATTATTTAATATTTTGTACATTGTTACTGCAAGGGCCCCACTCCTTCTCGACTGGAGACTTTGATAAAGCGTATCGGAGAGCAAATGTTTATTGAAACCAAACATACCTTAAGTCATTGCAAGCAACATTTCAATTGCCAATGGTTGTTTCTCTTAAATAGGATACGATAAAATTTGAATTTTAACAGCCAGACCTATTTACAAAATGCACTTATTGATAACAAAGACAAAATAAATTATTTAAACTATGAACATGGAAAAATTCCAAATGCTGCATTAAACCTAGATGAATAAAAACAGTTGGTTTTCCCGGGAGTTGGTCACTACGCCACTGATTGATACATACGTGCATTAATAGTACATAATATAAGATATTTATCATATATTTTTATTATTTAACGATTTGGTTCTTCTCGTAACTCCGCTACCCTTGCAACCTTTTGAGAGCACTCCGCCCCACTTAAAGATTCAAAATCATTTCACCCTTGTATATTCCATTTCGTATTATTTTTCCGATTTATTATTCCATTTCGCATTTCTTACCGACTGTGTTATTTTATAAACTTGTATCGATGGATTCTAGAAACAAGACAAGATTCGGTGCCGCACGTTCAATTCTCAGATATATAAATGTTTCGAATTACGACCGGGAGATAAATATCGTTTTTCTGAAAATGTTTTTTGATTTATATCTTTGTTTAAAACACTGGAATAACAGTATTGCTGATTTAAGGCAGAATAGCCCGAAGTAAAATGAATCTACAAACAAATTCTCACTTTTATAATTAATTAAATCCCTTCTTCAGATTGGAAATTATACCTGGTTGTTGGTATTTTCTTTGTGAAGCAACCCTTGAATAAGAATTCTTAGCATCGAAAACTTTCGTTTTAGGTTGGTGAATGCTATAATAACACAAAGTTATCGAAATCGTTTTTTGTCACAATATCTACAAATTAAATATTTTTGTTACATTTTCTCTAAAGCTCGGAGGTAAAGCAATTGTTTGTTTTTATTTAGAGCAATTTTACGACCTCTGTGGAAGAGAGATAAGCTCATTTCTGACGGGTTCAAATCCTGACGTGGACAAATAACATTTTAATTAAATGAAACAATAAAACTTTGTTTTAACCACTTTTTATTTGTTATTATTATTTAGCCGACCGGCTTTGGAACAATCTTTCCTTCGTCAGGGCAAAATACATACCAAATTAACAATATTACAAAATCACGTAGGAGAAAATATATTTTAGGTGTCGAAATGTTTTGGGGCCTGACTTTGTTTTGGAATAAGAGTATTGTTGATTTAGAGACAGAAGGCTTGAAGTAACAATATATCTGGATAGCTAATTTGTTTTATAACCCATTAAATTGTAATAAATGGAAATTTTTCCGAGTTTTTACATCGTACACCATGAGAGAAAAGAGACAGCAAATTTCTTGGACCGCTTCGTTTTAGGTTGCTGCAATGATCTTAATGGCTATCTTCGCTGGTTAACGGCGGGACTCCGCCCACATTTTTATTATGCCACTAAACTTGACACAACTAAACGGTTTTTTAGGTTAGATGCTATATTTTTGTTGATGTAAAAAATACTGTGAAAAAGTGGCTATACGAATACACAAAAACATTATGTCGATATATGATATGAATGGATGTATAAATACCGTAGCCTTGGTCTTAGCCACGCCCAGGTGCGCCGAGTCATGTTAAAATCATCAGAAACAAGTCCAAAACTGACTTCACTGCCTTGGCTTGGGCAACCTTTAGTATAGTCGGAGGACAGGGACTGGTGAAAGGGAACATATTTTTAAGATGGGGTTGTAAGTTAGATTTTTTTCGGTTGTTAAAAATACTCATTATTACTAAGGGATTTCTTACTTATCCATAGACACGCCCCCAACCTTATTTCGACACCTAAAAATAATAATAATAATACATGGATGATTTTTATAGCGCCGTTTTTTTGGGAAAATCACCCCAAGGGCGCTTGTTAATATATCTATAATCTGTGTTCTTCCATGATTTTGAAATATTTGTTGTTTTTTTTTTTACCCTGATGAAAAAACGGTTTATTCGAAACCAATCGGTTATAAAATAAATAAAAGTGAATACAACAAAGTTTTATTGAATCATTTAATTATAATGGATGGCAACAAAGTGACTTCTTGAAATTAATTCGCCAGTTTTGAAACACTCATAGCAGGTACATTCGGAAGTTGGGTTATGCTTGACTCCCGAATTTGACAGGAAAACGGAATGACATTAATTTGACGGGAAAAACGGAATAACCCAGTTTTTGTTTGTTCGCATCTCTTCTACAGTTTAGTTTTCTTCTTGTTTTTTTTTTTAATCTCATTTTTAGCTTCTTTGAAATATACGAGTACATTTCAAAAATACAAAAAAACATTTCTATGTCATTATCTCGCAATGAAATTGTTATTTCGAAGAAGTAGAATTATCTTCATTCAAATCAGTGCTTTTAGTACAGTAAATTAATTTATGAAAACCATGATACACATAGTGTTAAAAATATTCACCTGAGCATGATGTTTTTATAAATTTACATACTTTTACCTTCTATCTCGGTTTATCTAATCTATCTTGGTTTTGCCAATTAAAGCAACTTAAAGCTAGCAGCGCCTTTGTTTTTTAATACGTTAATTTCTTCATATTGACGCTGGAAAGGCAAAAGAGCTTAAAGGTCAGCACTTTTTTACTTTCTAGTACAAGTAATACTACAAATGATTCATCTATTAATTCTATATGAGCATTTAGAAAAACGTCTAAGTTTTCTAGTGAACACAATTATTAAACAGCAACCTTTTAATTTTTTCATGAAAACCATAGTAGAATTTTAAGTAAAACGTTCAAAATTTCCTTTTCTGGTTTCAAAACTACACCTTTTACTGACGTTTTAGTATGTTTTTCGTATAATTTTAAGGATTACAATTGTAAAATTGTATTCATTGGAAACTTCAGACATTTTTTAACTACCCATAGAAAATTTTCAGATACATCATTTGTAGGATTGCTTATATTAGAATGCTAGAAAGTAACTTTTAGTGTCATTTTTGAGTGCTGACTCTTAAGCGACACTTGGTTCGGAAATGAAACTAATAATGGAAATTAATGGAAAACGGTAAGGCAGGGAACGGAACAGGACGATAAGTGGTTTGGTCCTGCTTTTAGTGGCACGCCAAGTAAAACACTTCACTGCGAATCGATTCCAATTACTGCAGCAGTGTGCCACGTGCGTCATCCCCTGAAACAGAACCTGCGGCCGATGGGGACTGAAGGAGAAATAGGCTGAGCCGGGACTAAATTGTCACCTTATTGTGGGGTGGGGTGGGCTTTCCAACAGGTGCCCCTTTTTCCGATTTGTATCGTTGGTTTTTCTTTATTTCGCTTTTCTTTATCCACAGCGTGTTACAAATAAACGCGTTGTAAATATAACCACGTCGTAGGTATAGTTAATGCCTAGTTTAACGTTTCTATCAACGTTGAAATGTAAGAATCTAGTAAGCAAAATAATAATAATAGTGAATTTATATGGCGCAGTTTTGTGAAAGTCCACCTAAAGTGATCTTTACACTAAATGACCTAACCTTACCTAATATAATAACGAGAAAATAACATATGCAAATGAAAACTATTTAAAATCGTGACTATTATCATAAATCATTAAAGATTGTTCAGGAGCCCTAGCACAAAACATCGATAAAGATTTTATCGACAATGTCGGTAATTTGTCATTGTTTCCGAGCCCGACTGCAGATCGCCAACGAAAAAACGACAGTTCACATCGATTAAATTAAGCATTAGTTCCATTGAAAAGTTCGCACTCGTACATACGTACTCACGAAGGAAATTATTGTACAGTGAAATTATCAAATTGACCTTTATTTTTAATGCACCTCTTTTTAATCGAGACAAGTGAACATAGTTCGGTTACAAATATTGTGAGAAAAGTTTTCATGACTTACACATTTGCTGCAAAGCGTTCTAGAAATTCATACCCTTAGAGTTTTAGTGTGACATATACGAAAACATCCGAGAATAATAACTGTAGTGTATTCGTATGTTGCTACTACATTATATGGCAGCGTCTTTTATTTGATTTTATTGTTGAACTGCAAACCTGATTCATAAAAAAAAACATACTTTTTAATGTTGCTTCCAAAAGATGAGAAGAAGCAAAAAAAGTATAATAATGTCTCTGTTCTCTTCGCGAACAGAATTTTTAAATGTCCTAATGTATCCTCTTCTGGAAATAATGCCTCCAAGTGATTCAGAAATTAAATAAAAATTTGAATAACATTTCAAGTGCGAAAACATTTCAATGGCTCCATTCTTTGTACAAAGCCTTTCATCAAAGTCACAAGCCGACTAGTTCGTTCGGAAGGGTGTAACGGCTCTTTGGGTCTTTAAGGGTAAGTACCTTCCTTTAGTGTTAACCCCCAGCGTTATTTGACACGAACTGCGAAGAATGGCTTTTTCTGATACCAAATAAAGAAGTCATTCGCGTTTGAAACGGTTCACTACTTTTTAACGGGCCTTGTTTAACGCTGAAATAAAGCCTGTCAAAGCAATCTTGATCCTCGGGCACAAAGCTAAAATTGACACTTCATTCGTTTATTTAGTAAAGTTTTTTTTCTAACAATGGTTGATAACGTTAGTCGTTATTTAAGACAGCTATCGTTGCTATTTAGGGGATCTTTTTATTGGCTTTCTGATTATATAAAGTAAAACGTATGTCATCAATAGCAGCCGAGAGACTTTTTCAATTTATGAAACTTGTCAAATCATTTTTTTCTGTGCATATGTAAAATTCGTTCTTGCACAGGCGAGTTGAAATCGTATTATATTTTGGGCGTATTTCGGAATCTCTTAAATACAAACCAAAAAGCGTGTCGAAATAAATTGATGTTTCATATGCGAGTGGACATAAAAGCGACTATTGAAATGACATTTAATTTTTTCAATGTGGATCGATTCATTTATTTCGGTATGTTATTGTATTTACTGAACATTGGCATACGCAGTTAAATTTGTAGACAGAAAACACACACACAAGCCTTGTCAAAAAATGCTCTCAACGTCTGGAAAAAACTGTGTTAGTAGCTGAGTGGATAAACGCGTCGGATTCCCTCCCGGGCGTCGTGGGTTCAATTCCTCTGATATTTAAGTCCTCTATCATTGCACAAGCAACGTATTCCACTTATTATAATGGTAGTAGGAGTTTTTCAAATATTTTAAGGTTATTCGTGACCTGGGAATGTTTGTCTTTCTTTTAAAAGAAAAAAAACATGATAGCTTTGACAAGTAAAATTACTTCAAAATAATTAAATTCTTCAAAGCCTGGACTACGAGTCAAATGCAACATGATACAAATAGCTGCTCGGAGTTTCGATGTCAATAAACAACCAGTCAACATTATGTGTACCTTTGACACAAATATATCAACTACATCTATTTGATTAAAAGCAGTTTTTGGTGAGGTTGGACATTTTGCAAATAATGACAGCTTTCTTAAGCCATCACAAATAATGCTAACCTCATTTTTTTCCTCGAGTTTTTAACAAAGTTGTAAATTGCTCCAAAACTCGCAGTACCAAAGCAAAACTTTTTGTTCACCTCAATATTGACATGAATCATCTGAATATGAAGTTTACAAAGCGGTAAATAATATTTATGAGTCTGCGAGACATATTTTTATACGATTGATCAAAAAACTATTTCGACCGACATAGTTTTTTTTTGGAAGTCAGTGGGAATATAACACCACCCATTGAAGATATTTTTGAGGCGTACGAGAAGTTTTAAACTGCGATAAAATGGCAAATTAACTATCTACTTATTTACTACGCGCCGAGTTTTGAACCCGAATTCATCGACCTAGTGAAAAAGCTCTAACCATTGTACTAATAAACTCGTAGTCTTTAGCCTCTGGTTCAATCATTTCGTTTTATGTTTTAAAATTCGCTTTTAAACATTAACGTCTATTTTTTACAAGCACCTGATAACGCCTTAAAGTATTATGATATTCCTTTTTGTGCTTTTCGAGTGTTTAAGCCTTTACGATTACTTCTTTGCGATAAATGGTTCCGCCTTTCGCCAATATTCCGCCAATAATTTATGGCATATTAATATTCTGCCTGAATTAACGACGCAAAATGAACATTCAATTTAAATTTACGTTATTCTCCGAGTCTTCAGAACATTGAAAATGACGCTGAAATTTCCGGAAGATGGTTTTTTCAAACCATTTAGATCGTATCCGTGCACCCGTTACGAAATTATTTATGGATATTATGTTTGAGAATGGGAAAAATAGATAGTCTTAAGCGGGTGTTACCTTAGGATCAATATTTAAGTAAAATGATTATTAAAACGCTTATTCCAATTAGTAACCGAATTGTTGTGTAAACATGGCGCGTGTGTAATATGCTTGGAGTAACAGTGTATGGAGAGAGATAATTATTTTTACCCAACCTTTACAAACTCGCGATAAATCACTATCTCCGGGTTTTCACGTCGTACACCATGAGAGAAAGAGACAACGAATATAATAAACCGCTTCTATGTACTGTCACTATAAACTTAAGCTCTTGGGTCACCGCGAGACTCCGCCCACATTTTTTACTATGCCACTAAACTTGACACAACTAAACGGTTTTTTTGGTTATATGCTATATTTTTGTTGATAACAATACTGTGAAAAAGTGGTTATACGAATATACATTGTCAATATATGATATCAATGGATGTATAAATACCCTAGTCTTAGCCACGCCCAGGTCCGCCGAGTCCGGTAAAAATCATCAAAAACTGACTACACTGATACCACTCTATATACTCTAAGGTAATATGGGTGTGTACTCAGAGCAATAATATATAAGAGAGACCGCTGCTGTAGTCAGTTTTAATGAGCTTTGCTGGACTCGGCTAGACCTGGGCGTGGCTAGGACTATGGTTAGGGTATTTATACATCCATTCATTGCACATGTCAACATAATGCTTTTGTTTATTCGTATAATCCCTTTTTTACCGTATTGTAATAAACAAAAATATATCATATAACCTTAAAAACCGTTGACTTATGTCCATTTACGTCGCGCGTATGAAAACGTGCGAGCGGAGTCAACGGAGACGCGGGACACGAAGAACATTCTTACAATACTTTAAAGCGGTGTGATAATTAGGGAAATTTTGTTGTCTCTTTCTTTCTCATGGTGTACGACGTAAGAACCCGGAGAAAGTGATTTATCCCAAGTTTGTATAGGTTGGGTAAAAATAATTACCTCTCTCTCCATATATTGTTACTCCAAGGGTGTGTATGTGTTTATTTTAGACAAATTAAACACTTATGCTTGCTTTGTAGAAATATTTTTATTACATCAATGAATATCAAATCAAAAATAAACTCCATATTCAATATGGATATAGAATCTGAGTTTACTAAATTTGTTTTTGAACTCAAAAATATGTCTTATCGAAATTAAAGCGCTTTCGGATGAATTCAGAAGTTGTTGTCTTATCCATAATTATCATTTATATAATAAAAAAACCCTGTTTTCTTTTTTTAATAACTTCTTTGAGATGGAATGTGTTACGAAAGACTTGCCCATGCCCCAAATGTGAAAAGTTTTTTTTCTTAAGTTAAATTTAGTTATTATTTACAGTATGGAATGCGACCTCTCCTAATGACGGCATGGCACGGTCACAGAGATGCTATGAAACTCCTTTTAGATGCGGGAGCCTGCATCAATTCCGTCAACAAGGTAAGAGTATTCTATAAGCTATCATTTCTTTTAAACTGATCATCATCAATAATAATCAATAATCAATTATCAATAATCAATCATCAATAATCAATAATCAACAATCAATAGTCACTAATCAATTATCAATAGTCAATAATCAATCATCAATAATCAATCGCCAATTACCAATCATCTATAATCAATCATCAACCACCAATAATTTATAATCAATTATCAATAACCAATACTCAATACTCAATCGCCAATAACCCATCATCAATTATCGTCGTTTTTGAAAAATAGAGAAAAGTTATAACGGATCAATAGTATTTTAGCAGAGGCGGAGTGCAATTATCATCTAAATCCGCAGAAATTAGGTTAAAATTGTTTTAGCGTCGTTCACGTGGATCGTAAAACACTTCATTTAGTCTCAAAATGTATGGGAACATATATCAACTGTCGAGTTTGAAAACGGATACCTTTTCTAAAGCTCTATTTTTATTTTGGAGTATTTTAAGCTTCTGTGTTGAGGGAGCTGAGCGATCCATCAGTATTATTAACCAAGGAGTACCTAGACTATCTAGTAATGATCATAGTGACAGCCTTAATGAAATAACATAATTTTACTTCCAATGGCTTTACAAGTTTAAGGGGTTTTATATTATTCACTAGTGTTTTTTCAGATGATAATGATCGAACAACAAAATATTTAAACAGAATAAGATTTCTTAGTGCAATGGTGAAACCGATGACTTTGGTGTTTAAACGGCTATTCAATCGAATACTCACTTTTGTTTTTAAAAAAAATGCCAATTTTTTCAAAATATTAATTCGGAAAAGTGGGCCTGATTTAAAGATTTAAACGTGCCACACTATTTTGAATCTGGTTATGCCACGATAGTTCTCAATCTCTCCTACATTACTCCGAAAGAGCGCATTAATTGGTATAAGATGACGTCAGGTGCGTATGGATCTCTCGTTTTTTCATCATTCTTTAAATCGATTATCAATTGTACGACATAGCATTTATAATAAAACTTTATTATTCAGAATCGATGTTTGCTATTCCATCTGAATATAATTCTCTCTAGAATTCCTTATTTAGTCAGTATATCAAACTACAAGCTACAAATACGACCACGTAAAACGTCGTTTAGAAGATAAAATCTAAACGATGCCATAAAAATATACATAATTGTTATTACTTATTACTATTGACATTTCGCTGACGTTTGACAAATGGTTTCGCTATTTCGGGTTAAGTTTCAAGAATCTTTTATTAGTAACCTAACATGTTTTATGGCCGCCTGGTACCCACTTTACACGAGGGATGTCTAAAACCCTTACACCGAGATATAACCCCTCGGATGGCCCATAAAAGAATTTGATTGTCAAAGCGACATAACACCCATAGAACATATTACATCATACACTTTAATATATCACTCCTTGAACATATAAGCTTGGGTATTCCTACCCGTTCTTCTTCAGACTTCACAACGTTATGTACAGAGGCTAGCATTATGTAGTCACATGGGCATTAAAATCTCCTAAGGGAAAATGAATATCTTCGCCACGATAAATCTGTAACTATCTTGATATTACAGCCTTGGAGATTTATATGGGATAGTAGACAGAACAAGGGCATTAAATGTTTTATTGAAGAAATTTGTTCCGATAAAAACAGGCTCAGGATTGCGTTTCAGTGCTTTGAATGGTGTAAAAATAAACTGGGGGATTGAACCATGAACTGGGCAAACTTTTCACATGCTCTTCATGAAAATGGGCTTAGCTTGTAATACTATAACATATCATTGTATGGAAAACCGTATTAATCGGCAACAAAGTTATATTATGCGATATGCGTCAGGGCTTTAACGGTCCTCCATACTAACGATCAAATTCTTGTAAAAGTTTTACTTGGACAGTAGCCGTAGCCGGGATATATTAAGATGTTTACCATAAGGAACTTAGCTTTACGTAAATTAGAAGATTAAGCACTTGAAAAAAAAGTGAATACTTCACAAGAGTTCCGACGGCTCCCAACCATCTGAAACCAGTGAGACTATGGAATCCCCAATTGCGGTATCTTTTGAGGTTGCAGGTCCTGGAGAGGGGAAGGAGATGGGAAAGAGGAAGATTGGAAAGTACCCGGCTATTCAGATCTGGTCACCAAACACGGTTAAAATCATTTCAAACAACGTTTCGATTCTAAATGGTGATCATTCACCAGGGCGACTTTGGAACGCCCCGCACATATACTGTTTATTATTTTCGATGAATTACTAAAATTAATTTAATTTGCGGACGCCGGGATTTGAATCTGCAACCTCTGAATTAGTAGTCGAGTATCTTAACCACTCGACAACAGAAGCCTTTCATAATACCTATTTATAATATTAACATTTCAAAGCAGATTTCCACGTATCTACTCACAATAAGGAAAATTCCAAAACCTTAAGTCACATGTAAAAATGCGTTATCATTAGCATTAAAAAAGACATAATTTAACCAAAATTATATTTAGACACAACGCATCGATGTGAAAAATAACCCTTAAGTTGCCACGTTACCAACAGGTTTTGGTTTTTGAAAACGCTTATTTATTTTCGAATATACAAAATAAACCAGTCAAAAAATACAATAAAATTTATAAACATACTTACAAGATTATTAATTAATTAAATTTACAAGGCAATGAAAACCAAAATATTTGTTGGCAACGTTTATTTAATCGACTAAGTTTAGTGGAATATCTCCAAGTGAGTATATTTAAAACGTGATCGGGTTTTTGCCTCTATAAAATCTAATTTACTTATATTGAGTTACAATATAATTATGTGATACACTCTTCGTGTAGCCTTTTCAGATTACTTTGTATAGAAATGCAATCATCTATACTTCTTATAAATTTATCAATTTTTGAGTCATAAGTAAAAAAGAAAACATCAACCTTGTTTAATTCTGCCACATTGTCATTAATAAATATATTTAATAACATTGGTCCAAGGTGCGACCCTTGTGGGACTCCACTCGTGGCAGTTAAATTGTGTGATAAGGTAGAATCAATTTTGACTGTGAGATTTCTGTTTTTAACCTTTATGTGACTTAAATGGTACCCGGGTACCCTTTTCGGTTTTCAACATAGAGTTGTTTAATGTTCCAGTAAGTATAACCGGCTAAAACTTCCTGACTTCTCCACAATAGTAAAAATAAACAATTAAACATAACCGTTGGATATTGTGAGCAGAAAATGCTTAAGTAAAACTTACACCTTCTGATGACTGAAAGGGTACCCTCATGTGATTTATATGGAATTTAAAACATGTCCATATTTATTCATCATTTTATCTTATTTTAAATGATAAATATGATCTACTGTTGTATTCAAAGTACATCACCTGTATCCTTGATACTATTTTTAATCACCTACTGAATTAAAAATCCCAAGAATAGATGGTACTGGGTGAAATTCATATCCACTTCCCAAGTCTTGAACTAAGTCCAAATATTTTACGTCATAAAAGTGATCCAGCAAACTTCACCAAATTATATACCGTAATAGAAACCTTTCATATCAAATTTTAAAAAAAAGTGTAGTTTTCTTCAGTCACATAAGGGTTAAGATACCTCACTAATAAATAGTAGATGTAAAATATATTTGAAAAGTAAAATCAGATTGGTAAACTATAATGATTTGTCCAATATTTATTATTTTTATATGAATTAAATGTGTTTTATGACACATATTAATTAAATAAAAATTATTGGCGCACGCCGGGTTTGAACCCGCGACCTTTGAATTCGTAGTCGAGCGTCTTACCACTCGACCATGGAGGCCATCATGATTCACTTTTCACAATGCAATTACATTAAATTTATAGTAATACTAATTACCATTCTCCATATGCCTACATCATAATATAATGGTTCAACATGGCGAGTCTATAGGTTGTCTCGACAACTCTTTAATTTAGAGCAGTCTCTTGGTTGGCGGAAATCCTTGGAGTTCATTTTCCGGTCACAGAAATAACCTGTTTTCTGCTGAGTGTTCAACGCATATTATTTGCAAACACGATACGTCTCAATATCTAACCAAATTACTAGTTCAAAGTTCAATGATTCAATGACTCTGTTATATTGTTTTATCTTTGAAGATACTACGTACTTATTCTTAAATAATAATACTTGAATTACCAAATACATTTGATTGTGTTATCACGTTACAGGGTGTTTATAAAAAAAACAACAAAATGACTCGACGCAGATGGCTGAAACATGAAAATGGCGCACTCATTTGTTTGGTGTAGGTATAAATATCGAACGTATTCATGAAATAAACGTATATATTAATATTGATGAAGTAAAAGACATTTAACACTAACATTACACATAATTTAGAAGAAGGAACCAAGATTTGTGGGAAATCCTCCAAGGGAAGAGCAGAAGAGAAACAGAGAGTGGGCATCTCAAAAGATAATAAGGAACTTCTTTTTAAATCACCATCTAACGTAAACTTATCTAATAAATTTTATTTTCACGGTACGTTTTCAAAGTAAAATTATTTTATAATAAGGAACTTCTTTTTAAATCACCATCTAACGTAAACTTATCTAATAAATTTTATTTTCACGGTACGTTTTCATAGTAAAATTATTTTTTTGAGTTATGTACGAGTATTTAAAAAAAACAGCATTCATTACCTAATTTAAAGCGGTAAATAGCAAAAATTATTGTATCCCTGATGACGTCAAAACTCATCCGCAGCGTGAAGAAATTTGGTTATCTAATCATTTATCAAGTTCGATTTATTAAATATACGCAAAATCATTTATAAAGTAGAGTCTGTATGTGTTTATCATTTTCGTTTTAGATTCCTTCAACTTCATACGAAGTCAGCTCGTCACTAAATTGAAGTACATAAATTTTCCGAAATTAGTACAGACTTATTTTTCAACTGCCAAATATGTATAATGATGAAACTGTCGCCAAATTTAGGAGAATTCTTGAGGTCACCAAAATTCCAAAACTCTCACCAACATCTCGGAACCCTACAAAGAACGTGGAGCTGTTATTATAATTTAGATTGGATCAAATGGATTAGAGATTATTTTTATTTACTGAAATATTACAATGTTTCACATTTATATTAATTGTTCAACACAAAGTAAACGCAATTAAAAAAAATAAAAACAATTCAACACAAGTTAAAGTTCAAACATAAACCATAAGCACTTAATGAAAGAATTTAACTTATCAAAACGTTCAGATCGAAGACTTATTTTTTTTTTTTTAATTATTTTCAATGGTATTATAGACAGCCCTGATTTACTGCCTTTCATATACCAACGCGAACTATTCGATCCAAAATTCTATTTAGTTGTAACAACAATATCATGACAGAATCATTTAGGTACCCGCTTATACCTTACTATTGGTAATACGTAAGCAAAGATGGCTGATTTATTTAACTGCATGGAATTTAAATACAAAAAGGGTAAAATATAGTACATTATCTTCAATCAATATTAGCATAAGGTAATTAAACTAATACAATGTACATAATACTTAAGTGTACTACTCATTATCACTTTTCATTTGAGCAAATAATTTACATTTTCATCACATTTAAAATGTACGTTTATATCTAAAATCATACCGTAGGCGCATATAGTTTAATAAATAAATTAATATTGCGAAAACTATGAAACACAAACTTATTGCAATAGCGACTATGAAAATGATTTTCCAAATATCGGATTCTGGTGAAGGGATTATTGGATTCTCAGTTGTTGGCGATGAATTGTCCGTTGACAGTGTCGTGGCGTCGGTAGTTGTTGATGTGGAATCTGTCGTTTCTTCAGTAGTTGTTGATGTGGAATCTGTCGTTTCTTCAGTAGTTGTTGATGTGGAATCTGTCGTTTCTTCAGTAGTTGTTGATGTGGAATCTGTTGTTTCTTTAGTAGTTGACGTGGTAGTTTCTGAATATCTTAATACAATTTTGTCTATTGCAATAAATGCATTTCTTTCAACATTAGAATTTGAGTATATAAATCGTATCTGTAAGAAATCAAATGTTCAATAAGTTTGTCTCCTATGAAAGGATTAATCAAAAATAGTGTAAAAATTTTTAGCGTTCATTATTTTTTTTTAATTCGTAAAATTGTTTGAATGCTACACCACGTTTAAATTAAGAACGTGAATAAATTATACATATATGTTACATTTAAATATTCTAGTAACAAATGTCTAATAACTCAAATAATAAATATGACTAAAAAGGTATAAGTATCATCACTTTTGGTAGCTATTTAGAGGACACTCTTCTTGCACAAAAAATACTACCGCTAGTTTTAATACATACAACTTTTTGGAAATATGTGCAATGCGAAATATGAATTTTATATCCATTCAGTACTTTTAACATTAATTCGTTAAATAAATTGTACTATTTAAACACGATATCAATAAGCTTAAGCCGCAGTTGATAGAACTGTATATCTACATGATGAATTAAAACACTTTAATTACTTGATATTTTGTATTCTTCGTCAACTGTATTACTGACTCGGTCCACGTTCTGCTGTCACCGTCTATCACATCAGCTTTCAACTCTGAATTATATGAGTCTATGTCAATTAATGACCAACTGAATGCGCTCTCATTCTTAAGTGAATCTCTGGTGTACACTGACAAACACATCTCATATCCCTCATCCATAGCTTGAAAATACTTAGAACTTTTCACACAAATTTCATTTTTGTCTTTCGCAGTTGTCATAAAGTATTCGTTTGCACCATCGGGTTCTTCAAAAACGCCATCGAAATGTTTAAAATCCACATATTTTTCAACTTCCATCCCTACGTCTCGAGTACAAAGTAAAAACATCGGAAAATGCGAACCCCCTGTGAAATCAGATATTATTTCCTCGATGTGTTTTCCACTAGTCAAATGAGCTGATGAGACTGTTAAACATGTTATAACAAATAACAACTTTATCCCAATCATTTTGAAAATTTTCCCAATGAATTCCGTCGAATATTTGAACACTACGGGCCAATATTAAAAGTTTGATGTTCGAATGAAGCAATTATATATTTTTACACTACACAATATTCACAGATTTAATTTGCAATATTTTTTTGGTTTTATACTAAGCAGACTTCCACCAAAGAGCGGAGTGAATGTTTTTTATTCAATATTTACAACACTGAAACGTTCAAATTAATTCATCATCTAGGTAGCTCAATATTGCTGATAAATTATTTATTTTCTTTGTTTCATAGGATTTTTTTTATTATCACATCAATTAATCTGTATAAAAATGATAACCAAATTTTGCAAGTATGTTTTTTTTTATCTCGATTAATTAATCTTAAATTTAAAATCTATGAATTGATTTCGAAAAAGATAATCATTCTTACACGTAATAAATAATCTTATTAAATAAAAGAATACTTTGTTTTAAAACCACTTTTTTCGTTAATAACGCACAAGACACAGTCCTAACTGCTCCTGGTCGTCTAGGTAGAAGGTAGCATACACAAACTTGCGTTAACCTAATAAATCCAGACAGATAAAACTGTTCGAATTAAACAGAAAATTTAAGAGAAAATATTTTTTTTACTTTATAGTTAAGACGCATTTAACATATCGTCGCTGGAAAGGTAAAAGGGCTGAAGCGAAACTTTGGTAAAAAAAAATTGAATATCCACTTTTGGACGGTTTTTTTCCTACATCGAATCGAATGCTCTGACTCTTATTTGATTCTGAAAACTTTTGAGGCCTTTCAGCCATCTAAAATATATTTACCATTTAGGATTTTTTTAGCATTTTGTCGCTTTAAGTAACTCAGTGACATTTGGAGTAAGAATATACATGGAGAGAGAGCTAAATATTTTACCCAACCAATACCATGAAAGAGAAAGATACAAAAAAACTCTTCACATAATATTGCAGCACTTCTATGTATGAAAGAATGTTCTCCGTCCGCGCTAAATTCACATTTGTATTGATTGAAAAGCTTGCAGTGGTTAAACAAATAAATCAACCATGATGGTGATATTTTTTGCGTGAATGTTCAAATAAGACCAAACAAAGATTATAAAGCATCACTTTTCAGAGGTATTTCAACAGTTTTAAATATTTTTGACTGAACTCTAGAATTTTCACATTTTTATGATATAAAGACATAAAATCATCAAAAAGCTTCCATCGTTATTTAGGCAAACCTTCTGTTATTAGTGTTTGTGTGTTGACTTTATAAATCATTTGAATGGTGTATTGATATTGTTTTGTTGAATGTGTTCAGATATGTTTATTAAAAATGTCCGAATTCCATGTGGGCGGTAACTAATAGGCTATCCAACATCCTTTAACATATATTTGTCTCTTTCTATCGAGTCAGTATAAAGTCAACCGACCTGACTTCACTGTTTCGCAAAGGTACCTCTCCATATATTCTTATTCCAAGCAGTCACAGCATTGAGTTACCTGAGAAAACTTTTTTTTCAAAATTCAACCAGGTACTAAGGACTTATGAATTTGATTGTAAAACAACAACAAAAAAACTCTAGAGTGCTCTGGTGTCAACTTCTTAAAATGGCGCTTCAGCCCTTTTGCCTTTCCAGCGACGATGTTATTATTCCTACTTACTTATACTCCACCACGAAGTAAAGTAAACGGCGCGTATTTTCCAAGTGATTTCCCCTGTTAGCCTAATCCACTCAAATGTTTTAATTTAATTTTATACGCTTGGCAGTTGAGGGCTGATAAGAATCTGCTTCATTCTCTACCTCCTCATCTTCAATTTCGTTTTCTTTTTTGTTTTATATTTTTCGTTGAAGCTTTTAGACGCTTTCTTATAAAAAAAATCGTTGCAATAATAAATGCACATCGATTTTTACTCTTCTTAACTTTGTATTTTTTTCTAGATTTGGAAAATTTTATTATAAAGTGGGCACATGATTTATTTTTTCAATGTGGATCCGTATTTTTTAAAATTATTATTTTTTTTTTTGATACATAGCAATCCCGATGAGTTATAAAAACTCACTCTGGGACAAGAGACATTTTCACCACACGAGTTACTATAATTATACATAATTTTTACAGAAGAATCAAACTCATACATTTTACATAAAATGTAGTAAAAGAAATAAGGTGATTAGTATTATGACGGCCACGTGATCGAGTGGTAAGACGCTCGACTATGAATTCAAACGTCGCGGGTTCAAACCCGGCGTGCGCTTTATTATTTTTATGAATTCAATTGAATTAAATTTAATATTATTATTGAGTTCTGCTATTTTTAAGTTTTTTATTTTAGTTTTTAGTGACTGTTTCGGCGTTTAAGGCCATTGTCAAACAGTTTGACAATGGCCTTAAACGCCGAAACAGCTGTCACTAAAAACTAAAATAAAAACTTAAAATAGCAGAACTCAATATTAAATTTAATTCAATTGAATTATATAAAAATTAAAATGGAGTTCTACAAATTAAACACAAAAACTATAAACTTTTATTAAATTAATATGTGTCATAACACATTTAAATGATATAAAAATAAAATATAGTATATTTGCAGCACGTTCCAGAGTGGTAAATACTCTAGGTGTCGCCCTGGTGAAAGACCACCATTCAGAATCAAAACGTTGTTTGAAATGGCTTTAGCCGTGTTTGGTGACCAGATCTAAATAGCCAGGTACTTCCCAACCTTCCTCTTCTTAATCTCCTTCCCCTTCCCACTACATTCAGCTTCACAACATGCCTTATTTGGGAATGCCATAGTCTCACTGGCTCTAGACGGTTAGGAGCAGTTGAGACTCTTGTGCGGTATTCATATAAAATAAAATTAAAATAAGAGAAAATACAAACTAAATTATAAATGAATTAATTAGTTTTAGATGGATATAAAGTGTGCCTTTGACATACAAGTAATGAAAAGTAAAATAACATTATTTGGTGAGGAGTATGTAGAGAGAAGAAAAAGTAAAAAAAAATTAAACAAAATTTTAAGATACTACATAGTAGGAGCAAAAAAATGGTAAGCTATCAATAACGTTGTGAAGCTGGAAGAAATGGAGAGGAAACTTAGGTGGGAAAGCTGTTGCTTGGAAAGTATCTGGCTATTCAGATCTGGTCACTAAACACGGCTAAAAGCATTTATTAACGTTCCGATTGTGGTCTTTCACCAGAAAGATAAGAATCTGTCACTCTGGAATGAGGTGCAAACATAGTTTTTTTTTAATTACGTATATTTGAAATAATACATTTAAATTTAATTTTATTTCACACGCCAGGTTTCATTCCCGCGACCTCTACGTCCGGAGTCAATTAACTTATCGCTCAGCCACGGAGGTTGTACTATAAAAAGGCTACATAATAAATAAAAACATCCATTCGTTTAAAGCACTCGACACGTAAACATTTAACAAAATGAATCTCATACTACGAAACCAACTATAAATAACATATTTCATCACAAGAGTAATCTGCTATGCAAAATTAGTCAAATTAGTTGCTCCGCTCGTTTACTGAAAAGCCGGTTTCAGGACCGTAACTTAATTACTCGGCAATTAGCGAATTTCCGACAGCCGCCCTTGTTAACTGCACCGAGCACAAATGTAATTAAAAACGGAAGTGCAGCCTAATGCAATCACTTCCGACCGGATGTCCATTATCATTCCTATGCGAATAAAGCCCACTTTCTGCTACCCTCTTACTGTATAACCTATCTAATAGTTAACTGAAGGTTAGCCCATCGGCTGTTGTCGGAACTAAGGCAATCCTTATTAAAATGAAAATGAAATAATAAGTTTGTATGAGACCACAGACTTTATTATACTTTTTATAACTGACCGGTTTTGCTTAGCCTAAGCATTCTCAGGATACAATATTAAACTAAACAAAAAGTACATAGCGCGTGGTTATATATACTCATACATACAACAACAACACAAAATAATAATTCTAATTATTTTAATCATGAAACAAATTGACACTTCACCCCAGCGTTCTGAGAGAGTTTTCTTTCAAAATTGCCTATAAAGACAGCAGCATGAATTTTTGTCGATGTAGTTAAATTCTGAGTTAAGATTTGATTAAGTTTATTTCAGTACTAAATCTTTAATTTAATATTTGTCAAGCGATATGCAGATAGGTACATTACGTTAGACTCAAAACAGAATAACTGCTCTCTTAATTAAATTAGTTGTTAATGTGAATCCATCGGGGCTCGTTAATTAACTAGATTGTTTGAAATATTTCAAAATAATACATCCATTTGTTGAAGCGAATAATATTTTCAATTAATACTTGACCACTTTTTTCCATTAATTTTAGCGAAATATAATTATGTTTATACTGACAGCTGTTTTGCCTTCCGAACTCATTGTCAAACTGTGGAGGAACTGCGTCCAGACTTTTTTTAAATCATTTCTAGATACAAATAAAGAGAAGGTTTTAAGATATTATTTTTATAAATTATTGAATTAATATTAATAATCTTCAACGAAACCATGAAAGAGAAAACATGAGACATGAATATGACGAAGATTATATGATATGTCTGAAGCTGTCGGTGAAACACCCAACAGCTTCAGATGAAATTGGAAAATAGTGTACTGAAAACGATAAACTATACTATTTGATGGAAGTGGAAAGCTTGTGGAAAAATAACGGATTGAATTTAAAATGGGAAACCATTCACTCACCGATGAAGTTAAGAGTTCTTGAAGTCTTCTTACACAATAGTATTATTAACGAAACGAATACACCACAAAGATTTTAGTTTTCTTATTCACAAAACACCACATTTATTCTATATATTTTGGAGATCAAACAACAAACCGACGAAATAGCGAAACGAACGAGCAACCATGTTTTTTTCACACATAAAACTCCTTTGTCCGATATTCGATTGTTTCAAATACGGTGTTGTTGAATACGGAATTATATACGGCCAAAATGGTTGGATAGGTAAGGATTCGGGTGAAAAACATCAAGGTAAGAATCTAGCAAATTACCTATTTGAAATCTAACAATAGTCATATCAATTATAAAATGAAAATAGTAAAACACAAATTGTGTCGGACGTACATGGTCCACGACAAATGTGTAGCGTTAAGATTATTTATATTATTTAGAAATGTTGATAAATCATTGTAATGTATATTTCTCCCGGCTTGATAAAGCCCGAATGACGCAAAGCAATCGCCTCTTCGGGGCAGGTCAGCCAGACTAAGGCAACAACAAGCGGGATGACGGGCGCGTAGCGCAGCTTGATCCCAGCCGGCCTATCGATCTTTGCGTGAGCGGTTCTGGGAGAAAATTAATCTGTCTAACCCTTTAACGGGGGCCAGGTTAATCACCCGGCCAAATAAAATATACCGGGGTGATAACTCGGCCCCCAGCTACACAACTGTCATGTTATTAAGTATGTAAATGTTAGGATAAGTTAGTTATTAAGCATCAAGCCCCAAAAAACCGGGCATTATTTGTAATTTTAATATTTGTACTTCTTTTGTGAACTTAATAAAAATGATAGAGGGGCGAAATAAAGTTGAGGTGAAAGCTGGTGGAAAGAAGAAGGGATAGGTTGCTAAAATCTATCCCACAAAATTGCCAACGACCCGGAAGAGAGAGAGAAAGGGGAAACAAAATTCCCCCATACAAATCTCCCAAATCCGTGGTCGCGCTCTGGAGCGCAATATTAATTGCGCAAAAACCAGAGGAAGGCAGATCACCAGCATCCTCCGCCAGTACCATTCACCTTGACTCATCTTCGCCCTGACATCGCCTTCAACTTGACTCCTGACTTTTATTTGACCATCGCCTGCCCCCCTGGACCGCCTGACTACACCTCTCTCTGGACCAGACCCGCAGCATCTTGAAAGCCGAGGCCCTACAAGCTGAACCCGTCGTCTCCCTTACAACGAGACGACCCCTTAGAGCACTTCGCAGATCGGGACCGCCCCCCCTATTACAGTTTACTTGTGTACCTGATCACGTCGGGTATACAAATCTACAAAAAAACTATCGACCGACATCCATCGCCTTCTCCGTTACCAGAATATTTTAATAATATATGACGACAACATCGAAAGGCAAAGACAAACACTTACATACGATAAATATGTTATTTTTCCTACTATTATTACGTTATTAAAAATTATAAATTCGACGAAAATGATAAACTTGTGAAAGAAATATTGTTTTATTTATCAGCCTGTATTTTACTACATATGGAGCACAAATCGTACTTAATCTGAAAGCAGCAATACTAATCGAAATAGAGAAGAAACTCCTTTGAGATCAACAAATGATTTCTATTAAAATCTCTCAAGTAAAAGATATAAGAACCCGATAATATTTTCTGACTGAAAAAAACAACATAATAATATTTTCTGAAAATTCCTATACTAGATTTTCCAAGAGCAAAAGATTTTTCGTTATGTAGGAATATAAAGTGATGCAAACACACAGATTTTATGCAAATAAGGTTCTATTGCAAATCAAAAATCCTGTTTTGGTTTAGGAATACACTTTTATGAAAATTTTTATAGGTTCATATCACAGACTAAAGAAAGGATACATGAACTTTACTAGAGTAGAGCAGAGTCTTCCTTAGACCTATTTCACACAGCTCTCAAACTAGGGTTTGCCACGTGTGTAAAAATATTCGCGACTTGGACACATTGAATCGTTTTTGAAAAGAGTTATTTATTATGTCACGCGCAATCAAAATATAAACAAAATTTAAACCAGCAAACATACCGCATCACATACCACAATAATGAAAAATAATATTAGTATTCAACTTCTAAACTCTGTTTAAAGTTCAGGTATAAAAAAATTATAAGCTCCTTGTTGAACCACTTTTATTGATATAATTAACCAGTTTCACACTGATGTTCCCTTATTCAGGAAACGATGTATACTAAAATTTAATTACAGATTATCAAATTAAACTGTTAAAAAGTTGATTAAAAATTTTAATGCAAAAAAGTGTTAAAAGTAAGGTGTTTCTTATTAATTTATTGTATTAAAAAAATGATGCAAAAGATTTTTACAATTTATTTATGGTTTTAAAGTTTATTTTGTAGAACTCCATTTTAATTTTTAGGTTTTTTAATTTTATTTAAACAATAATTATTATTTTAATTTTTTTATAAAAAAAACAATTTTAAGTTTAAAGCTCTGCGATGTAATTGTTTTTTAGGCGTGACAGCTGTTTCGCCTTCTGAGGGCATTATCAAACTGTGGAGAAGCCACATACAGACGGACTATTTATATCATGTTTAATGTTATTATTATTTTTAACTACCAATGTCTCCATTAGGTTTTTCTGATAAATTGTAATTATTGTTGATGTCTATTAACGGGGAGTTTCCCTACCTAAAGGGTATACTATTGTTTGGACAAAAGGTCATTAAGGAGGGGCATTGGTGTTTCCTAATTCGTTTTTAAGAAACGGGGTTTTTATTTTTTATTAATTTGGGGATAATTATATCTGAATTATTTTTCTTAATTTTCGGTTTGAACACATCTAGTAGTGGTGAATGGATCATATTCTTTTGTTCATTTTTTAACTTACAGTTTGGATCATTTGAATTTTTATTTATTTCCAACTGCTCTAAAAGATTTCATTTTCGGCCTTTGTTTTCTAAATGCAGAGGAGTTATCTTGTTATTATTTTTAAGCGTATGATTTTCGGTTAAAAGATGTTTGGCAAATTTTGAAGCTATTTTATTTTTGTTTTTAAATGCTCTTATGTGTTCTTTATATCTTATCTCAAAGGACCGGCCGGTTTGTCCAATGTATACAGCATTGCATTCATCACAGTTAAGTTTATAAATGCCGCTATTTTTTAGTTTCGGTGACTTACTTTTTGAGTTTTTAAGTGAAGATCCAATATTATTTTTCGTGCGGAAGGCAATATCCAAGCCACATTTTTTGAGAACTTTAGCGATTTTTGCATTTTTTCATTGGCATGCAATGTTAATAGACATCAACAATAATTACAATTTATCAGAAAAACCTAATGGGGACATTGGTAGTTAAAAATAAAAATAATAATAACATTAAACATGATATAAATAGTCTGTCTGTATGTGGCTTCTCCACAGTTTGATAATGCCATCAGAAGGCGAAACAGCTGTCACGCGTAAAAATAATTACATCGCAGAGCTTTTAACTAAAAATTGTTTTTTATAAAAAAAAATTAAAATAATAATAATTATTGTTTAAATAAAATTAAAAAAACCTAAAAATTTTACAATTATTGAAAGAATTTTCTTGTTTCGCCTTTCGATGGCATTGTGGTCATTTTCATTGGTAACAGTTTGACAATGCCATCGGAAGGCTAAACAGCTATCCCACTTAAAAATAACTGTACATGGTACAATAAAAAAAATCGTTTATTCAATTAAATAAAAATATTTTTTTATTTAAAAAGAAAGTTTCAGAAAAACGATAAATACCATATTAAGTCTCATTTTACTAATTTTCTATCAATTATACAATCCTAATAATCAATCAGTGTTCACATTCAATTTTGAAGCAATTGTAAAAAGTTAAAATAGAATAAGTTAAGTTATAAAACATTATGTATTCAAGTTAAATTTTATTGCGAGGTTGCCATTTTACCTATTTCGCGAATCGATATTTTCATCGAAGGGTGGAAATGAAGAAAAAAAATGTTAATAATTGTAAAAAAGTATATCTTTTTTACTGAGAGAGTTTTTTTTACAAAGAGTAAGTAAATACCTTTCTATATTAGCCATCCCCTAATTCACACTTATTTGCTTTCCCGTGGACATAGTTTACTCCAAGCTTGTTCAAGTATTAGGGATAGTTACTGAAAATATTAGACTAAACCAGGCTATGAAAATAGTATGGAGTGTGTTTACCATATTTAAATTTCACTCCACACAAAATAATGGAAATTTAAACACGGAAGCGAAAAGCGGAGCCTTAAATTGAAAAGGAAATGAAATGGCGCTTTGATGTTTTAAAGCTTAGCAAATCGCCCAAGTATATCTTTGATCGATGTTAGAAAAGCTTGCTAGTTTATTGTTCTTTGCAAGTTTTTATTTAAATACTAGTTGTTACCCGTGAAAATTTACGGAGAACTAAGATAAGAAAAAATATTCGTTGCTTTAATTTCAAATAAAGAATAAAAACAAACATTTTGTAATAGGCAGGTACTTTATTGCTTATTATTTCGTGAATTGATAATTTTCTCAACACACGCATCAGATATACTTTTGAAAATGGCATACTCATACGCACGGGGAAATTGTATTGTTTAATATTCCAACAGTTGATATGTTTCTTATCATTATTTTTACAAGAATCCAAATGTTCATTGTTCACCAGTATTATTTTTGCCAGAATAAACATTGAAGTGAAATTGTTACGGTAACTATGATATATTATTTTAAAGGGAATATATTATTTTTAAAATGTAGATAGGTTATATAAGATTCGAGGAAAACCTTTTTTATAAATTGTATAAATATACGTTTTTTGTGATACCACATAAAAGGTTTTTTTTCAATACCCAGGGTCGATGGAGCTATGGCGTCCCCATTAGAGGAAAGTAGTTAACGTAAGAAGAAGTCTAAAAAGCATCTGTCTATTCGATGTAGTAACTAAATATAGGTAGCCATTTTTTTTAATTACAGTGAATACCGAACAAGAGTTCTTATCGCTTGCAACCGTTTGAGGTATGTTGTAAGAATGAAGGAAGTGGGGAGGGGAAAAAGATGAAGAAGAAGAAAGCTGGGAAATACCTAGCTATTCAGATCTGGTCACCAAGTACGGCTAAAGCCATTTCAAGCATCGTTTCGATTCTGAATGGTGATCTTTCACCAGGGTAATACTACTATATCACTATGAAACGTGCCAGAAATATACTTTACATTATTTTATGTGAATTAAATTTAAAATTACAAAAATTAAATAAATGGAATTTATTTGCGCACGTCGGGATTTGAACCCGCGACCTTTTGATCGTGAGCTCGTAGTCTAGCGTATTAACCAGTGGCGGCTCGTGACTTTTAACTGTGCTAGAGAGGTGAGATTGAAAAAAACGTAATTATCGATGATGTTTTAATTTTTTCAAAATTTCAATTTTTTGTATGAAGATTATTCAAAAATCCGTGCAGCGCCCCACCAAAACTGAAAAATCAAATATAAATTATTTTCGGCTACAACAACACTAAAAATATTGTATTTTTCAATCTTAGCACTCTAGCACACTAAAAACTCACGAGCCGCCACTGGCATTAACCCCTCGACCACCCTTGATTTCAAACTGCCAAATTCACCAAACTTTTCTCAACCGAAGACATGCATTTTTTCTTTCATGATATTTTGTTAATTATTATTAATATAACCTAGTTCACAGAAATCCAAAGAAAATTTTAGAATCTATTAAAAATCGGTCACCACACACCTTATTTGAGCAACTCATTTATCATTGCCCACGCAAAAGGAAACATACTTTAAAATACTTCTTGCCTGAAGCCTAAAGGTTGTAGCCTAGAATGAGGAGGAACTACACTACCCGCTACCTCTAGAGCCTGAGCACAAAGCCTTCCAACTTCCCCGTGTGGTTTTGCGGCTAATTTATGACCAGCCTCGCAATGTCCATTTCGTTTCCACTTCCGGCCAATAATGAAATAGGGGTGGGACTGTCCTTCGACCAATTGACTAAGTGCAAAATACCGAATGCCGATTGCCGAATGCCGAAAGGTTTAGGTTTCGAACCGATCACTGGAACCGTCGATATTATTTCTCCGGTTCCTTTTTTCTGCAAATAAAAATGGCGAATGGCGTCAGAAGGCCAATAAAAAAGTTTTATCAGCAGACATAATTCTTCGAGTCTACTAGTGAGACTTCTATTTTTCTTTTTATCCAATTTATTTGCTGTCGATTCCTTTTTATCTTTTATATTTCACGATTACCCTCTTTCGACACTGCGCGTGTAGTGAAACTTTGCGAGATTTTTTATGAACCACTAACCCTAAAAGGTCATGTAAAAGGTAAAGAACTCTTGAGGTTTACAAATTTGTTAGCTCTGAAACTCTCATATTTCCGAAAGACCTAAAGCTTTTGTCTGAACTTGATTCTATACTGTACCGTCGTCGGAAAGGCAAAAGGGCTGAATCGCCATTTCGGGAAGTTCACACCAGAGCACTTTAAATTTGTGTTTTTTTACAATAAAATTTATAAGTCTTCAGTACCTGGTTCGATTTTGATAAAAAAAAGCTCTTACTTAGTTACTTGAAGTGACGAAAAGCTATAAAAAAGTCACAAACTTGTGTCGCTCGAGTCAAGCCTTCTCTCAAATGGTAAATATATTTTAAATGGCTGAAGCGCCACAAAAATCTTCAGAATCAAACGAGTCAGAGTCTTCGATGCAGAAAAAAAACTGATCAATACTGCATATTTAACTATTTTTTAAGCAAAGTGTGGCATGACTCATTTTGCCTTTCCAGCGACGATATATTAATTCCAAACGATGGCAAAAAAGGCATGATCTGAAATTTCTACCTCTTGCGAAAAAAAATTCAATCGAAATAAAATGTATTAATTTCGGCATTCGAAATCAATATTCACCGCATCCCTAATCCATTAGCCTCCTTTCATTACGTGCAATCGGCCCAGAATGGAGGGTGAAGATGCTCCTACGTTCCTAACAATACGATATGTATCATCTATGTTCACTATAATAGAATACAATACAAAAGCATGTCTGATTCCGACGAATCTACTTTTATACCATACGTTATTTGGTACAATAAATAGCAATCTATGAAGTCGTAAATATACTACAATTCTTTGTCAAAAAAACATTTCTGTTACGTTCGATAATTTATACTTTTTTTATGATTAGATTAATAACATTAAACCAAAAGCAAATTAATTTTATATGTAAACAAGACGGATCTTACTTCTCTTTTCCGGTAATGTCTCAATTTGAGAATGTAGTAATGTCAGAGATACATTTATTTATAATAAGGTGCTTCTTGCGATATCTCAACTTTGTGTCTTTTAAATCTCATCTGAAAATCTACGAAGCAAAATATCTGCTTGTATGTTTTACTAATAAAAAAACGGTAAGATATTGCGTCATAAAATTTTCACAGATTTGGGTTTTCTTGTCGAACAATATTTTTCAGCTCGCAACCAGTGGCGGCTCGTGAGTTTTTAGTGTGCTAGAGTGCTAAAGATTGAAAAATACGACATTGTTAGTGTTGTTGTGGCCGAAAATATATATTTTTTTTTTCAAGATTTTATTTTTTTTAAGAAAATTTTCAGGATTTTTCAGTTTTGGTGGTGCACTGCACGGATTTCTGAAAAATCTTCACACAAAAAGTTGAAATTTCGAAAAAAATAAAAAAATGTTTTCGGCTACAACACCATCAATGATTACTTTTTTTCAATCTTACAACTCAAGCACACTAAAAAGTCACGAGCCGCCACTGCTCGCAACGTCAATCTATCGTCACGTTTCATGTTTCTGACGTAGCCGAGTAGTAAAAGTAACTAATTTAGAACGATAAACAAAGCGGAATAATTTTCATTTTTCCGAGATAGAGGATTATATTTTAAGTGTCTTTTCCAAAGCTTTCCAGCAATTTCAATATGACCATTTTTCGAAGAGAAAGGTTTATGTCATAATATGACGACGAGTTATTATCATTTTAAATAATTTTGCAGACTTAGTGTTGCTTGAATTTGGCGGTTTCCTTAGTAAAACATGCGCTTGCATTTTAAAATACATCATTTCACCGAAGTCCTAAAATGAAGTTGACAATGAATCTTCAAAGTACACCCGCGTGCAGGGTTAGATAGCACATAGATATATAGAAGATCAAACTCATTAGATCGTGTCTGAGGTGTTTTCGACATCTTCTTCCATCCACATGGGCCTCACATATTCTTCTGACACTTTTTTCTGCGTTCTTCCGCCGGATGAATCATACTGTATGCGTTAATTTCTTTAACTCGTTCATAACGCTTGCATCATAATACGGTCGTACCTACCCAAATAGTCTTACAACATCTCAAATGTCTAATTTCTTCTACTACCTATCAGCTTAGGGTGTTTTATCTATACCGCAATACATCGATAGAATTGAATAAGACTTTGTGAAGAAACATATCCTAGCATGTCGATGTTTAATTTATGTATCATTTTAAATACGCTCAGCGTTTTTTTCTTTGTGGTTAAACACAGCATCCTGTAAATGCATGTTTTTGTTAATTTTCTGGTATTCCTATTCATGATTTTTCTGTTTTTTTTTTCACAGCAACAGCAAACACTACTCATGTGTGCGGCACGCAACAAAAAGGCAAAACTTGAAGTCGTCGAACTAGTATTGAAGGTTCTCGAAAGATGCGGACAGGAACCAAAGCCATTGAGAACCAAACACCACCGAGCCAGTATTTCAATAACACTCAACGATGGCAAAAAGACTCTTCTCGAAGCAGCAAAGATAGAACCAAAGAGAAGAGAAAGCATGAGACCAGATATGGTGAACCTGAGAACGCTAGAAGCAGATGGAGAGAAGATCCCTGGACTGAATTCAAAGGATATTGAAGGACATAGCGCTCTTCATCATGCAGCCCTTGTAGGACATTATTGCATCGTTCAACGATTGGCCACAGCAGGATCTGAGATAGATTCATCTGATAAGGTAGATTCTTCATCTCGTCTACCAATGGCAATGTTCTGTCACTTCCAAGTGTGTTTATTCTGTCCTCGAAATTGTATTTCACTGGTTCGTCTCTTTTGTTTTCTTCCCCAGATCCTAATAGGATCGAACCTTTTTACAACACTACTTTAGCGGCCTCAGGTTTAAAAAATAAAAAAAATCTTCGTTGTAAGTATTTTTACACTTCAAAAAAATTATTTAACTAAATAAGTAGTTAAATATCACAAGGGTGGGCAGAAGGATATACTGCCACACAAATTTGTCTTGGCACATACTCCTTAATTGATATTCATACCATATCAATAAGTTTTCTTGCGGAACAATATCGGCACTGAGCGGAACCGGACGTTGGTGTGAATCAGCCTTTAGTCTTTGACAACCAAACGGACGTCTTCTCTCTGGAATTAGCGCCGTAATCTTTCCAAAATCGTGCTTCATTCAATCAAATTATAAAGTATTAATTATGATGACTCGGTGTACGAGTATATCGATTTTTCATTTACAAATTCAGGCAGGTTTAAAAATCAGTTTTTTTAAATAAATAGCCGCGAAATATTTTAACGACCAAAGTGTCCTGTTGACTGTACCGCATCTACTTTTACTCTAGCTTTATGTTACACTTATAGAAGATAGGTAAGACGAACTATATTTTAAATCAAGCCTATAAGCTTAGTTTTTGTACCTTATGGGTAAATCTTACACTGCCTGTTGATCTTTTAACCCAAGGCCATCGATTGACCTTTTGTGTAAAAGGTCGAAAATCTAGTGTCTAAGATTTGCAGATCTCTAAAGATTATTTTTTTATAAAACCAGTATCCTTGGTCTTATTTTTTAGGATTTCTTCATCCATTACTAATCATCTTTAATTGCAGTTATCTCGGACACCTCTTCATTCGTCTTGTTCTGGGGGCTACCAGGAGACAGCTGTTTGTCTCTTGGAGAGTGGGGCCAACCCTCACGCCAAGGACTCCGTGGGGAGATACTCCCCTTCACGCAGCCACCAGCTCCCAGCACAGGGACATAGTCAACATGCTGCTGGAGTATGGCAGTGAACCTGATTGGCAGAATAATGTGAGAAAAACTTTTTTGTAGTCTTAGGAAGGTCAGTCGAGATTTTGAGATGGAAATGCTAAAATCGTTTTTGTTTATCAAAAGGAACCGTATCGCGAAATTGTTTTTTAATTAAACAATAAATTGTATGTATTCTATTTCCTATTGGAAGTCACCAGTTATCACAACAGTTTCCGCACAAACTACCGTTGGGAAAAACTTCAATGTTTTGGGAATGCTTCACGAATTCATAGTTTTTTAAAATGAACCCTTCGCAGTGAACACTTCAATTGAAGTCGAACTCGCAAAAAAGAGATTTGAATTTAGTCCAGTTCTTTTGGAACCGGTTCTCATGAAAAAAATCCCCTAGTCGGTAGGGATTTGAAAGTGAAAAGATAGAAATTTTAAAACGAAAATAAGAAGTGGAGACTTTAGGCTTTGGAAAACCTAGATGAACTGCTGCAGAGGAAGTTCTTAGGCAGTAGCTTGTTCTATGAATCGAAATTAAAATGAATGGCTAAAATGAACCAAACACGGCAAAAGGCCAAAGCCAAACACGGCAAATAATTACCTGGCAGAAGTTTTAACTAAAAATTGTTTTTAAAAATTTAAAATAATAATAATTGTAGTTTAAATAAAATTAAAAAACCTAAAAATTAAAACGGCAAAAGCCATTCCAAGCAACGTTTAGATTCTGAATAGTGGTCTTTCACCAGGACGATACTCAGGAAAGAAGTTATCTAGCTGGCTATTCAAATCTGGTCACCAATCACGGAAAAGCCATTCCAAGCAACTTTGAATGGTGCTACCAGGATTTAAATGTGTTACTCTGAAACGAGCCTCAAATAATTTAAATAAAAATTATTGGCGCACTCTGAGTTTGAACCAGCGACCTTTGAATTCGTAGTCGAGCGTCTTACCACTCGACCATGGAGGTCGTCGAATTATACCAGTGTTTATATCAGGTTTCGTGAGGCAACAAATAAAAATGATGCAGTCAAATTATTCTCCACGGTTGGATTAATATATTCGAATGTACATACTCGTATAGTATACGTTTATTTATCAATAAGTGTGTGTGTATTAGTAAATCAAATCTTCAAATATTTTCGCACTGCACGGGAATCCCGAACTAAAGTCGAATACATAGATCTGCAAAAATTGTCATGGTAGTACATAGCTTTATTTAAAACGAAATAGGGCAGGTAAAAGAGCGATGCACAGTGTGTGTGCATTGTAGACCTCTCCATGACAGTTTCACAAATTCCTTCCAACAGTTGGCTTATAAAACTTTTAGATTACGGGCGGAGAGCTTAGCGTAACCTCTCTAACAATGTGCTTCCGTATGCACATTGCACAATGCATGCAGCTTGGTGGGAATTGTGCACTCTGCACGTACGAGCTTTGCTAGATTGTACTCGATAAAAAGCACTGGAAAACTTTTTTAAAATTCAGTGAAAAAATTTTTAAATATTTATTTTTTTTATATATATGTAATCCGCACAAAAGTGTGCGTTTTATTTATGTGTATGCCTCCACAGGAAAAAATCCGCCAATCGGCACTAGTTACAAAGTGGGCATGACGTAAATTTTCATCTTTTAAAATTTTGAAATTGTTGAATTTTTAAAGAACGACGTTTTACGAAAATTAATTATTTGAAGGAACCTAATTTACTAACCATTACGCCGATTACCCTTACGGGTAGGCATAGAGGACGCACCGCCATACAACTCTGTCTTAGAACACACTCCTTGCTTCATTCACATTCATACATACTATTCTATTATTTTGACTCTTTAAATGGCCTCTGAAGACTCAATTATTTGTAATATGTTACATACCCTAAACCATCTACAGCGCCCTTTGAGGTAATTTTTCACAAAAACGGCGCTTTATACAAATTATTCAAATATTATTTTTATCTTAGCGTCCCTTTTTTGATTCTATTCACTACGATTTTGACGGAACTTAGCTTCCTTTAATATTTTGACTTCGTAACTAAGATTAAAATTTCGAAGTTCATGATGTTGAAAGCTTCGTTGCCGTAGATATTGGGGCCACCAGTGCAAAAACGATCGTCAGTTTCTCTTTTGGTCGCCTACACATACTGTGTAGAAATTTGTAAATTGGTGAAGCCATTTGATGTGTGTGATTTTGGCATGTTACATAAGCTGTGTCAGTCTTTCTTTATAAAGCTTAGGTAGGTGTAAATGAAACCGGTTGGCGACAAAAATAACCATAAATATGTTGAAAATACAAAGTATGGTTTTGATTCATAAAACTAACTAAATCTTTGGGGTACGAAAACAATCCTCTCACAGCTCAACGCTTTCAAATGATCATACAAATTCAGAAAATACCGTAACGGACCTTACTAAATTACGTTAGTAGACATTTTACAAAACGGAGGGCCATCTCTCTTTGAATCTGTCCTGATGACGCCAAGTATGATCAATGCTACCACGACAATACCCTCCTAACTTAAGCACCCACCTCCTCCGATATCATAAAACATGAAAGGCTTTTACGAAAGGAACGATAAGGTTACGATAAGGATATTGAAAGAAGGGTGAATGTAGGAAACTTCGTTAATGGAGGACTCTACGCTGTTGGCGCTAATAATAAATTGTCCAAAGAAGCGAAGCTAGCAGTCCACAATGGAGTGCTTATACCAACCCTGATGTATGCATGGAACATGCATGCATGGAACTGGCAGAGGAAGGATAAAAGTAGACTGAATGCTGTAGAAATGAGATTCCTGAGACGTATGTGCTGCGGAAAAACCGTGTATGACCGTATTAAAAATGTGGATATCCGGAAAGAATGCAAGACTAATGTGAGCGTAATGAATAGGATCAAGAAAGGGAGTGTGACAGAATAGAGGTTCCGAATTTGAGTCTCGGTCACGACCTAGTTCTTTCATTATTATTTTTGTTTTTAAAGCATTTTTTTATAATGAATACCGCATAAGAGTCCCAACTTCACCCAACCACCTGGAGCTAGTGTGACTATGGTATCCCCAACTGGGGTATGTTGTGAGGTTGAAGGTAGTGAGTAGAAGAAGAAGATAGGGAAGAGAAAGGTTAGGAAGTATCTGGCTATTCAGATCTGGTCACCAAACTAGAATAAAGCCATTTCAAGTAACATTTCGATTCTGAATGATGGTCTTTCACCAGGACAATATTTAGTGTATCTACCTTTCTCACATAAAAACTATAAAGCCTTAAAGTTAATTCTAATTTTAAAAAGATTTTTTTTTTACAAAGAATACTAAACAATCTAAAACTATATCCATTAAAAGAAAACTACAAAAAACCTCCACCTACTGAGAAGTGTTTAATGATACAATATGTCTTCAATTTGTGAAAATAGTTTGTGAACAAACCTAATTCTTAGTTAATTGCGATTTTAATTAAGAGAACTGTTTTCTGTAAGTACTTTACAGTATTTTATCATTGAAAATAAATTTAAAGAACTGAATCCAGTAATAAAACACCTTTGAATTATTAAATAACTCAAGATTTCAACTCAGCAAACATCTCGGAGAGTTTCGTTTACATTTCCACTGTACATTGTTTTAGGTCTCCATTGACACTGTTGGCATTGTCACTGTGTGTTTGTAATTCATCTGTTTGTGTTTCATTATTTCGAGTAGAAGGGGTGGACTCCCCTCCACATCGCGAGCAGCCTGGGCTGCCGGGGTACCATAGACTGTCTGCTCCAGGCGGGGGCTTCCATCAACAAACCAGATGAGGTAAGATCAAACACACCTTTTACTTTTATTCTTCTGTATTGGTCGTTTTCTTAGAGCAATAATACACCAGGAGGGATAACTTGTGTAGTCAGGGTTGCTGATTTTTTCCTGACTCGGGTGTGGCTAAGGCTAGAATATTTATACACTCATTCATAGCACATGTTGACATAATGTTTTTTGTTTATTTGTACGAGTATAACCACTTTTTCACAGAATTGTCATTTACAAAAATAAAGGATATATTCTAAAAACCGTTGAGTTATGTCCTGTTATGTCGCATAACAAAACGTAGTGGGCTGAGTCGCCGGAGATGCGGGAGACGTAAAATATGCATACATACTGAAAAGTGGTGCTATATTAAGTGAGAGGTTGCCTTATCTCTTTCTCTCCCACGGTGTACGACGTTAAAACCCGAAGAAAGTGATTTATAGTAAATTTGGATAGGTTGGGTAAATATATTTAGCTCTCTCTCCATATTTATTCTTACTCTAAGGTCGTTTCTATTCGTCAAAATTAAATCGTGATTGAAGTTGGTTCTGTTGACTGAAAAAGTGTTTTTGCAGAGAAGACCATTTAAAACATTTAGTTCGTGGCGGAGTATTTTTTGCTTATATAAGCTTCTTGGTATATATTATTTCACTTTTTTTAAGTTGTAGTTTTCGTTTTTTTTTTAAATTAATATGAATCAAAAATGATAAATTCAGTTTTTTTACTCTTCTACGTTATAATATAAGGGAGATAGCGCTGTGCCTGTCTCGCTATAAAAGTTAGTGTTGAGAGCAGGCGCAAATTACAGTTTAACCATAATTTTAAAATTAAGAGATTTAAAAAATGCTCTATTTTTTCGTGATTTAAGTTTAAAACTCAGAGCTTAAAGCTCAAAGATCACAAATTGCACAGCTTTAAGCTTAAAGATAAAAAATTATAGCTCGAAGCTCACAGCTTAAAGCTCAATATGTCTTGTCCTTGCCAAAATAAAATCGGATATTGCAATGCGTCGTATGAGCGATTAGTTTCCAAAACTTTATTTATTTATTTATTTACGCCCGTTTTAGGCATTTACATACATTTTATTTTTTTTCAAAATAGTAACCTCATTAGTGCAAGAATTGTGTAAAATAGAAAAAATAAAAAAAAAGAGTATTGAATAGCAAATACAAAAATAACTAATAACATGTTCAAAAATATTGTAAAAGAAAGGAAATAAATAATATTAAGTAATAGGTCCAACTATTAGTTTAGCTCTACCAGATAACAACAACTGTACTCAATTAAACTTATAGTTTGATATTGACGTGTTAAATATATCAGCGACATCGGAGTATATGTTTCCCAGATGCAACATTCGTCGCATAGGCGTGTTGAATTGTGAGATTGAAGCAGAATTACAGAAGACTTGTTGAATATCATAATTTCTGCGATGAAGAATTATATCACGCGAGTTGAACTCTTCTCCAACTACAACGATCGCCATTTTATCAATAATTGTTAGTCAAATGTTAACTACAACTTTGTAGTCATCATTTGACATTTGTTCAAGGGCAATTCTGAAAACACGAATCAATTTGTTATGTTGATCGAATAAAGTTTGTAATGCATGTTTATTGTATTGTAGAAGTCTAGATGTTTTGAAATGTGTATGAAGTGAATTATTTTAACACGAGTTTTTTTTTAAGTCGTCTTATCACGCTTCATGTTGTTCTTCCAGGTGGGAAACACGGTCCTGCACGTAGCCTGCCAGACCACTAACATCGACATCGTTGAATTATTCATCTCGCGCGGGGCAGATCTCAACATCTTCAATGCGGTACGTCTCTCTGTGGGTCTGTTTGAATCATTCATTCGTTCACCTCCGCTCGGATGCAAAACAATCGAACTGCTTATCCTACAGTACCGCTGCCTTGAGTAATGTCTTCCGTACGGTACACACATAGAGTGGGCTGTTGAATCTTTTATTGAGGTGTGCGTACATTTATTTTGTTGATCAAGTCGTGTAAACTTCGTGGGAAAATGTAGTCAGAAGTGTAGCGTACTTGATCCAAAAGTCTTTTCTGCTGACTTTTCGAGGACTGTCATTGTCAATGGCAAAATTAAACCATTAATTGTTTCGGTTGTTGAATTTTTAATCAGGGTGAATCATTATCTATTCGTATTTTACGCATTGAAACGATTGAGGACATTAGTAGGTGTCACTGAAAGGGGTAAAAGAGACTAATAAATAAGTGTTTTCTAATTTACTAATTGTTTCTCTAAAATACATCCGATTTTCAAAATTGTTTCATCGTTATTTTGCAGAGGAAGGATGAAAGTAGACTGAATGCTGTGGAAATGAGATCTTCGAGACGTATGTGCGGTAAAACCATGTATGATCGTATTAAAAATGTGGATATCGGGAAAGAATGCAAGGCTGATGTGAGCGTAATGAATAGGATCAAGAAAGGGACGCTTAGATGGTTTGGGCATGTAGAGCGAATGAACGAAGAAAGGCGTGTGAAAAGAATATATGATGCGAAAGTGAATGGAAGAAGAAGTCGAGGACGCCCGAGAAAGACATGGCACGATCAAGTCAATCAAATACTTGAATCGGGTCATGTGAAGAGTCAGAATAACAGAAGAGTATGTATGATATGTATACGATGTACGATGTATGAATGTAAATTAAGCAAGGAGTGTGTGCCAAGACAGAGTTATATGGCGGTAAATCATCTCTGCCTACCCCTGCGGGGAAACGGCGTGATGGTTAGTTAGTTAGTTATTTTCACCAAGCTTCGAATTATGATAATAAAACATAAAAATAGGACACAATAGTTAATTAAAAAAAAAAGGAAATAAAAAGAAAATTATGCTCAACACAAATGTTTTCCCACACAAACTCCATACATCCCTTTTTAAACTGTAGACAAATTTGATATCTTTACTGCGCTGCCATCCTTATTGCTGCATACCACGCATCGCCGTAAATTACGCCCCGGTAATCTTTCTCAACCAAAATTCATCCTCGGTGTTGAAATTGTTGAAGGAATTTCAGGAAGATTTTTAACAGGGAACCAGATATATTAAAATCGAATGAATTGATTTTAATATATTCTAATGGAATAAGACGTGAATCAAAGAAAAAATCACGAGTTTCCCGCCACAGCCGTCACTACCGCGAGTCAAACGTACACTGTGAGAAAAACTATCGCGTCAATGGCACTTTTGACATGAGAACGTAGCAGCGCTGTGGCGCTTTTCGGCACTCAGATAATAACAACTCCACACAGAAAGCCCTAAGAGAAACCTCAATACCTAGATATGTCATTTTAGGGAGATGCTGCGTGAAGAGTGTTTTGAATGAACTTATCCTATTACGAGGAATAAAACACAAAAACGCCAACAAATCGTTCAACAATATGAGCTTTTGAGGAAGAAAACGAGTAATGGAAACAAATTAAAAAATCACGCTTGTAAATGCATGTTTCGATGCATCAGCTATTGAAGGTCACTAGAGCATACACAGAATTCTCAATTTACTGCACTGGTACATAGTGCGAAACATCAACTGACCGAACAGAAGAGACTTGTTCAAGTTGCTGCATTCAGCCAAAACAGGAACGCTAATACAATATAAAATAATTCACGTGAACATTCACAACGGATGCTACAGAATGCGAAATATGTTTTGTCAGAGAGCTCCGGAACAAGAATAACTCGAGCAAGTTCAGCCAACCAAATGAGGATGGTTCTGTTCAATGTTGGCACTATTGGGCTGTCTTGCGTAACATGGTAATAACATGAATGTTAAACCACTTGAGATTTGAGGGGACAATTTTTTTTTTACTTATTATTAATTTAAAACTTGGCTATATTATATTAAAATCTGAAGAAAAAGAAATAATGATGTTGGAATTAAGGGATACTAGTTTGTTCTTGACACACACGTCAAAAGGGACATGGTGAGTAAATCGTGAAGTAGCGCAATCGGAATAAAATTTCAAACTTTTTTACGAACGAGAAAAAATTACCAGTATGGTTTTTGCAGACATTACCGCCCCACACGGTGATATAAACGAATCGTGTACATGAAGACGGCTTAGCGTATTAATACTATCATATTAGATGGATACAATTTCTGTCAGACGTTGCTGACTGTAAATTCGTAATAACTCACTTGTGTTTTTTCAAAATGATGTTTTTGTCAATTATGCTATTTTCTCAGAAATTGTGTTTAAGGTGTTTTTTTTATCGTATGTTAATGGTATAAGTGGTTCTCCTGAAATAACTACTAATGAACGGTAATTTTGTATTTTTCTACCTCATGTCACTTAAAAATGTGTGAAGATTTTTTGTCGTTTTATTATACTTTCGAGTGGCTGAATAAATTTCCTTTCAAATAAAAATAAAATATCTTAAAGTTTTCTTGTAATGACAAACATAAATGTCACGTTGAAAAGCGGTTTTATCTGCCGCACTAGCATTAGCAAATTACTAATATTTATTACTCGACTCGCACCGAATTTAACGCAATCCAAAATATTTCTTTGGATTGATTGTTTTGTTGGTAAGCGATTACGGTTCACTATGCGAACAACAAGTTTTAAAGGATAAAAACTCCTGAAAATAAAATGATGAATGCCCGGTGACTATCGGCACCTCCGGCACACTAGAGGTTAAACCTACAAAAATAAAAGAATTTTTATAATTTTTTACGACTGTAGGTATAAACGTGAAAAACTTATTTTCATTGTAGAATTCCGAGACGCCCATGCAGATCGCGGCCTCTCGCGGAGACGCCGCTACCTGCAGAGCTCTGCTGTCCGCGGGCGCTAGCAGCGGGCTAGGGGCGACGACCAGCGGCGCGGGCAGCGGGGCGGCTAGCGGCGCGGGTAGCGGGGCGGCGAGCAGCGCGCTAGGCAGCACCGCCGCCATTGACATCGAGGGATCTCCGCTACTGGTCGCCGCCAGAGGCTCTTTCACGGCCATCGTGGACATGATCATCAAAACGGCGAGACTAGATTGTCCAGTTGAGGTAAGGAGTACAAAATATTTTTTTTATGTGACACCTCGCAAGGGCGTCCCTGTCTTTACGGTACATACAAGGAAACTATATCGCCACCAAGAAGGGGCTTTATTTATAGTCAATACCACATAAGAGTCCCAACCTTAGAGTATATAGAGTGGTATCTATCCAAGGCAATGTAGTCAGTTTTTGATAATTTTTACCGGACTCGGCGGACCTGGGCTTTTCTAAAACTAAGGCTAGGGTATTTATACATCCATTCATAGCACAAATCGACTTTTTTTTGTTTTTTCGTATAACCACTTTTTCACAGTATTGTTATCAACAAAAATATAGCATATAATCTAAAAAACCGTTTAGTTGTGTCAAGTTTAGTGGCATAGTAAAAAATGTGGGCAGAGTCCCGCGGTGACCCAGGAGCCCAAGATCATCGCGAAGGGTACATAGAAGCGGTGTATTATATTTGTTGTCACTTTCTCTCTCATGGTGTACGACCTAAAAACCCAGTGAAAGTGATTTATCGCAAGTTTGTATAGGTTGGGTAAAAATAATTAGCTCTCTCTCCATACATTGTCACTCCAAGGTCTCAACTTTCTTAAGAACTAAACTACGAAACTTATCAGATTCCTTTGAAAAAAACTAATTTAACCTTCTTCCAACCTCATACGAATGTGTCGACTGTATAACACCCACTGTAGTGGCAAGATTAACGAACATGGGATCAATGAAATTGATATATTCTCCATCTCACCTTTTAGGTTTAATGAAATCTTAAATACCATCTTTTCTTAAAACAAAAAACAGAAAAAGGTACACACATTTACAATTTGTTGTTATTTTTTTTTTTGTTTTTTTTTATAATTTTGTTTTTCTAAATTTGCAGTTTGTGTTGATATTTATTTTTTTATACGGTTGTTTTCCTTATTTATCTATGGTTCTTATTTTATTAGTGTAACACAGTGTATTTTTGATTGCATGATGTGAAAATTTTGGAAATGGATTGATGACCTACCTTTTATTTTGTATCTGTCAGTGTATGCATGTAATGTTGTCACTCTGTCAAATGTTCCAAATAAATAAAGAAACTGCTCCAAACCGTCTAGAGCCAGTGAGGCACTGGCGAGAGACTATGGCATCCCCAATTGTGGTTGAAGTTGTGAGGCTGAAGGTAGTGATGAGAGGAAGGAGACGTGGAAGTGTAAGAGGAAGGTTTGAAAGTACCTGGCTATTCAGATCTAGTCACCAAACACGGCTAAAGCCATTTCAAGCAACGTTTCGATTCTGAGTGGTGGTCTTTCACCCGGGTGATACTTAGAGCATCTACCACTCTGGAACGTGCCGCAAATATATTACATATTATTTTATATGAATTAATTGTGTTATGATGCATTAATTAATTAAAAAATATTTACGCACGCCGGATTTGAATCCGCGACCTCTGGATTCGTAATCGAGCGTCTTACCACCCGACCAGGGAAACTATAAGAGTTCGAGACGTCGTTAAGTCAAATCAGTCATTTTCATCCGAATACTGGGATATCGTAGTTCACTGGCTTCAAACAGTTTGAACTCTTGTGCAAAAAAAATAAATGACAAGTACAAAGATTAGAAATAAGATATTTCACCATGAATAAAAACAATGATAAATTCGTTAGAATTAAAACCCAAGCAGCATCCCTGCAGCTTTAAGCCCGCAAACGAACAGATTAAGCTCCGAAACAAAAAGATATGCAAACAGATTTCGTTCAACTTAATTATGGTCATTACGGCGGACTAAACCGGCCGTTATAAAAAGTTAAAACAACTTTTTCGAAGCACAATTTGAGGTTGAATCCTTTTTTTATGTAAGGTTTTTAGACTAATCTGTGGAACTCCGTATTATTTTTGTATTATCCTCGTACGTATAATATCAATTAACCAAATATGTAATTTTTTGTGAAACTATGAATTAATATGTAATGATAGAAAATAAGATCTGTACAGCACCTTTGAGGTGATTTTTCACAAAAACGGCGCTATACAAATCGTCCAAATATTATTATTTTTCATTAAGTTCTGCTAACCTAGCACTGAACAATTATGAGTTAACTACCAATACCAAATAAATAATTTCCATCACAAAATAGAGAAGCATTGATATTAATGAGCAGTTAAGATCCTCGACTTCAAAACCGGATGTCGCGAGTTTGAATTCCGGCGTGCACAAATATATTTTATTTTATTTTCACGTGTAATATCATGTATAATATAAATAAAATGATCAATATTATATTATCTATTCCTAAAATTTAACATTCAAAAATATAAATAAATTACAACTATAAATTCTGTGTGTGAAAAGAAGAGAAGGATGATGTTTGAAAAACAATTGAGGAATTTTGTTTTGTTGTGTGTAATTATGTCATATTTATGACACATGTCCTTTTTCAAAAAATAATAGCACATTGTTTTATTTTCTGACTCATCTATTTTTTCCTTGATAGATATGTATCGGAAAAACTCTGCATACTTAACTCAAAACTCAATTTTATCGACTGATCCCTCTCTTCCTTTCGCATACAGAATTGGCCTCCGAGTGCAATCAAAAAGCTACCAATTACTTTCATTCTAAAACATCCACCAAAAAATTATACAGGAAACAAATCTGTTAACAACAAGAACCCTGGTCCTTGTTGTTAACAGATAAGTCCTGATATATAAAATAGATAAGACTCTCATCCACACAAACACAGAATACTTCAAAACATACATAGACACTTAACAAGGCTCTATGCGCTGAAGATACAGCCATTTTGGTACAATATAGATCACCAAGAATGATGAATGGTGACCCTCAGACTTCAACATGACATAGACCTCCTCCAAAAATGGTATGTCCAGAGTTGCGCATTGACGTGAACCCGACTAAAAGCGCCGCAGTTTTCTTTTCACGATGTGGGACTCGCGGCACTCCGGTGGGTCACGTTAAAATATACGACAAAATTATATCATGGCAAAAAAGTGCCAATTACCTTGGGGTGACACTCGACCAAAAACTGCGATGTGATGCACACATTGACGAGACACTTGCGTAAGGGAGACGGACAGCAAACGCACTATACCCCCTTATCAGCTACTACAAAAACTCAATCTCAAAAATTAACTACTTATTTACACATCGACTTTTGGATCAGAACCTGCGATAAAAACTGAATGTGTGGAGTGTGGAGGAATGTGGAGAGACTATAGAATGAAGGAAGCAAGGAAACCAATTCACTCACAGTTGAAGTTGTTGACTATTCTTACTCATTGTATTATTAACGAACACCACAACAACAAAAAACACTTAATTTAATAATTACAACAAAACGAACGACCAAGCGAGTCACCAACGAACGAACATGTTTTTTCACACAACTCTCTTCTGTTTCTTGGTTGTCACTTGTTTTCTTACTCGTTGTTGTTGAATATGGAAATCGAAAATAGTGAAATGATCGGATAAGGTAGAAACTGTATGAAAAACAAGAAGGTAAGAACCTAACAAATTATCTTTTTGAAATCCAACAGCGTTAATCGTTGTAAACTTGCTCAATCTGCGGCGTATTTTTTTACAATATACAAACAATTCTGAGTATTAACCACCCCCCTCCCCCCTCCCCTGCCATCATTAATATTTTGAGAAGCTTGAATAGGCCTACAATTAATTGGGCAAAATAAGTTTTTTTATGTTCATTCGGTTAAAATCTTCTCTCGGAAGATCTTAAACAGTACACAGTAAACAGAGCTCGTGTGTTTTCACGGTTCTACACGTTTTGAATGAGTTTTTCAACAATTTATTTAATTTACATCCAGCTAGCCCTAGATTAGGCACGCTTTATTTCTCATTGTCTTTGTGTGGAAATTGCGCACTCAAGTAGGATCGGGGCACATTGTATGTTCCTGGAAGTTTACAAATTCATATAAATTTGAAAAGTTTTCGAGTCGAACCGCTGCTCAATGGAGTGAGAGAACAGGGAATTTAAACAAATATTTTTTTGCGAAATGAAGTAAACAAAACCGTTAAAATTAATTATTGTAATTTATTTTTACGAATTCTAGCTAAGTGAAAACTGTAATTTTAACTCAAAAAACCTAAGATCTAAACGTATTTATTCCCCCACAAGCAATACGTTTCATATTAAACTGCCTACATTTGACAGGGCGATGACGGGAGGTGCACCTTTGTATGCCAAAAATTGCTTTCATTTCATTTTCGTTTATTACATAAAATTTTTGCTCTATATTGAAAGCGTCCACCTCGTATCACATGAAAGTAATAAAACATTTTTTGGAAATGTGGAAAAATGTCAGTGGCACGCAATTGAAAACCCATATTCCGTATTCACGAAAAACTCTTTCAGACATTTTATGAATGTTGAAATAAAAAATAATATCACTCGTGGAAAGAATTATCGGGAATGCGTTCGTATTGTAGCGTGAACTTTTAAATAATTACATTCTGAAAAACATTGGTGTTATTGAAATTAATCATCTGAAAGTTGACAATAGAGAAATTCCAGCGAAAATACATTCAGAGATAATGTTCTGGAAATTTAATTTTGCATCACACTAAAAACATTCAACCGTAAGAAATTTCTAGAATAATTCAACTTATTTTTGTTATTTATAATTTTTTAATCGATAATTCTTGGTAAAGTTACATTTGAATATTTATAAATAAAAAAAACCCTCTATTGGACATGTAGAGCGAATGAACGAAGAAAGGTGTGTGCAAAGAATACATAATGCGAAAATGAATGGAAGAAGAAGTCGGGGACGCCCGAGGAAGACATGGCACGATCAAGTGAATACTTGAATCAGGTCACGTGAAGAGGCAGAATAACAGAAGAGTATGCATGAATGTGAACGAAGCAAGGAGTGTGTGCCAAGACAGAGTAGTATGGCGGTCCGTCTTATCTGCCTACCCCTGCGGGGAAACGCCGTGATGTCAGTTAGTTTAGAAAACCTCTATAACTAATTTCCATTTAAATGATTTTAATAATACCAAATTTTTTTACATTATTTCACTAATTTAAATAAAAAATAATTTTGTTTTAAGCCACTTTATTTATACACATATAACAATTCTGAATTTGAATTGTTAAATGTGTATAAAGAATGAAATAAATAATAGAAAGTGGCTTAAAACAAAATTATTTTTTATTTAAATTATAATGTCAAGCTACAAAGTGATTGCTTCCTTCGATAAATTATTTCACTATTTTTACACGAATTAACAGTTTCAAAATTAGAAATAATAATTTCCACTTGTTTGGTTCTGACCGGACCAGTTTCTGATATGAAGATGCTTCTTGCAAAGTGAAACAGGTCCGGTCAAAAACAAACAATAAATGTGGAAATAAGTTATAAAGGTTTTTTGAACATAAATTCATATATATATATATAATATATATATGAAAATATACATATATAATATAGTTAAAACCAGGTTGCATATATATAAATATATATATTTTATATATAAATTATATAAATATATATATATATATATATGAAAATATACATATATATATATATATAAAACCAGGTTGCAACGTCATTTGCAACATTAGCTGTGGTGGCACCGAAATTGTGCCAAATTTTGACTTAGCGATTGTTCAGCTACGCTGATACTTCATTTTGCGTAATTTACTTTCCATACATTCTTATAATTACGATTTGTGAATATTACTTCACAATTTACGTACGCGTAAATATGAAATATGTTCACTTATACGCTATTGTTCACATCCGAACAGGTATTGAAACGAAAGTTTATACCGAACATCGAAACAGCATGAAGGGTGGAAGCAAAGCAAACCAATGTAGGTGTAGGTATATCAAACAGTATAATTTCTTTTAAAATTTTGAAAATGAAAAATGATTCATGTTTTAAAAAAATTATTTATTTTGAAACATTTTTAATAAACATTTTTAGTAGCAAGTGCTCGGATCAAAAATGTTTTATTTTTCTATAAATCGTATTGTATTCAACTTTTGCTACATATTAAATAAAGACATGTTAAACATGCATTAATTTGGGAGAGATTAAGAGAGAGAGTGGTTGGCACCCACCGTCTACTCTGTATACCATTTTTTCAAATCTCTCAAAGGCTTTTCAAAAGTTTTGTAAACTATTCCTAGGTTAACAATTCTTGTGACAGGAAAACGGGTATTGTGTTTCATTAAAACATAAATATTTAAACCATGTTAGTGAATTACTTCAGTAAAAAATGAAATTGAAAAGACAAAGTATATTATTTAGAGTTCTACTACGGAGTGAAAAATTAAATTTTAATTGTAATTAATTAATTGCAATTTTAATTGTAATTAAAATAAAAAATAATCATAAAAAGTATCTTTTCAAATTCAGACAATCGATAAAGTACCTACCTATAATATATTTCACCAGATGATTTTACTTATTCTTTATTTGAAACTAGCGCAGACCATGAAAAATCACGGGATATTATAGGGTTTATGAAGCTGAATGTTTGCATCCTTCTTTTCAGATCGTTATTTTTTTTAAGTATTCTTAATTTTTTTTATTTAAATAAATAAATTGCCACGGACAAAAACCTAACCCCAATCATCTCCTTAGAAGGCAACTATGATGACTACTACACCGCCAACAATTGGGAAAGCGATAGAATTAATTTATTATATATATACTGAAAATAAGAATGATGTATTTTAGAATGTTAGCTACTCACATCACATAACATCCGAAATTATATTGTTTAATAATAATAACAATGTGCTCGTACTGGCTTACTTTTGCAAGCCATTTGATAATTGAAAAAACTGAGAAATTAAAAAAATTTCATTGACAACAGACTTTGCCAAACCTTTAAAAAAATTTTTTCAAATAAATGCTAACAAACACACCTTGCAACAAAAGATCTAAAATCATCAAAAAAACATAATTTTTTTGATTGACGCGTGATTTTTCACTGTTAACAACTATCTATAAAATAAGTAAATAATATTTTTTTGATAAAGTAAAAATAAAATTTGTCATCAAAACTCTATACGAAGCCTTAGTTAAGCCTACAACATGAAGTGTTTGTTCCCGTTCAAAATTGTACGCTGAACCTATCAATAATACAAATATAAAAAGGTTTTTTTTTTCTTTTGATGTGCCAAAAAGACTTTCCGGGGATGAAGAAAATGGGTTTTTATAAAAAATGGCTTATCTCGTGATAAACCTGTAAAATGCGGTAAAAGATATATGTTATTCCGTAGGAAATTCTTCTCAAGCATCTTAACCTGAAACCGTCTAGATGCCCCCGTGCGAAGATATGAATCCACACAAATAATATGTGTATAAAACATCAAAAACATCTCAGGATAACAATAATATCTTATGTATAAAGCAGACAATCTGTTTGTTCGTCTTAGAAGAAACTTTTGCACGGTGAGCTGTGCGGTGTCATGACAATTAAACTGCTTTTAATGTCTGGACTTTCCAATTGAACGGGACTATTTTCAGCTCGTAACGTTATTTCCTGATATCACAAAGTAGAAAGCTTCAAATTATACACTTAACCGTCAACAAATAAGATGCCATATTTTGTATTTCAAACTTTTCATTTGTTTTTTTTAAACAAATCTTTGTGAAGCAACAAAAACTCAATAAAGATGGGATCTGGCGTCACGAAATTTGCACAGCTATTCTGTCAGTAAATTTTAGGTGAAGTCAACTATATTGAATTCGGAACGTCATTTTCATAATGAGCTATGAATAATAATAACATTTAGATAGTTTGTATAGCGCGGTTATTGTGAAATATCACCACAAGGGCGATGTAGAAATGATAATTCCTATTTTTATTATTAACTACCTACATATAATCTATGACATATTCATATTTATTTATATAACGTTTCTGGATAATATACAGAAACGTACTTACCTGGGAGGTCTTTTCAGACAAACACAATTATCATTTTATTTCTAGTTTGGAGAAAGATACAGTTTTGCACTCAGAGGACATGATATTGGCAAAACTATAGTTGGTTTTTATTTGAATGAATTATGTTTTTTTGTTGTTTGATTTTAGGACATGAGGACAAATTTCATAATGGGCTTTGTGAATTTATAGTACAACAAAGGGATTAGATTAAAATTTTAATATCTAAAGATGTTTCGTCGCTCAAAAAGAAACAGAATATAATAATAATAATATTTGTATAATTTGTATGATGCTGTTTTTTGTGAAAAACTACCTCAAGAGCGCTGTACACATCTCAATTCGTAGTTAATATTGATTCCTTGTTTTTAATAATACTTATTTAAATTATGTACTGAGAAAATGTGCAGGAACATACTTACCATGTATCACTTTATTTATTATGAAGAAAAGCTTCCATTGACTGTACACGTGGTCATACTACCCGCACTTTAGATGAAACTTTGAGATATCCAATAAAATGTTAAAAAAGACACCATGTTTTTTGTTCCATACTACGAGTACTCAATTTATTAATTTGAAAAACATCGGTAAAAGAGTGTTAAAATCCCTAGCGAAGCCGGGTAGTAAAACTAGTGTATTTATAAAACATGCGTGTTTTCATTTATCTCATCTCCCCCGTCGTAAAAAGTCCGAGAGACGCATAAAAGAGGAATGCTAATATAAAAAGGGGAAAGAGGGACAATGGGAAAAAAATATTTACCACCAGGAGCGCAGAGAACAGAAGAGATCGCTAACGGATCCCGTATAAAAATAGCGGCATTTTACGCGAGCCGCGGATAACTCCCTTTTATTTCCGACCCTAGGATGCATTATTCACCCCGTATGTCTCCCTGGTAAGTGCGCCGCGCGAACACAAAGAACCGCCCCAACTAAATAATCCAGTGGAAATACCAGCCCCTATTCGAGGCAGGACGCGCCCGGCGGCCACTAAACACGACCCTTCGCTGATCCGAGCTACCAGGGGAGCAGAATGTTGTACGAGAGACGAGGAGGTGAATCGCTCGCGTAGGGGAGGGCATTTCGCGATAGAGCCGTTACCACCCATTCTGCTGTTACGCTTGCATCCCTTCGCACGCAATGGCACCTCGCAAAACTGCAACACGAATTCTATTGACACACTCACAGCATTTATACAACTGCCTTCACGTTTTTTCACTGAAACTTTAAATTAGTTGTTTTTGTTTGTTGTGCAGTGGACTCGGGCGTAGGGGGCGTATATTTCATACGGCCATTCATCCCCTTAATAATAGGAGATGATAAATTTAATCGAGGGTAAATATTTGCTGTCCCGCTATGTACCAGGGGTGCATAAATTAAAGCTACCTTTTAATTAGCGGTTAACTATTGTTACAATCTACTTGTTTGATCTTTTCTCCGAGTAATACCTCTGTCAATCGATGTGATGAAATTTTTGTCACGAGTTGTTTTACCCGTTAAAAATCACGGAATTTAACTTGGCTTGCCGAGATGAAAACTGAGAATTAAAAATGGTAGTTACTTAATTTCTAGATTGCGAGTCTCTTGATGTTTCTAGATTTTTTATATTGCATTGAGATTGTATTAAAAAAAATGATAATATTACGTGTTGCTGTCAACGAAAGTTTAAAGATTTCATAACTTTCGCACTTGCAAATTTATCACATTAAAAAAAACATCACTTTGTGAATACCGCACAAGAAGCTCAACTATATGGATCCAGTAGGCATCTCCAATTAGGGTATATTTTGAAGCTGAAGGTAGTGGGGAGAGGAATTTTCTAAAATAATTACAAGCTTTGATTTCTTTGCTTCGAGCTATTCAGCCACAATTGAAGTAAAAATTGAACTGTAGATGGTGCGATACTACAATCGTTCGAACGAACAAAGAACTAAACTTGAAGTTTTTTAAGTAAACTACAAATGAGAGTAGATGTTGCAATCGTGCGAGCGGAAATACCAACTTCAATTGAAGTAGTTGTTCAATGAGAAATGAATGAAGTTGGCAGTTCAGTTGCGAAGTTGAACTTCAAAGCCTACAAAGAAGTACTTCATTTTAAGTACTTCAGTTTAAAGTTCGACAAAGACTACAAAGAACTACTCCATTTTGCGGTAGCGCACATTTCAATTGAAAATCGACTTGAAATATTTGGCGAAGAACTGGTTCTTCCCCAGTTCCATCTCAGGATTTTTTGTTGATTTGTTAGTACTTTTTGATTAAAAGGAACCGGTTCCTAGCCGGTCACTGGAAGGTCGATATCCTTTGTCCGTTCTTTTCGTGTTTTGTTTTATTTACAAAAAATCTCGAGGAACCGGTTCCAAAAAGAACTGGACAAATAACCGGTTCCTCGCCGGTCACCGGTAACTGGAACCGCAGGTACACTAAATTCTGATATAGACCATCTATAATTTCAAATCTCTCTTTGGCGAGGTCGACTTCAATTGAAGTTTTCACTGCGAAGGGTTCATTTTAAAGAACTAGCAGTTCGTGAAGCATTCACAAAACATTGAAGTTTTTCCCAACGCTAGCTTTTTTGATTCAATAATGTAAGGGGAGACCCAGGATCATCCTTCCTCTATTTGAAACGACCGACATATGTTCCCCTGTGGAAAACAACCTTCAAGTTGGTTTTAATATTAAACAAATTGCTGTTATTATTGACAAATATCATCACATTGCTGATCTTCAAATTTTGGAAGTATTAAACGCCCTACTCTTCAAACCTGTTTAGTAATCAAAATAAATACCAAGACATTATGCCACGATAAAACTAAAATGATTGTATGGGCAATCGTAAAGTAAATAAGTCAACTATGTAATTACATAATGTTATTATTTTGGTTTTAAAAATAACTCTTAATTCTATGTCGACAAATGGTAACTTTTTCCATAAAAACGTATTAACGGTGAAAAAAATATTGCCTTAGAAATAATGTATTTTAAAAAGTTTTTTATTGGATTGTGTAGCATGGTAGTAATGGGGGTTGCGTCACACACGACGGTAAATACATCGGAAAATGCGTTACGTTGGACATATCGACGAATCTCTGCTATGTTTGGAAAAGTTTTTACGTGTGCCAAAAAAGTACACTATAACCTACCACAAAACATCAAACACATGAATGTTCCTTTAAAAATAAGTTTAAAAAATTTACGAAACAAATTTCACTAAGCCTTAAACGATTACTTAAAATTATCAGCAGGATATTTTTTGTGACTTACCTCTTATGGTATACACGTATTATGTGTTTTTAGTTGTTGTTTAGGCATGAAACTGGCAGAGGAAGGATGAAAGTAAACTGAATATTGTAAAAATGAGATCTCTGAAGAGTAAACTAACTAACCATCACGCTGTTTCTCCGCAGAGCTAGGCAAATTTTTGAAATTGTTGAATTTTTAAAGAACGACGTTTTAGGAAAATTAATTATTTGAAGGAACCTAACTTACTAACCATCACGCCGATACCCTTAAGGGTAGGCAAAGAAGATGGACCGCCATACAACTTTGTCTTGGCACACACTTCTTGCTTCGTTTACATTCATACACCGTCTCATACGTACTCTTCTGTTATTCTGACTCTTCACACGACCCGATTCAAGTATTTGATTTACTTAATCATGCCATGTATTCCTCGGGCGTCCTCGACTTCTTCTTCTATTCACTTTCGCATTATATATTTTTTTCACACTCCTTTCTTCTTTCGTTCGCTCTACATGCCCAAACCATATAAGTTCATTCAATTTACAAAATATAATTTCAAGGCGTTTTTAAAGATATATAGAAAAATGTATATGGGGTATATAAAAAAAGAGTACAGAGCATATACAGGTATACTAAGACAAGAAAAAAGTTAACGATTTTGAAGCTATAACAACAATTTCGTAATCCGGTAGTTTGTTTTATATTTTTAAATGGGTTATCATTATTTATTTCTACTAATTACTGCAATTTTGAATGTCCTATCCAACAATTATAATTAAAAAAATATTTTTAAAGGGTGGGGCAAAGTTTCCATCTCAGAATCGGGTAACTTTGACCCACACAATTATTTTTTTGTATTCAAAGGCCTAATGTGGTAGATAATTGAATCCATTCAACTTTGTGCTACCTTTAAACTTTGCACCATCTTTATGTGTTCATTCAAATAAAGTTTAAAATTCATTCATAATATATTTTTATGGAAAGGAAGAGGTTTTTTTTATATTTGCGGGTACCAAAATTAACAGTGCAAAAAATGTTTTTAATTATTGATACTCTCATTGTGTTTTGAATCTTATTTACTTTTTTTAATTATCTAGATTAACTTTAAAAAATAGGAATATGCTAAAAGAATGCCCTTTGAGATTTTTTTCGTTTATTTTTAATTTGATATGTCACAAACGCGATGGATGGCAGAGTATTGATTCACTATCGCTATACTATACACCGAAGATAATGTCGACGTATTTTCGGTCTAGTCTGGCATTGTTTTTTTACCTGAAAAGATTCAGATCGATACAAGACGGAACTCCACCGACATTACTATTGATTGAGCTTTTTTTGCCTTGGTTACAAAGATTTTCTTTAAAAATATTCCATCGTATATCTAAAGTTTTCGTAAAACGCTTTTTGGAAAACATTTGGAAAACCAAATGATATTTTTTCCTCACTGAAAGTTAAGAATCAAATAATAGTTGTATCAAACTTATCAAGCGCAACTTTTGAATAATTTGCTGATGAATTTAAATAATATCACAATCAACTTTTTTTTTCGATTTTTTTTTAAACTTAGTTGGGATTTTTCTGCCATCAATTTTACACCTATTCCATATTTTCTAATAATAATAACAGTGGACTTATATAGCGTAGTTTTGTGATATTTCACCTCAAATGCGCTTCATACTAAATTAACTAAGCTAAGACTAACTTACAAGGAAAAATAAAATATGATATATATACAAATTAAAGTCTAAAATCACGACCGTTATCATAAATTATGAGAGAAAAGGTTCAGATATGGGTATAACAGTGAATGCGTACATCAACAGATTTAAAAACAATTTACTAGAAGCTAAGGGGTCTAAAAATCCAGATGAAACGTATGATTTCACATAAACAAATTTGTTAAAGCAAAGCAAAGGAAATTAGATTGAGGACAGTTAACATGTTGGTACTTAAAAACATTAATATTACAAGTAAACGATTATTAAAAATGCAAACAGTGTAAATATAACAAGTAACAAAAGAACAATAAATATCTTATGAGAATGAGTATGTGGTTTTCAGTAGACAGTAAGGACCTTGAGTTGTAAGGATACAAGTAAGGAGAAAACCGAAAAAAAGCTAATTAAGGACGTTTTTAAAGAAATTATATTTGAATAAGTTACATTTTGTATGTAAGATTTTTAAACAATTTGTTTTTTTTTTTAATGTCAAGAACCCACCTAAAAGATTAATGACAAGGAAATAAGAAAGTTTGTGATGAAAATTCATAAAATAAAATGGTGAACTCTCTTGGTTAAAACCCGGATGCAGACCAATAAAAACTGAGCATTCGCCAAATGCCGACGTAAATATGACCTTTTCTTTCCGAATAAAACATCTAAGCATAAAAAAAATGGAAATATATTAAATTCATATAATTTGATACAACAGCAGATACAGAAAATTGTAAGAGGTGGGAGGAAGGAAAACACGAGGATTTTCCGGAAATATGTTAAGTATGGGGCTATATGTTAGGTTTAATTGAATATTGATGATTTGAAAATATTTCGGAAGGTTTTTTTATTATTTAAAGTGCTTCCAAATCATCTGGTTTTTGTCTATTCACTGTCGTGTAAAATAATAATATTTTCAATTTATGTGAATAATTAATTGGTGAATAAAGATAAACAATTATTTAATTGCCTCTTGAGTGTTCTTTGAATCGAGATTCGAAATTCGGATTTGTTTTTCCAATGTAGAACTAAGGGCTGCCATTGTTTTTTAAATTTGAATAAGTATATCAAAATTACTTTGTTCCGTCATTTAATGATTGATTTCGTCTTGGAATGTCAGTGGGTGGGACGTTTTACTGGCAGTCGGATGAATCGAATCAGAATATCTGGAATTATACTTGGAAAATATATGTACTACCTAATCACGCAGTTTGCTGAAAGTATAGGCAGAGATGCTGGAATGCAATAAAACTCTGTCCTGGAAAATGATATTTGCTTCATCCACGTACATAATACTCTTATATTACACAGACTCGTTCGCAGTGGCCTGCGGTCCACAGAGGCAGAAAAGTTGTGCATACCAATCACAAAAAAAAATATTACACTATCGTAGTATTATGTTGTATTTCTAGATCACCTCACTAGGAGAACATATGCCTAATATCTATTTTAGCATTCAGAATTGAATAGCCAAAGACTTCCCAACCTTCCTATTTGTACCTTCTTCCCCTTCCTACCACTTTCAGTCTCATAACATAGTCTAATTGGGGATGCCATAACCTTACTGGCTCCTAGACGGCTGGCGGCAGCTGTGACTCATGTGAACAATAAACACAAAAAAAAATAATAATAATAATTGGTTTTCTCGCACACGTCTCAGAGATCTTATTTACAGTACATCGGACTACTTTCGTTCTTCCTCTTCCTTTTTCACTGTCATATTTCAGGCATTGTATTAGAAATTCATCGTGGACTGCTTAGACTCGCTTCCTTTGACACCTTTTTCTTCTTATACCAAATTCAGTTCCTCCATTAATAATTGAATTTCCTACAATCTCCCTCTACTCCCAACGTCGATCTACAAGTCAAGCAAGAAAGATAAAGGCATCACGAGCTTCAGAAACAGTGGAGCGAAGGGAAAAAAGACCGATCGAGTTAGAACATCTCAAGCCCGTTCTTCTGAGACAGACGAACAAAAGGAGGAAAGATTGAAATAATTTTAGCGATTGTTTGTGTGTGTGTTTTTTTTTAAATTTCTATTTCAAATCTAATTCGCAGTGGAAAATAAAGACGTTAGAATTCGAATGGCATATTTTTCGTAATTATTAGGAGGCGCGGCAAAAGTATATATTCTTTTTTATATTTAAAATTGTAGCATCGGTGATATTTTTAATTATCTTTTTCAATGCCTGGTTCCGTTTCAATGTCTTTTTAGATTTATTTTTCGGGGAAGAATGATAGGCAAGCCAATTTAGCAATTATGGCATTGCGAAGCATGCCGGGTACTTGCTAGTTTATAATAAAACAAACAACAAAAAAACACAAACAAACATGATAATTAATAATAATGGAATGTAATATAATAATGAGGCAGCCATATTACATAATAAACTTGATATAAAGTTTACTAACCGGATAATGAAGACATATTATTTTACAACGCGGTACAAAACGCCCTCACTACACAGCGCTGTAGACAGAATATAATGGAACACGAAAATATTTTCCAAGAAGTAATAATATATTAATACTCCTCTTAAAACCCGCACATTACGAAGTAATACAAACCACAATACGGTTATTCAAACCTTAACATTCACGTGTACGTTATTTCGTACAGAGAATTCAGATTAACACGAGTTGAGTTTAATATGTACTATGCGGTCTGGAATAATTATTAATAGCGGACGATTTTCGGCGAAAATCGCTGATTACGAATATCATACTGACGGTTACATCCTAAACTGTGTTCGAAACACCGACATGTGTTATACAACTTCAGATATATTTAGTGGTGGTAAAACTGTAATTTAATGAAGATCATTTTTGATAGAATTGGGTGAAAGTGAGTGTAGGATAAAACGAGGAATGTTAGGAAAAATAAAACCAAACTTAAAACGACAGTTCACATCGACTGAATTAAGCATGTTTAGTCGAGGTGAGTTTTTGTTTGTTTGTTGGCGATCTGCAGTAAGGGCTCGGGAACGATTCTAAATTACCGACATTGTCGATAAAATCTATATCGATGTTTCGTGCTAGGGCCCCTGATTAAAAAAAAATCACTAAAAAGAGTGAAGCTCCAGAAAATCGGAATCGATTAAACAGCTTATACCATAGCACACCACTGATGTGGTCTAAGGTTCCAACAATCCACCCCGAAGGCTTCAAATTACGCTGCAAAGTTACATCGGATGCTCTCATAACGTTTTACAAAGAAAAAAAGATTATAATAATAGTAGACTCCGTACGCGATAAGTAGATTCAAGCCAATTTGCTGGGAATACTACCAGCGCCGGATCCACTATACGTTCAAACTGTGCAAAAAACGTAGGCGCCATCTCTGGGGGGCGCCGTGAAAATAAAGATCTTATTTAAATTAACCTAAAATATTCCCTAAATCATTTTAACATTACCCACATCACGGGATAATTATGTTTTTTATCGCGCTGGCAGCATCGCTGTGCATTGAACGACTAGCGAAAATGTATGGGGAGTAGATTTTTTGTCACGGATTTTTTTACGTAATGCATAGTAGTTATTTGGACGTAGAGTCTGTTTTTAGAAGCAAAGCTACAAAACCAATCACCGTGCCCGTTGTTTTCATACAACAGTCAAAATGAACCGTTAGAGATGGTACATATTTTTGTCACGGTGACATTGTACCGGTAATTAGGTAATATAAAAACAAAAAATAAAAATATTTAAATGATCTTTTGATTGTGTACCTCCCTACTAGACGTCTTTGTGGATTTTTCTATCCAAAACGGCCGATACGCAGCGCCTAGCGTCGTGCCTATCTACCGGTGGCAAGTAAAATATAACTGTTATAAAATAATACCTTCAACGGCACCAACGATCCAACTGTTTCAATTCTCCCAACAGGGGATTATTATTATTGAAATCAATATCGTCGTGTCAACTTCGGCGTAATATTTATAAGAGGCTTGTTTAAATTATTTAACAATTATGCTTACTTTTTTTATTTTACATATAATATATACAGTATAAATTTGTGCCATTCATATACAAGTTAGTAATGAAGAAGCACAATAAAACTATTATAGATAGTGAGAAGTTTGTACACAATATATAAAAGGAAAAAAGTTTTTTTTTAATTAATACAAATTCAAGATACTACCTGAGTAGGAGCAGTAAGCAGTAACATTGTATATAATCTTGTGGAATTAATGTCAATGAAATAAATTATATGAATTTCAAGAGATTCATTTGAATGTGTTCTATTTGATTATATTTAACATAGGTTCTAAATTGATTATATTTATTGGGTAAAGATTTTTTAGATTCTACTTTTGTATAACAATAAACTACCGCAGACCGTAGTTTTATCGATATGATAATATTCATTCCCTAATCGATACAGGCTTACATACATACCTACATAATATGCATGGTTGTATAAGGGTTGGCTTATTGCGTATTGGCATTCTATTTTCAAACCAAAGTTTGACTTTGCAGAAACGGGTGGTGCGTTTGAATAAGAAATGAATTGTAGTCTTTGGTGTGAATGCTGCCATAAGAGTCACGCTGTTATACTTGTCAGCTGATCATAATTTGACGAAAGACTTAACAGAGCTTAGAAATGAATTAATAGGAACCATTCCAATGTCAAAAAACAACAAAATTACGCTAACTGATGAATTTTGATGATGTAAAAAATGTGGCGAATGTTTGAAACAACTCATTTTTTTACAGGCGTGTGACGATTGATTAATTTTAAAATCATCTCCTCGTCAAGTATGTATATTTCGCTGTGAATAAGAAAAACTAATCATAATTTTCCTCTTTGTTTCCAGGACAAGGAACTGGACTCAAAGGCTTCTAAAGGCAACGGTTCATCGGTGAAACCAATCATAGATCTCCCGCAGAGAAATTGGAGGAATTCCAAGGACGACCTGATTCACTTGAGTAAGTTGGTTGGATGTTCCCTAACAGCTCTCAACGCTATTATGAAACCGCCTTTAATAAAATAATCAGTTCACAAACGAGAACAATAACTTCGGTTGCTAGGCAGAATAACTGCGGTCTTGATAAATACTCAGGTATGCTGTGTTAAGTGTGTGTTTGTCAGGTAACTTTCCAAACATATTTTCGTAAAAAGCAATCACTTTTGAATTTGGTATTGTCAATTGGTTTGTTGGCATATTATACACTTGGGTGGTTTTAAACGATGTTTGTTCTCATTTCATTTACAGAGAAAACCTACAGTAAATCAGTCTTCGCTAGTCACTTATCTTTACTTAGCAAGGGATATTATTTCCCTCGAGGCCTATATTATCTTTAGGGTGCTGTGTGGAGGGTTCGAATTTTGCATCAGAATGATCAAAGACATAACAAAAAAATAACAATAAAATAATACCACTCAAGGTGCTGCCTTCGCGAAGCAGAAATAATCGTCACGAGCATAAATAAACAAGCCAACAAATTACGACATCTCGATTCTGAAAGGTATTTCTACAAAAAGGGAGAGTGCTTTATCTTTATAATCGTCGTCTGTGAGAGAGTATTTAACCTCTAGAATGCCGGATTAGGTACGGATTTAAAAAGATTATTTTTAAACTTGATAATTTAATTGTTTTTTTTTTGTGTGGCTGAATACATTTCCATCCAAATAATAAAAAAAATATTATGTATGTATTACTCGACTTGTACTAAACTTAACGCAATGCAAAATATCTATATGGATGGATTATTTTACTGACAAGCGATTAAGGTTCATTTAAATATCCGAACAACAGGTTTTAAAGGATAAAAACTCCTGAAAATGTAATGATGATTTCCCGGTGACTATTGGCACCTCCGACACACTAGAGGTTATATTAATTGAATTCAAGCATAGAAGCGCATCGGAGTAAATTATTGGCCCCATCAATCTTAATGCTGCCAGGATGGACTCCCTCATGATGGTGTTTTGCAGAAATGAGGCCTAATATCCTCCATTCATATTTTTTTCTCATGAATTTCTGTTCATTTTTATTTGTTAATATTATTATTACGATGTATTGATATCAATTATGGAAGGTATTGCATTGCACTACTCCTGCATACCTTCTGGAATAAAACTTTATTATTATTATCAACGAGGTTCAAATAAAACAGTATACGTTAACTGGAGAATTCGCCTACATCTTAACTATTTCTCACAGATTAACAAATATCATTAGTTTATAAGATCCCCTATTATGAAAATGAGGAAAAACAATCTTAATTGCTTTTTAAATTTTATTTTGCACAAAGAGCATTCCATTTGATAATAGCGCTTATATTGAATTCATTTGAATGGAGACACGGTAAAACAATTTTGAAATTATGTGGAATATTACGTATTCTAAAAATAACAGTTTTTTAGATGGTATTGTTTTAGATCAATTTAGGGTTTTTTTTAAAGTGAATTATGCAGAAGAGTCCCAACTGCTCCCAACCGTCGGGAGCCAGTGGGGCTATAACGTCCTCAATTTAGGTATGTTGTGAGGCTGAAGATTGTGTGATTGTAATTAATCCCCGACCCCGATATGACAAGGGGAATAATACGAGTTGAGATGAGATGATAAGCGAGAGAAATATTCTAATATTTCATGCAAGAAAGATTTTCTTTTCATTTTGATAGGCATCGAATCCGCAACCTCCGGATCCAAAGTTAAGTTCATACCACTACACCGCCGAGCTTATAAATTCACGGGATATTATAATTGTAGGATTTGTGAAGCTGAATGTTTACACCCTTCTTTTCAGATGCAACTTTTTTTTTTAATAGAAAGACAAACATTGCCGGGTTACGAATAACCTGACAATATGAAAAAAAACTACTGCCATCATAATAAGCGGAAAATCTTGCTTGTGCAATGATGGAGGACTTATCTGGCAGATGAATTGAACCCACGACGCCCGGGTGGGAATCCGACACGTTTGTCCACTCAGCTACTAACCGGTTATGAATAAAATAATATTTAAATAAAGTTTAAACATCAGGATTTCGGTGGTGTAAAATGTATTCGAAAGTCTCTCTTGGTAAATTCAATACTAGTACTCTCTAATGCTAATGATGGAGAAATTTAACTTATTCATAATTAAAAAGTGTTTGTTTTATTTCAGATGAAGAGGAGCAGATGAAAGAAGTATTGTGGAGACTGGCTTATAGGCAGCTGTCGGTGGGGGAGTGGAAAAAATTAGCACACCACTGGTCCATTACGGAGGAACAGATGAAGTCAATTGAACATCAAATCTCCGGTAAGTATTTTTACCATCAATCTATTTTTTCCTCAAATCTATATAATACTCGTATATTCTACAGATATAGGTTTTTTATAGTGTTTACCGCACAAGAGTCCCAACTGCTCCCAGCACTCTTGAGGCAGTGAGACTCTGGCATCCCCAATTGGGGTATGTTGTGAGGCTGAAGGTAGTGGGAAGAAAAGGAGATGGTAAAGAAGAAAGTTGGGAAGTATCTGGCTATTCAGATCTGGTCACCAAACACGGCTAAAGCCATTTCAAGCAACGTTTCGATTCTGAATGGTGGTCTTTCACCAGGGCGATACTTGAAGTATCTACCACTCTGGAAGGTGCCGCAAATTTGCTTTTTATTATTTTAAATGAATTAAATGTGTTATGACATATATTAATTAAATAAAATGTATTAACGCACGCCGGGTTTGAACCCGCGACCGCTAAAGTTAAAAGTTATAGTTACTCTAAAACCTGAGTGAAGTGAGAGTGAATTTGAAATCAAATAAAATATTTTCACTAATATTAATAATTTTATATTTGAATGTTATAATCAAATTAATCAGAGAAAGTATAAATAACTGCTATTTTTTTAAATAATTACGTTAAAACAATCACTACCTTGTCACATAGTAATATGTTCGTGAAATTAAAAGAAAATTTAATTTAAAACAAGAACATTTAGTTGTTTTATTGTTACCTACTCCAAGATTATTTTTTTAATATAGTCTCGTAACAAGAAAGTAATGTAACAGCCTAAAATTTTAATATTTTTCTTCGTTGTTTTGAAACCAATGGATGGCAAAAAAAAATGAAATATATAATTAAAAAGTACAGATACTCGTAGGTGTAGCGTCAGTTAAGGCAGAATTAATAATAATATTGTGAAAACAAAGCTGGTAAATAAGATATAATGCCGTAAAAATAAAAGTTAATTTGGCTTACTTAAAAATTCGTTTAAAATATAATTATTTATTAGTTTGACATTTGTACAAGGAGTTATAAAGATATAAACTAAGACGTAGATTTGTCGAAACTGAGAAAAACATATTAAGTGTGTTTATTCTAGAATTGTAAATGTTCTTTAGGGGTTTCCATATGTATGTGACTTCATTATATTACCCAACAAGGGCTATCTCTAACAAACATTAAATTTAACGAAAGCCTTGTTATTACGAAATATTATTGCGATTTATCTACCATGAAAAGCTTTAAAATCTCGTTACTCCTCAAACAAGCCATATTACGTTATTCCCGAAACATGTTACAGAGGGTTTTCATCAAATTTTATTTCCCAGCGGAAGCATATTGTAAGAAAAATATCATAAGAGTGGATCACCCACCAGGTTTCTTGGTATAAGTTCGTATAATTTAATATCTTTTTGGAAACAACCTTGTTGTGATTTTTTCTTAGAATCTGACATGAAGTTTGTTTTAAATCCTTATTAGAATACCACTTGCCGCCAATTTGAATAATATTTATTCTGAAAAGGCAAATACCACCTACTTTTGTGAAAAATTAAATATCCCTGTTCGTTTATAATATCTATGCAATTTCCTTTTACGATATTGTTTAAAGACGGCCATCTTTTCAATGTCGATGATAATATTAATCTCGGAATGAATAATTTAAAACCTATATAATAACAATCCCACGAAAAATGTATTCATGAGCTTCGGTGGTTTTGAGTGGAGTGGGCTGTAAAAACTTATTGGTACCCCACAGAAGGAATGATATCGAGCGTCGGAAAGCAAACGAAAAATGTATAAAGTTTCACCTACCTGGCGGCAAATCTGGCGACGTTTCGGCTGCTTCACCCACACTTTTTCGAGGAGATAGATGCACGACGAATAGAACTGTCACCGGCACTTGTTTCGGTCCAGCATTGCGAGGCTATGGACGTTTCGAACAACTCTGGTTTGTCCAAATCACGCGGCAAATGTTTTTTTTACTCCACTATCCAACCCTTACGTACCTATGGACTGAGAAGAACTGAAGTGTTAGTGTTGGCTGTCGAATTGCAAAAAACTTAGCGGCCAGTAACAGTATATTATCTTATGTAGTAGGTAGGATTACCAGGTTAGGCATTTATGTGACAATACGTGGAAATTGAACCAAACAAACTTCGTTCAAATTAATGTCGTCATAACTTTAGATAATAAAACAAATAAGTGGGCACTTGCTTTGGTTTATGCCATTATTTTAAATTATAAAAAGTTTTGATAAACTGTCAACTGATTTCGGAAGAAAGTCGGGGGAAAAGTTTGACTAACGTCAAAGAGAATTATCGTTGCCGGAAAGGCAAAAGGGCTGAAGCGCCATAAAATTTACACCAGAGCACATTAAAGTTTTTTTTTACCATAAAATTCATAAGTCTTCAGTATCTGGTTTGATTTTGAAAAAAAAGTTGACTCAATGCTCTCACTTAGTTACCCGAAGCGACAAATGCTAAAATAAATTCCAACTTGTGTGGCTTGAGTCAAACCTTCTCTCAAATGGTAAATATATTTTAAATGGCTGAAGTGCCACAAAAGTCTTTAGAATCAAACGAGAGTCAAAATATTCGATGCAGAAAGAAAAACTGATCAAAACTGCATATTTAACTTATTTTTGACCAAAGTGTTGCATAAGCCCTTTTGCCTTTCCAGCGACGATAAATCACCTCAAGGGGGCTATATAAGTGTAGCCATTACATGTTGAAGTGGAAAATTGTGCAAGGAGAAAGGATATGTGAGGGGTGTGCACAGATGGAAACAGATTAAAATGGGATTATACATTAAATTAAATTGCTTGTTTATTACTCCACCTTTTTTTCAGGCATTTCTTGAACACTTCCGAGTTAACATTTTTATGTATTTACAGGTCCATCTTGTTACAAGGAGCACGGCTACCAAATGCTCCTTCTATGGCAGAGTCTTCTTCCCCCGAGAGCCAATCAGATGAAGCTACTGTGCGAGGGTCTCTCAGCAATCGGGAAGAAGGGAATAGTAGACTCTCTGAAGAGGCTGGAGGAACCAAAAGACGCCAAATCTAACGGCATCTGTAACTGTGTCAATTGCAGCATCACTTACACGTTTCCTATTTCATATCCTACTTCGTGAGGAGGCCTATGCCTTTTGTGAATAGCCTGCGATGGCTGATGTCCTATTTCCAATACTAATTTATGAAGAAAAGTTACAAACTTATGCCCTATGCCTTTTTGAAGAGCCTTTGTCTACATGTTTTTGTATAATATCCGATTTTACTTCATGAGGGGACATTCATATAGCCGATCCTATTTATGAAGAGTATGCCTTTGGTGAAAAGCCTTTTTGTAGCCGTGCTAACACTTACTTTATCCATCATCCATGGTTAGTAGCCATCCTTTACTTGTCCAAACATAACCTCTTAGCTCAGTGGGTTTGTCGGTCCATTGGCTTAACTCCTTGAATAGGCTTTTATAACCCGACTAATGCCTTAAGCTACTTATTTCACATCCAGGAAAGTCTATACCTTTTGTGAACAGCCTTTCTTGATCTGAATAATGTCCTAGGTCGCCAATTTCATATTCAGACAATATGCCTTTTGTGAATAACTAGGATACACATTTCATACCCAGAAGTCTATACCTTTTGTGAATAGCCTTTCATAATCAGACTAACGTTTGGACTACTTATTTCATATCCAGAAGTTTATAGGTACCTTTTGTGAATATCAATTTCTTGACCTGAATAAAGCAATAGACTACATATTTCATATCCAGAAGTCTTTACCTTGTGCAAATAATCTTTCTTGACCAGACAAATGCCCAACTCATTTCAACTATAAATATTCTACGAATCCATAATTGACCTGCCCTAATGCATCCTACTCTAAACCTATAACTATAAACTAAACTTTATGGTTTTTTTTGTTATATTGTGAAGATTAAGAATATAAATATTTCTATGTAGTTTATAATGTTATGCTTTGGTGCTGTGGTATTGAAGAAAGGACAATTAATGGTGTGATATAATTAAATAATGTTGAAATATTAGTGAAGCTTCTAGCTTGCATTTTATAAAATAAATTATAAATGTGTTTTTGGAATTAATGTTTCATGTTTTATTCCTATAATGTTTAGTGCTAAAATAAGATGAAATCGGCTTATTGTGCAAAAGGGCCAAAATATTTTATTTTAATTTATCCACTCGTTGGTAGGTATTGAATATCAAAACCCAGATAAATGCATAATTCTATAAGAATCTGTGTTGAGTCAGAAAAACTCTTCCTTTCATAATGATATTATAATTATTAAGTAACAATATAATGCTGTGTAAAACTGTTGACCGATCGGTAGCTGAGTGGACAAACGCGTTGGATTCCCACCCGGGCGTCGTGCGTTCAATTCCTTTGCTGGCTAAGTCCTCCATCATTGCACAAGCAACATCTTCCGCTTCTTATGATGGCAGTAGGAGTTTTTTAAATATTGTCAGGTTATTCGTAACCCGGGAATGTTCGACTTTCTTTAAAATAAAAAGAATTTTAAAACTTCTTTTGTGTAATATTTCCTCTACATAGAAAAAAATTATATATTAGTGTATTGACTAATGCTATTTGTGTACCTATGATATTTTTGTACAGTTTGCTTAATTTTAAATAAATAATATGTCTATTTGTACTACTTTTTAATAATCATTTTTAATGTGTTATCTTTGTAGCTCGAGTTTTTTTATCCAAGTGAAAATTATAAAAATGTGTTAATTTTAAGAACATTAGCATTTTTACCAATGTATTGCTTATCGATGGATCAATTACAATGTATGTACTATAGAAGTAATTATAAGATGTACATTCAACAATATCAACCTGGTGTCAATTAAAAATTAGACCTAGATTAAAACGTAATCCCACCTTTTTGCTCGCTATCATTCTGGATGTGCGGGGAAAGACCGGGCATTAGAATTGTACTAAAAGTTCTAACACTGCTTGATTCCTCATCTTTTCACAATTCCTGTAGAGCGTAGTTTCCCATATTGTTGTCATTTTACCTAAAATAATAATAACATTTAGGTTGAGGTGTTCCAAAATCCAACATATTCAACAATTTTAATATTTAACATTTAAACGGTCTCTTCATTAATTTGTGATCAACTGTCATGCTGTGATGCTTCTCAGCTGGTCACAATTTGATCAAATGCCAAAACAGGTCAAGAATCGTAGTTTGACGGGGATCGTTTAAATGTTAAAAACCAAATGGCACCGATCATCAAATGTGATGGATTTTGAAACACTTTGAAGCGTAATGTTTTGCTATTTCTTTGACTTATAGATGTATTCACTGAACTGAAATATAATGAACGCCGTAAATAAGGAACTTAGTTTTTAAAGAAATATTTATGACATTTATTCAAATAAAAATTGATTACAAATAATCACTATTAATAATATTAACTTGTTTGCTCAATTTGATTTATGAACATTTTAACACTAGAATATGGAGTTCAGCACACACCTGTCGTAAAAAAAAAAAACACCACATTTATTTTATTATTTATAAAAAATTACTTAAATTTCGCTACACATTGAGAAAAATTAAGTATTTTTCGTTTCAATATCAATTTTTTACTTACATAATTATTTCATATGGTTTTTAGGATGGTTGTAGCAAAATAATATAGTTTGTGGAATGTAAATATATAATTAAATTCATGGGTGATTTAAATATCGACTTCCTTTTACAACTAAACAAAAATATTAGAAAAAATAAACGTAACATCGTCACATATTTAACTGAAATTTTTTACATATCACCAGCTTATTTATAAAAATAAACTAACACTTAATCAATAGGGCCTATTTGAATTCGTAATAATATTATATATGTTTCATGTAAATACCATGTAGAAAAATCTTCAAATTCCTGAACAGCTTATCCTAATTGTTACTGTTTAAAAATAATTGGTGTTATTTTTAAGAGATTTTAATAATATTACATTAGCATGGTATACGTTGGCAAGTGAATTCCAATTAATTCAGCAAATAATAAAAATATTAAATAGGGTGCATGAGAAACAAAAATTTCACATACTTCAAATTATAATGTGCTTAGACAAGGACACAGCAGTAAATTTACTATTAACTAAACTTTTTTTAATTAAACATTGTTATATATTTTGTAAATAACAATTCTTTTTTCTTAAAGTTAAAAATTTTATCATATTAAGAGACGCTGCAATCAAAGAAATAATTTTATAAATTTGCCATAAAAAGATATAAGATATTATTTAAAGAAATTATACCTCTTTATCAAATATTAAGATTTTTGTAACATTGTTAATGATAACATTTACTATGTATTTTGGCATAGTGCTAATCTATCACAAAAGATATTTTGTCATTTTCAAATCCAATTATGTATTACTTTAACGTAGAATAAGTATTAATATTATTATTTATTTAGGCATATTTAAATTATTGTAAGAATCAAATACAGTGGCATAATTTTATTTCAAAACAATTCAAAGATATTACGAAGATATAAATGCTATTTCCTTTTTTTTTTTCATTCGTAATGCCAAAAGAATTACATGATGTTTAATAGATGTAATGCTTTTTATGAAATGTCAATTTTGTACACAAAAAGCCTTTTTGCAAATGTGGTTTTATTTTCAATGGTTTACTTAATGAAATTATTATAATTCGGATAAGTATCATAATGCATTCACACTTATAGCTAATTTTTTTCATATTCAGTGTAATTAAACATTTAAAATCAATGATAATCGAACTTAAAATTAAATATATTTCAAGATTTTGAACAATCATAAATGTACTGAATTTGTCTTATTGAATATTTTAGGGATACATAATATTTTTAATTCGGAATATATTCCCAAAATCATATCCTTGTCAAAAATAAAAATCAACAAAACTCTTATATTATTAATTTTATGACCTAAGCGAAAAAGCTAGTGACGCAACGATTCTTACATTCGCAATCAAAGTTACAATTAGAAATAATAAAGACAATTTTGACAGAAAGTCAATAAGGTTTAATGAATATAAACAATAAAATCTCAACATACATTTTTAATTAGCGGTGTTTATAAGCCGGTTATAGTAAAAGGAATTTCCCCACCTTGTGGGAAAATTGTAATTATGAATCCATTGCTAGTCAAATAGCATTAATTAAATAAAAGCCAGTAGAGCCTTAGACCCCATTTTTTTTTTTAAATAATCATGTTTTACAATAGCCACAAAAACTTTATGATGTACTCTAATCGTATTCATTGCATCACTAAATAAAATGTTTTGTAAATTGACAACTCGAAAAATAAAACAATGTAAAAATCTATTTCAAAACAAGGAGAAAAAAATTATGATCAATAATGAGAAACGATACTAGAATTTCGGCTGACTAAAATTAAAAAATATATCAATATACGCTGCCAACGAATAAACTTGTGAATTTCATGATCACTAGATATAGGATTGTATGCATTTTCGTATATAAACAGACGAAACTACGACGCTCTTGACTGTTTTACTGGCAATGCAACGTTCACAAGCGTCGTAGTCTCACCAGTTGAAATACGAAAATGCAATAATCACGGATTACCAAAATACCATTTCAACAATAAATGCATTTATTACTATCGATTATTCCATCGATAATATTAATAAAATTTTCTCACTGCAAAAATGTCAGACAAAACAAATTATTCTTGTTAGTTGTTCCATTTTCACAGAAGTGTTAACAATGAACTGTTTTACAATTTACTCCGATATTGATAAAAACATGTATTTATTTAAGGTGTAGCAAATTGTTAGAAAAGTTTGGTAGCTGTTCAGCGAGGCTGGTCTGGACTGGAATATTGGCAGATGTGAAGTGGGTGGTTATAAATTGATAGTTTGTTGATTCAGCGCCGGTAAGGGTGGAAAGAGCCGGCTTGAGCGTTGGCCTGGTACCTCTTGGCCGTGCGGTGGTAAGTCCCATCGCCGGATCCTCCGTTGAACTCACCATCCTCCTCACCTTCTCCATCATCAGAATCTATAATATAACATGGACTTAAATTCTATACATGCAAGCTGCAAGTTTTCTGGAAGCATTCAATCATCCATCATTATAGTCCGAAATATTTATTGATTAATTTACAAATTGGATATATTTTAATTTAAGATTCTCAAGGCTAAAAGAATCACAATGATTGATTTTTGAGGTTATAGAGCCATTTTGCGCTTCCTCCTTCTTTAGTCAACGTTTCGGACAGCCTTGCAGTGTCTAACACCAGTTACAGCAGTATCACTCTCATGAGGTGTTATGTATTTCATTGATTGGATATTGAGTAGATGCTTGGAAAATTATAAGTGCAGCTAAAATAAAACTATCTTTTAAATGTGCCATTTTTATGGTAAGACCTTTAAATGGTCAAAAAATGATAATCTTCAACAAAATCAATGAAATGATAAATTGGGTTTCGAAACCAATGCTAATAATAGCTTGTTGAAGCTTTCTTGTGACATTTGGGTAAAGTAAATAAGGAAATAAAGCCACACAAACTCACCACACAACTTCACCGAGTGAACACTTCATCATTGGGATAAGATTTTATACATCAAGACTTAAAACAGGTTATTTATTTGAAACCAATTGTATCTGAAATTAGTCTCATTTCAATCACCTAACATTGATTTGGGTGTCATGCATTTGACGTACAACCATTACAAAAAAGTGCTTTAATAGTAAAAGCAGTCGTCTCTTTTCAAGATTTGATGTGACGCATTCAGTTTTATTTACGTGATTACAATGTTTTTAAAACCAATAACACCGATTGATATGGTAAATTTTAGTAGGTCACGAAGTTTTAAAAGAGCTGTTCAAATAACATATTTTCTTGTGAAAACCATTCATTGATATTCCTAGCAAATTAATTAAAAAAACACGAACCAACAGACGGTTGTTTGAAATTGTTTGTTAACGGAAGCTTATAAAGCATTTGATAATGTATTTTATAAATTCAAATATATTGTTTATACTATAACATAGATTATTTATGATGAATTTTCTAGTTAGTGAGCAACATTTTTTAAAAACAATGTGCAAATATTCAATGTATAAAGGTTAGTAATATGTTGCTATTTCAAAGTAATAAAAAAACCTTAAGCTAAATATCAAATAACAAATAAAATAATATATGGCTAGAATATAATGTGATATTATGAAGAAACAGGTCAAAACGAAAATGAAGATGAAAAGGGAAAACTCCCCGAGCTTGAAAAACTAAGTCGGCAGTAGAGCAATCAGTGAAATCTCCTTGGTAATATCAGTACAAGTAGATTTTTTCTAAAGATCAATTTCCAAAAGAAAGTGATCTACATTATGACGAAAAGTTAAGCACTTTGACAAGTTGCCAACGGCTTTTTGATAATGCAACACATGCGGCTTACGGAGAAATATTTAAAGTGTAACAAAATTAAGGGCTAACGACTCTTAGTTTTCCAGCAAATGAGAGGAGATAAAGTGGTTTTGAAATAAGCTCACCTTAATACATTGTCCTGTAGTCTCCTTTCCATTCCCTTGAGCAATCTGAAACCTACTCTTTGCTACTCACTCTCAACAAATACCCATCTCATCAACCTTCTTCCAACAATCAGACCTCTTCCGACACTGTCATCAGTTGTAGAAATTTCTAAGATCACTTCCAAATCTTAATTTAATGCCTCCAATGTCCTGTTGAGGCAGTGTTCAACAGATTCCAATATCCATACTTATCCTAAATATATGGCTCACGAATCTCTCACAAGTCTCAAAAAAAGCTTTGCTCCAAAAAGATCAAAATCTTCAAACATTCTTCTCCGATATATGCTTGTGGTTAACCTTGTCAGTGCTTTCCCGTTATATACGGAATAACCAGGCGTTTGCAGCAAACAATAACCTTTGAATGGTTTAACGAGGCACAAAGTATTCACGCATAAGATGCGGTCAGTCTAACTGACTTTCCTTGTATTTTAATGTAGTTCCAAGTGTTACCTGTGTTCTAACTGTCGGTCTATTTGACACAATCCTCGGTCATCGATATCAGCTAGTTAGTGTTAGTTAGTCTGGGATAACTCGGTGCTTACAACAATTAGAGTATGTATTATAATAAAGGTGGACGGGTGGATGGATTGGTGAATGGAAGGACGGAGAAAGGAGCATTTGTGTATACAATATAAATATGTACTTGACAACTCGATAGATGACCAACTAGACTCAAACCCAGAGAGGGGAAGGGGTTAGTAAAGTAATATGTACTCGATAAGACAAACTTTATGCTATAAATAATTATGATATGTTTTTGCCAGGTGGGGTCTGAGAAATGAACCGGTAAAATAAGAAGTTGAAAAGTATGCTGTACACAAATGGTAGGACAAATGGAAGGAAGGTTTCTTGAATTGAAAATGCCATTTCCATTTAAAATTTTCCTTTTTATCTACGTTGAATAATGTTCTTACAAATAGATATATAATCCACAATATTTGCAAGTGGTAATATTAATATTTAAACCAGTAATAAAACCATTAATTAAAGAAAGCTTAGTATAAGAGTCTACGGAACATGTATCTAATTACGATACAAGGGCTAACTTCTAATATATGTACCCATTGTATAACCTAACCTCAATGCAGTATCTACTAAATATATACTTGTAACAATAGTGTACAATTATATTATCAATACTTAAATTTCACACAATTTTAAAATTAATAATTTAAACCGTAATCAACTAATTATTTTAGGTAGGACGACTTCTTCTATCATAATTTATAATAAACATAAAGTTAACTTATACAAGCCTATTTCAGTATTTGATTTGACATATATTTGGTTGCACAATACATAGACACATGTGGGACAAGCGCGGGCAGGTCCAGCGGGAGGCTGTGCACCTTGTCTCTCCTCATCTCAATCAATCCTGCGCTCCTTTCGACACATACATTTGACATTGAATTAATTTTAGTGACTCTGTGAAGTGTAAAACTAATATAAAAATTAATTACTTTAAATTTTATCAAGTTAACCGTAATTACTTTTAATTGGTAAAACTTATTGGGTAAATATATATCCTGTACATCAGTCGAAATTTTTCCTAAAAATCGCGGGTTGTTATGTACTCTTGCATTATTTTACTATTAAGAATTAAAAAGACTTTAATTAAGACAAATAAATAAGTTCTATATCTTTAATTTACCTTTAAATATTTGTGTCTCCGTGCATTATACCATAAGAGTTTAATTGTATACACTTTTGAGTGTAAAGATAAAGAATATGTCAACTGATGGACACAAATGCTTCTCTGGCCTAAGATACTCAATACAATACATGGTCGCAACGTTACAGTTACAACCGTACAGTTCGATACCGTCAGTAACGGCTGAGTCAACTGATAATTAGTCAATTACGATAGTTAAATTGATTAATTACATTTATAATATATATATATACGTATATATAATGCAGTGTTACATTAATTCTTTCATTGCTTTAAATCACTACAAATCCCTACAACAAACTCATGATAACTTCATTAATATTACTGAAGAATGCCATTCATATACAATATTATATCAAAAGGTGTTTCCAATAGCTCTACGTGGAAATATGTTCAAATCATAAGCCTACTCACTAAAGATAATCATATCATATACCATACTGTAGTGTAATGTAATGTAATGTTAATAACGCAATATTAAAGTCAATATATAGTTAATATATAAATAAAGCCATATGAAATAAGGTGGTCTCTCGAAGGGGCGGGGCTTGGGGGTGGCTTCGTGGCGGGTGTCTCCCTAGCGACAGACGTAGAACATCGAGTAACAATCTTACATATTTTTCTACCTATTTCATTTAAATCATTCGATAAATTTCTATACAATAAAAACCATTTTGCACTCTCATCTATATTTCGTAAAGATAAAATTTTTCATTTTATAATTCAACAACTAGCTTTAATTCATTTAAGTTAATAATATTACTTTTGTCTCGCACGATTGCCACACAAGTTTGTACAAAAAATTTGTCTAAATGGTTCCGTGGTATCGTACACAATACGTAGTTTACATCGAGGGGCCATAACAGTTTATATTCTTATGGGAAACTTTAGTATGGTAATAATAATATGACTAATATCCAAAGGCGGGCATGCAGTAAACAAAGACTCTAAATTAAATAAAATAACAAAACAAGTAAAGCAAGATCCTAACAATACGGGTTGAGGGTTGAGGGGTAAGGGGTGGGTGGTTGGTGCCCACAAGTCGCAGCTAGAGTTAACGTAGATATAGAGAATAGTATACACAGAACATACACAGTATCACAACAAAGTAAAATAAACTATTATAAGACGCGCGCAGGGGCGGGGGGCGCAGAGCCCAAGGCAGCCGTTGATGTAAATGTTATGAAATTACCATTACTTATGTAGTAGTTAGCAGTAGCGCTTAGCCCCTAAACCTAACTGTAATGTAATATAACCCTTAACACAAACAGTAAACAACCAACCGACAAAAGCTCTCCACGAGCTAACAAGCAAGCAAGCAGCAATGTACAAATTATCAAACACTTAATTGGCAATAGTTTGTTAGGTACTTTCCTAGGAAGAGCTATGTTATATAATTATCTCTAGGGGCCGCTGGCCGCCAGCTCCCGCGCCGCCATGTCCTAGACGTTATCTTTATACAAATTTCCTAACGGCCCTCTCGGCGCTGGCCTGTGGCCTGTGCCTTCAGTGGGCGGTGGGCCGGGCGATATACAATAAATCAATTAATCACCAATGTGCTCCATCCAATCAATCAATCAATGTAGACAAGTTAAGTATAAGGTATCGTACTTTATGCTATTTTAAACATATTTTGTTACTATCATTATGCTTATGCGACTTGAGCTTTTGAGGCTTAAAATTAGTTAACTTATGTTCTGCCAGATTCGTATAAATAAAAGGGAAAAACAACCAAACGCAATCTGCAATTATAAACATATGTAGTGATTTTACAATTAAAGCATAAGTTTAATCCTAATCAGTTCTAGTCTAGGGATATATAACCGAGGATCTAATATTTATAGCTTACATGTAGGTTTCTTTATGTCAAACTAGGCAGGTTAAGATAGTGTCTGTCTTTAGGACGCACATATATATCTCTAGGAAGACACCCGTCACTTCTCTACCGCCTGCCTACCACTTCGCCCACCTTTAACCACCCCGGCGAGAGACCAGTTTTATCAAATAATTCATGAAAAAGAAAACAAGATATAAATTGTTATATCGGCTAGTCGTGTTCAATAGTCATCCATATCGTCAGCCATGAGTCGTAAGCCGGGTCGTCACGATACCACCTTTAGTCGGGGGCGACAAACTTCAATAATAACTGCGCGTGAGGACACAATGCTCTATAAGTGGTGCTTGTCAAAAAATATTTACTTAAGTGTCAAAGAGACTTACAATGGTAATTTTAAAAAGAAACAAGATGTAATATTGTTACAATAAACTTAGGATAAGTTAGTAAAACTCTTCCGACTGGATAACGAGCCCAGGAAAACGGGCACAAAAGACAGAAGACTACTTTAACAAAGATAACGACGTGGTGGATTGATTAGATATTGTAAGCCCAACATGGAAGGTTCAAATAGTGCTCGTCAAAAAATCTACAAAAAAAAATTAAGCGTCAAAGAGGCTTACAATAATTATTTAAAAAAAAAAAAAAGAATCAAAATGTATAATTGTTACAATACTTAAGTTAAGTTAGCAAACTCTTCTGAATGGATAAGGAACCCGGGAAAACAGAGAGAAGATGTATAATTGTTACAATAAACTTAGGTAAAGTTAGCAAACTCTTCCGATTGAATACCGAACCCGGGAAAACAGAACTAAGAAGATGTATTTAGGTCAAGTTGGGAGCAGAAGGTTGGCGTTCACTTGGCGTGGTGGTGTGGCGGTCACGACGCTGGCCACTCCTTGGTGAAGTCAAAGTGCTTCTGGGGCTGCAGCTGACCTGGCTGCGTGGTGGGCTGGTGCGAGGGGTGCGCCCACCCGGCCGAGTAGCCGCCCTCTCCGCCCGAGCCGTACGAGCGGCCTTGGGGCACGCCACCGTACGAGGAGCCCTGCCCAGAAATACATCATCACTATTATCATTCAAAAAGCTATTCCCAGGACAGATTGATGGAACGTAAGTGGATTGAATAAGCGTGCAGTACAAACAAGCGGAACATAGAAGTCACTTTTAGTCAATTTTTTATGTTAAATCGATGGCTTGAAGCCAAATATTGTATCTCCATAAACCATTATTTCGGGCAAAACAAAGTCAAAGTTTGAATTATATAAATATCTTTAGAATGACGTAAATTAGAGATGCCATATTTTTACATATACAAATTTGGTTCTTCCGAGTAGTCTAGATTATAATCCATTTTTTCCAAAATGTGGAAACACTGTCTTGGTTTTAAACCATCGATTTAGTATTGCAACTATAATATCCAAAATACTTTCTGGAGAAAAATGTTAAATAATTTGAGTGCATCTCTTCGCACCTATTTTGTGATGTTATCATGACAAACAGAGCACTTATTATTTGGATATACTCATTGCTAATTTATGAAGATTTAAAAAAACTATTCTCAAATTCAGACTAATTATATTTAACAAGGACTTGATGATGAAAAAATACAACAACCAAGTTGCTCGAAAGTTGGTTTCAATTCATTGAACAATCGTAAACGGTAACTGAATAACCCCATCAATTAAAACTTTCATAACATCAACTAAAATATAAACAATTTTCCGATTATATGGAATAAAGGGCATGAGTTACTCGGTATCCCCCCCACAAGAGAATTTAATTATGATTTTCCTATTTCTCAAATGTCAGGCTTCTTCTAATTCTGAACAAAATGGCTTCTGAGATACTTAGAATAATTTGTTATTTAACTTAACTTTGAACACTGTAAATCACTGAAAAGATAAACCGATAGAAGTATATTGCGGGTGTGTGCCCGTAGCAAGGTCAATTTTATCTCGCTTCGGGTGAAATTTATCAAATACTGAAACTCTTTCTCGAGCAGATAAACATTTCATGGGCATGTTTAGGGCCCGGGAATCAAATGATCTTATGTAAATTAATATCATCGGTTTTCTTTCAAATCAGCGTAGATCATATTCCTATTGGTTTATCACTTCACGGACTAAAACAGTTCAATAAAAATGTAACTAACTGTTCTGTATGAGGTTTTTGCCAGGTTACGGCGCAGGTAAAGACGGATGCCGACTCAAATTGCCTAGTTATCTCTAGCATTCTATTAGTAGCGAGAAATTAAAACAAGTGATTCGACCGTCTGATATTTGAGGTTAAGACTGTCTATGTCCCGCAGTTCGTTCATTCAGGTGACACCTCACCTGGTCCTGTTGCTGGTACTGCGCGGGCGGGTACTGCTGATAAGCCGCCGCATAGTCCTGGCCGGGCTTGCTGCCGGCGCCCACTCCGCCTACGCCGCCGGCGCCGCCGCCCAGAGAGCCCGGGGCGCCAGAGCCGCCGCCGCCGGAACCCCCACGACCGTACATCTCACCTAAAAATAAACAAACACCTCATAAGTATATAGTCTGAATAGTCGGGTGCTTTCCAAAGTTTCTCTTCCCCCACCCACTTTCTACAGCCTCACAACATACCCCAAATTATGGCATTACTGCTTTTAGCTCATAAACTGTTTAACGGTGTGTTATTAATAACCCGACATCCTGGTGGAAATTGGATTTTATGTCCCTGATAATTTCACGCAAGACCGTCAACACAAGCGCTTTTGTTTCTTCCCAGGTGCAAAACTATCTTACCAATGGTGATGCCCCTGGGAAGACTAACTGGGTTAATTAACTGCCTCACAGGAAATTTGGATTTTTTTCACACGAGCTACAAGTTTAAGCACTATTCAGTTTTAACTTTATTATGTACTATTACAATTGTACAATTATGATTAGTTTTTTTATCGCTTTTGCATTGTAATTGGTATAAAACTATTTTTGCTAAATAAATAAATAAAATTGGGGATGCCATAGTCCTGCAGGCTCCAGGCAGTTGGGGTAGAGTGCTACTTACAAGTGTGTAAAAGAAAATCGATATGAGCCATGGGGGCTGGTGACTAATAAAATAAATGGTAATATTGAAAAATATGCATAGTTCAAAATGTTTATTTTATTATTTAAGTTACTAGCAGCTGCCAATGATGAAAAAACATCTTGCTTTAAAGATAATCAAAAAAAAAAAAACGTGTTTTTTTTTCTTTTTTCATTCCTGGACTACAAATAAAATGACAATATTTGAAAAAGTCCAACTACCACCATAACGTAGGTAAAATGTTGCTTGTGCAATGATGGAGGACTTATCCAGCAGAGAATTGAACCCACGATGCCTGCGTGGGAACCAAACGCATTTGTCCACTCTGACTACTAACCAGTCAGCCTTTGGTAGCCTTTATTAATTTTTTTTCTTGGTATGACTCCAATAAAGATGTTCAAATGTTTCCTGCCTGCGGGACACATAAAAACTGTTGATAAACATTGTGATTGTATTTCAATGAAGTTCTGAGAATGCAATGCGGTTATATCTTTACGGCTGCAAATGCAACATCATTGGTGATATCTCTGTACATGACTCTGAAATCGGAAGCCTTTGAAAAAATGCACAATACTAAAAAAGAATGTATACCAAATGAAAAGTATACAGATGTGTATTTATTTTCGATGCCCCCTAAGACTAGAGGAGTTAGCCCATTAAAGATTCACAATATTCAGATTTTTTTAAATATCTTAGTCAGCCTCTAGCGTGGAAAATAGCCACTTATATAAAAGATGTCTTTATTGCTAAAAAAAAAAAAAAATGTATATTGTTTACAGGAATAATTTAAATAAAAACTGGTCAATCACAAAAACTTTAGTAAATAAGTCAAAAGTAGCAGCTTCAAAAATGGCATTGTTACATATACTGTCAGAGAATGCCGAGATCAAAGCATTCACATCGTTTAAATGTGCAACTCATTTACCACAAACCTGAACGTCCCCAAATAACAAATTCGTTTGGACACTGCCTGGATTGTGGATCAATAAATTAATACTACAATATCTCATATTTCCATCAGATTAATTAATTGTAATGTTTGCAAATTATAATGATATATAAAACTCTTAAGCCTCTCTATACGGGCACCTAGACGGTGCTAAACACCTCGCAGTACCAATCTGTCGGTGCACATATAAAAGACAGCGACATAGAAACAAGTCCACCAGAGGAACCTTTAGCCATCCAAATAAACTGCTTTGTGAAACATTTAGATTGTTTTTTTCTTAATTTTTGAAAAATATAAACATTATAAAAAAAGTTTCAATGTTATATGCTCAATCTAGGGGAAGCGTAGTATGAGAAAAATATTTTCACTTGAATGAAAATTTGTATAAATCACAAGAAATAAAATACAAATGCTTTACTCTCAATATGTTAATTATTGACACAACACACTCAAATCCAAATCAGCTTAGTGATGTTTGTTTTTAAATTGGATGGCCTTTGGGGTATCAATTATCATGAACCCATATTTATGACATAATTCAAAGTTAAAACGATTATTGCAGTCAATTGATTCTGTTGGAGATTTTCTAACGAATATTCTGCCCATCATAATATGAATTTGAGGTGTATTCTTACCATAGCTGCCGTATCCCTGAGTCTGGGGTGGGTGCTGCTGGTAGTTGGAGCCCCACTGAGGCGGGGGTCCCTGGGGCCCGGGTGGAGCGCCCCAACCCTGATAGGAACCCGGTCCAGATGGAGTTCCGTAGCCTGCGTAGGAGCCTTGCCCTGGGCTAGTGCCCCAGCCTTGGTACCTGAACAACCCAACACCAAACAATTAGTAAAATTGTTATAATTCTATTGATTTCGGAAGATAACACAGCGCGAGTTGTTTGTTACACATCGGGTGAGAGGGTGCTGAGATCTAACACTCTCAATCACTAAATATGTACATTATTTACCATAAACCTGAACGCCTCCAAATAACAGATTTTGTTTGGACACTGCCTGGAATGTGGATCAACATTACATCTGTGCTCTACTAGTATCAACGAGAATTAACAATCTCAAAGTTCATACATGAACAAGTAGTGATGATCTGGTATGCTTTTCACACGTGTTAACTTTTTTGATTATTTTAGAAAAAAAATTTCAACATTTTCAAGACTACCTAAGATTAAGGTATAGAAAGCATTTTACTGAACTGTAAACAAAAAATGATTTATCATTAAATATTAACACAGTGTTTGCGAGAAACGAGTAAACGCTTGTTTTACATACTATCTGAGAGAGCGGGAGCCGAACACGGTTATTACAAATTAACAGTGGGGTGCCGGAAACGTGTAAAAATGGGTAATGATTGGTGGAATTAAGGTCAGAAGGAAGGCCAAGGTCATGATTTTTTTTTTGTAAATGGATTTCCAAAAAAAGCCCTCAAAAAATGAGTCATTCTATTTTTTTTAATGTAATGTATTCCAGTGTAGACTGGGACAATTCATTATTTCAATTTTGTCAATGAATGAGTTTGGTGGTACAAATCTGGTGTAAAATATTTCATCAATCAATTGATACAACATTTAAAAACATTTCAGATTTTTTAAAAGTGATTATCTAAGTATCGGAATAATTTATAGTAGATTGTTCCATTATGCTGACAAGACAATGTGGTCGATGCAAATGAATGACCTGGCAAGTCTGAAAAGTCTAAACTCCAGGAAATAAAAACACAGATAATTTTTGCACATTTCCTTCTGTCTTATAAAAAAAAAACACAAGATTTTTACTGGACATTGATTTTGGTTCGATTGAATATTGATAATTTATGATTGGTTCTTTTGCTGCAATTGGTTGAAAGGTTATAGGGTTGGACCTCAGAGTAAGAATATATGGAGGTACCTTTGCGAAACGGTGTAGTCAGTATTGTTGACTTTATACTGACTCGATAGAAAGAGACAAAGATATATTAAAGGATATTGGATAGCCTATTAGTTACTGCCCACATGGAATTCGGACATTTTTAATAAACATATTTGAACACATTAAACAAAACAATATCAATACACCATTAAAATGATTTACAAAAGTCAAAATATCACACATACACTAATAACAGAAGGTTTGCCTAAATAATGATGGAAGCTTTTTGTTGAATTTATGTCTTTGATACAGGCTAATTCTCCAGTGTATGTGTTTATATATTTATTATTAATTTACTGTCTGTATCTGTATTTTCTCCAAATAAATATTAAAAAAAAAAAAAAAAAAAAACAAAAAAAAAATGTGAAAAATCTTAAGTTTGGACAAAAATATTTAAAATTGTTGAAATACCTATGAAAAGTGATGTTTTATAATCTTTGTTTGATTTTATTTGAACATTCACGCATAGCACATATCACCATCATATTTGATTTATTTGTATAACCACTGCAAGTTTTTTAATCAACACAAATATAGGAAATAACCTCAAAATTCGTTGACGTAAGTTATACGACTCGATGATGTGAGGTTAGCGCGGACAGAGAACATTCTTACATACTTAGAAGTGCTGCAATATTATGTGAAGACTTTTTTGTCTCTTTCTCTCTAATGGAATACGACTTAAAAACCTGGAGAAAGTGATTTATCGCAAATTTGTATTGGTTGGGTAAAAATATTTAGCTCTCTTTCCATATATATTCTTACTTCAAGGGTGGAACAGCAATTTTAAAAATTAAAGTACATTGCAGATATTTATTTTTATAATATTATTCCTAAATATGTAGATTTATTGCACTTTCAGATAACTTAAACAATGATGGATTTGCAATAACGTTAGGTTTTAGGAGTAACTCACCCGTGCATGATGTTGGGCCCAGCCATGGGCATGTTCAGCGGCGGGCCGCCCATCTGGCCGTTGTGGCCCTGCATCACGGAGATAGGGGCTCCGGCTGGCGGACCCCACTGGCCCCCGCCAGCACCTCCGGCCCCTCCACCGCCACCTCCACCCATCTTGCCCTGACCCCCAGAACCGTCGCGAGGCTCGGCACGCTTGATCTCCACCTGATAAAGACATACAAACATTAGAAATTAGAAAATTCAAAACTGATTTTTATGTTGTCAAATAATAGATGCTTCTGGAAGCACACGGATTTTCACTAAATAAAGAAAAGATGGATAGTAATTTTATATTCAATAAAACCCACAATATACATTTGATTATCGATTTTTTTTTTGTTATGTTGGTACACATATGTTTATCATATGTTAGCATTATCAGCCATTTTGGATTAGTGGTTTGTTTTTGACAACTGGAAAGGTTAGTCACGTTTTTGTGTGTTCTTCGATTTTTTACTTTTGAAAAAATGGATCAAAGAATAAAATCCATGATTTGTTTTTCCACAACTCCAGGACGCTCAGCGTCATTAACATTTTCTCGGCCTTCTGTAAAGCGCTTGTACCACTTATAAACACACACAACAAAACAAAAAAAATCGATAATTGAATGTACACAGCCCGCGAAAATTCAAAATTCACCTTTTCTTTTGAACAGGCCATGTACGTCAATGGGAATGCCATAGTTCCACTGGCAAAAATAATAAATAAATAAAAAGTATACTGTGCATAAAATTGACAAATGATAATAATTCGTTGAGTGGTAACATTTGTCCAGATTAAAACACTGGTCCAACACCAAGTACAATAGATTTCTTTTGTTGTTTTTTTTCACAGTGAATGGAATGATTTATAATTAAATGTAGACACGATTTTCACAAAGCGAATTCATTATTGCACTCAATCTATGAGTCATCTGATTTCATGGCCAAACTAAGAGACCAGTTTTTTTCTTCTTTTGTTGAGATAGCATTACTTCTCAAGATTTTATAATATATATCATTGCTTTTCTGGCTGGGAATACATAGCACATTTATGTATGAATTTGATTGTAATTTAAATGATTTTGTGGATAATAAATGTGGCGCGATTAGATGTACAGTAAAACTCACTTAAGTTTTCATGCTTAAAAAGTTTGTTTCTTCGTTCCCTATAAATTTAATACAAAAAAAAAACACCAAACATAAAAAGTTTTACTGCAGAAACGGTACAAAATTTTAAAAGTTAACGACGAAATCATCACAAACGAAAACTAGTCTCGAGGCACGACTGAAAATACACCTTTTTTCGAAAGTCATACAGTTTATGACTTTGTTCCGCAGATTACGCGTTAATTCTGGTTAGAAAGAAGGTTTAAACAACTCATTTTTCGCCTGTAACTATAAACAATGCCAGTCACATGTGGACACGACAAATGCATTCTAGTCCCCACCCATTTAAGCACGAAAAGTAGTGTATTCGACAGTGGCAAAGGGCTATTGATTTAACAGAATCGTTTAAACAAACACGCCATACAGATTTCAACATTGAAAGCTCATTTCCGAGTTGTTATATCACATCAACATAGGGGATTAAAATTAAATTAAAAATATTTTGTCAGGGTCTTTTCCTGTTGATTTATTTAACTGGACATTATTTAGCTTTGGGCACATTGTCTTCGTAAGTACTTTTCACACATCAATGAATATGTGCTTATCAATGGTGGCTTGCAATTTTCGAGTTTGCTATAATTGTATTATATAAAATTTATGAAAATCATTTATTTTGGTTTACTACAGTATTGATACTTTTGTATTTTTCAATCACAGCACTCTAGCGCACTCACAGTCACAAGCCGCCACAGCTTTTTTAGTTCACATTTCCATCTCTTTAGTACAATACAAAGTACACAAAATACTTCAATGTTACACACATAGTTTTAAAAAAATGGTCTAATTAAAATACTTCAAAAACCTTATAATCTCAACATAATCTGTCTCTCGACGAATCACCTTTAGATATACAAATTTTAACCAAATCCTGTACTGTACGACAAATTCAGAAAGCCCATTTTTTTAATTCCGCTCCCATGCGCTAAATCGGGAAAAATAAATAAATAAAAAACAACATTATAATTTTAAGTTAATAAGTGTGTATCTGATAGGACCTGCCAGGTAAGTATGTTTCCTGTATATTTTCTTATTTAAACTAGGAATTAATATGTAATAATAGAAAATAAGATCTGTACAGCACCCGTGAGGTGATTTATCACAAAAACGGCGCTATACAAATCATCCAAATATTATTATTATTGTAGATATATATTACTAGAGGTTAAACTGTCACACGTCCAAGTGAGAAAATGCACAAAGATTTAAGCATCCATTATATGAATGTGTTATATCGTTTAACACAAACCTGAACGTCTCCAATTAACAAATTAGTTTGGACACTGCCTGGAATGTGGACTAAAATATTCAATCTCAACTATTATAACATCTTTTAACCTATTGTTAACATAAATATGTTATGACTATTATTTTAAAATACTCAATTAGATTTGTATCAGGAGTGCATAAAAAGAGAAGATATGAATTACCTGCTTGCCCTTCAGGTTGATGTAATGCTCCTGGGTTACGCGCTCAACAGAAACCTCGTCCTCGAAAGAAAGGAACCCGAAACCTATTAAAATAATAAAACAAATTAGTTTTTATTATTGTCCCGTCACTTTCCTTCGCATATAAATGTATACATTGTAATTTAATGGCACCAAGAACTAGGCTTCATCATTTCTGCAGGTCTAAACCTATAAATAACGTTTGAAACTATTTTATGGTTCATCAATTATATATGTTCAATATAGATGTAATTTCTGAACGAAATTGCCAACTAAATAGGTTAATATAACAATATTAAGTCACTAAAGATATTTTTGCATACAACTACAAAATTTAAAAGGGAATGGTATTTGGATTGTTTCATTATTGTAATAATAGATGTTAAATTGGTGCATCTGAGTATTCCAATTGTGCTGTAGAGCATTTTTAAATAACAGCTGTGGAATTTTTTTTGACCGCTCCTTGTAAAACTGTCACCACGCCCCCCTTTTCAATGGGATAATTCTGAGAAAAGCCAGTTTTATCTATTTATATATATCTATAAAAAGAGTGAATGTGGGTTCCCATGGTGATAAGAACAAAGTTAACAGTTTTAGTAACCCCTCGCAACTTATTCACATCATGGTAATAATGCCAGAATTGTTTACATATTAATTTTACTTCTACTTACAGTAAATAAGAAAAGTTAGTTCCATGTGACAATATCATTAACCTAACAAATTAAGGTTAACGACATGTCTTAGAATTAACCCACCCCGAGAAATAGATAGATCAAGTAACTCCCAACCTCTAATGCCGGGAAACAAACTACTACAAAAAAATGGACTAACCAGTTAGTTCAGTACTTTTTGATGGCAACAGTGTAAAAATTCAGTTATAACTTTTAAGTTTCATTTCAAAAATGTTCCAAATGGTGTATACTTTGACTTGTCAAAAATGATTGAATGTGTATGGTAAAATCTAAAGAAGACTTTCTAAGTTGATAACAACTATAGTAGAAAGGTGAATCTTCTTAGAATGTCTTTAATAACCATAAAACATCGTCAGGACATCTAGTGTGCTACACTTGAAATAACATACTTGGAATCACCTTTGAAAAACGCCAAGTCAAATTGATTTAGTTCTTGCTAAAAATGATATCAAAGGCAGATAGATATGCTATTGCCATCTCAATACTGAGCGATGCGAAGTCAAATGATAAAGTGAACAACTCACCCCTGGACTTCTTCTTCTCTTGGTCGTACATGATAACCACCTCCATGACCTTGCCGTGGCGGCAGAAGAAGACCAGCAGGTCCGTCTCGGTGATGTTGGACGGCAGCCCCCCGAGGAACACCTTAGGGTATCCGCCTCCTCGCTTGGGCTTCTGCAGGGTGCGAGGGTTGCACGGCTTTGGGTCAATGGTCCTGAACAATCCAACATCATTAATTATTCATATTTAAACTGTCAATAGTGTGGATGAAAAAGAGTAGAACCACTTAAAAATTGCAAGTGACTAATTTTTTTGTGACAGATTACGAATCCTTAGTGAACCACCAAACATTTTATGCACCAACCGCGCCTGATTATGGTCTTTGGCAAAATAATGTTACGGCCAGGAATGACTAACAGATTGATCACATCAATTTTTGAGTGATCGTATTCCGTTTGTGCTTTTTAGTTGGCTAATTTATGTAGCGCCATTTTTTATGAAATATCACCTCAAGGGTGCTTTAACTAACGCTGTTTCACCCCAGGAGTAGACAGATGGACCGCCGCACTAATCTGTCTTGGATCACACTCTTTGCTTCATTTTTACATTCTGTTCTGTTACTCGGACTCTTGAAATGAACCGACTCAAGTATTTGAATCACTCGATTGTGGTATGTCTCCCTCGGGATTCCTCGACTTCTACCACTCACTTTCGCATACCCTTTCACTGTTCATTTACTCTACATGGTCAAACCATCTAAGCTTATGTTTCTTAATCTTCTTCACCACGCTTATCAACATTCATTCTGGATCTCCAGATTTGTAGTACGGCGCACACCAGGATACTAAATTGGGAGATCACGCTTTGGAGTATCTGGCCGTAAAGCTTGGAATAGACTACTACATGATCTAAGATTCAAGCAAATTGTTGATTGATAAATAATAATAAATACAGACAGATAACCTCTGCCTTGTTTGAAAAACAGTGTCCCTTGCCGTCATATTATAAACACTAAGAATACGAGTTTGCTAATTGGATTGAAGTAAATTTTGAAAATAGAGGTTCAAATCCTAACAAACGAATTATAATTTATAAATTTTAGTGGTCAATGCTTTATTTATATTTTTTATCAGCGCTGTTTATAGATAAACTGAACTAAATAATGGTCCTTGACTTTTTTGGTGCATATCGGGGCACCTCTGGCGGGTGTTTAAAGTACTCGAAACTGCCCTCGGGGGGAGCGAGAATGAAGTCGTAATGATCAAACAGTAACATTTATAATGTAAGGTGCTGGTAATGAGATCCTTACAGACATAAAAAGTAAGAGGAAAGCGAGGGGTGATAATAAACTAAGCACATGTGAGAATTGAAAAACAATACATATTCTTTTTTTGTGTAAAATATTTCAAAGTCTATGCAAGTGTTTTCCGTAAGAAATCAGTGCTTGCTTTATATTACACGAAGAAGGTTGAGTCACCTATTCTGATATTAGCCATGTGACCTTTGGACCTTCACGAGTTTTGCAATGGAAATTTCCTAGGGTATCCATTTCTTCAAGGTCGTCATCAATAAAGATTCAATCATACAATTTTTTTTTTTAAATACTAATGTTCAAATAAAACCGTAAAATATGAATCATACAACTTGACCTTCTTTAGTAAATGCACGAAAGCGCCAATTTTGCATACATCTAAATAAAAATACAAATCAAACAATTGTTTCCGTATTAAACCAATTTATAGGTTGGTTTTATATTAATGTCTTTACAAGTATTTGAACAAGTCACCAAATCAATCAAGTAGAATATGCGCCGCAGCTAAAGATAAAAAAACTTCAGTTATTTCCTAATAATATAATATGTGACCTACTTCTTCAAGGATAATATCACCATCTAAATGATATTATCTTGGCATTATGTATCTCAAAATTTTAGATGTTTTCAAAGACATAAAAAGTCTGACAAAATAAATAAAAACCGCAGTAAAACTAAGCGTGTAGAGAGAATATAAATATCAGTCGGGGAAATATATGTTAATAAACAGGAAATGGATTGTATTGGTCATTAATTGAGTGAAAACTCTAAGGAATTCCAAATGCAAGTAAAGTTTTTTTGAAACAAGATTCTGATCGATAGAGCGTGCATGTTGCGCACGGAATAAAATAGTACCGGTATGAATAATTCAATGTCTCACAATCTTTGAAAGGAAGTTGAAATATAGAACAAAATCCTCGGAAAATTGTGAAGTATTCTCTGCCACAAACATTGAACGCTTTCAGACCATCATTCGCCTGGAAACTGCCTGGATGTGGTGAATATTGATAAGGCTTTATCAATCTATTTGTTATAGTTCCATGAATGAATAAAATTGGCAATAAAAACAAGTATGACGTGGGTTTGTTTAGAAATATGATTTGAAAACATTCATGAATGGATACGTTTATATTTAGAACAGAGAAATGACACCCACATTATTTTTCTTACAATAAGGGTGGGTATTTTAAGATTTAGGGGGGCGTATCTACGCATAAAACGGCAGCAAGAAATGTACTACATATATTTAAGTATTTATATAATTTATCAAGGAATAACTGTTACAGCTACAGTTTTCGAACTATTAAACTGTTTGAACACAACATGTTCTGTAAAATGTTGTTGCTTGTATTTCAAATGAAACATTCACATTTCAGATATACAAACAAGGCACACAATAGGCAATCAAAATATAATTACTCTGGTAGTCATATTAGATAGAAAGCAATGAGCGGTATGAAACGAGGCTATCAAAGAAGAGACCGTCAAAACGTCAGAAATCATGAATTTGACATATTTTAATCACCCCGATAAAGAATGACTTGGAACATTGGAAAATCAATTGGTTCGGAAGAATGAACAGATTAGAATGTGCAGGCACATTAAAAGCATTGACAATGTCATCGATTCACTAATACTAGAAAAGAAGCCATGGCAGCCAATCATGAATGTTATTGGAAAACAAATGCATAATCACATGCCACCTACCTCTAGTAGCACAGATTATTATGCATACACGTGATTGGGTTAAATGCCCACAATACAAAATTTAACTACTCTTGGTAATTTAATGTCAAAATTGACAATAGAAATTATTTTATGTATTAACATTCTCTTTTCAATACATCATAAATGGTGGGCGCTGTGCACCCTACAAATCCAAATCATATGCGACAGTTAAACTCACAACAAACAAACCGATATAAAATCACCCCAATGCTCAGATAGTCGATATCCAGAAGTTCACCATTAGAGGGGTTAAATAATGACAGAATCAATATGACCTCAGCAGCAAAGTGGTATATGCATTTGACTTTGAGTTGAGTTCACGATTTTAATTCCCGCCTAGTGCAAAAATATAGTGACCAGGATTTTTCAAACATGATCCGAGAGTAATAAAAGACTCGACTGAGTTCAGAGCCAAACTCAAAACCCATTTTTTCATAAAATCATATCCATAATCAAGATGTGTGACAAGCCCAATAGAATTTCTGTTCAAACCAAGAAAAACTTTTCACTCGTTCCTTAAATTCGTTAGAAGATTTACATCATTATCTGTTCCTCGCTACAAGACCTTTGATACACTATATTTTAAATTTGCTCTCATGCTCTAAAAATTAAATAAAAATATATGTAAAAAACAGCTAAATTTTAAATTATTATGATATAGTGATCGTTTCCTGCCAGAAGTAACCTGCCAGGTAAGTATGTTGCTGTATATTTATATAAACTAGGAATTAATATTAACTAGAAATTAAAATTTGTACAGCGCCCCTTAAGGTGATTTTATCACAAAACGGCGCCATTCAAATTATCCAAATATTATTATTATTAGAATGTCAAAAACGGGATGCTTGTCCCGTCAGTATGATTCGTGGATCTACAGGACTCCAAATCAGGGTTGGCTAACAAACTCAACTGTAGGGCACACTTTCACAAGGTCGGCAGTCGTATAATATTGTATTATCAATATGTCCATCTTTAAAAAGACTAACTTGGCTCTGCTTGAATGGATTTCCTGGTTATGACGACTTTGTTTAGAGCATTTTTCCACGAAGCGATTTGCTACTCAGTTCGGTTAATCTAAGCAGTTTGTTGTAAATTGTATTCCACTCATTACAATATTCTTCACCTTTCACAAGCAAATTTATTGACACCATCAGTGTACGTTTAAATAAACTTGAATGGAATAATCCAATTGCAACATTCAATTAGGTCGGGTTGACAAATGCAAGATAAAGTTGGGTTAGGCGATGCAAGGTTAGATCGGGATATGTGGGCAATGTAATGGGTAACAAATTGTGTACATTTTCCAACCCAACAGAAGAACGAGGATATAATGAAGGGTGTCTGATAACTCACCTGCCGTCGAGGGTATGTGGGCCACTGTTCAGCACCACGTTGACCAGTGTGGGCTCGGCGTAGGTGACGAAGCCAAAGCCGCGGGACCTCCCAGACTCGCTGTTCTTCATCACCACGCAGTCGATGACGTCCCCATAGTGCGAGAAGTATCTCTGGAGGTTCTCCTGGGTAGTCTCCCAGGAAAGGCCTCCCACAAACAATTTTCTGTCGGAGAGCCAATATACGACATAAATCGAAAATATACTTGTTTCTGAACATAAATAGTAACATTTCTTCGGGCGGTTCTCCACGCCTGCCCAGGGCTGCTGCAGGGGTCCGAAGCATCAGACCACGGCATCGTGTGCTACTGCTCCAAGTTGCAGCTTATTTACTACATTCCTACAACTATTTGATCATGCAGCCGACTCGTTTTTACAAGCTTCCCTAAAAGCCTCGTTTACGCAAGAGATCTGGACTTGAACATTCACCATCCTCAAAAGGAAAAATATGAAAACTTAATGAATCCAATCTTGTCAACACATTTGACAAGTATTACAAGCTCTTGACCTAAATGCATTTACAAAAACTATTAGTTTAACGTACTGACTCGCAGGCTATCGCAACATATCCAGTTGTTTTTTTGTTGTTATTTGATAGGAAGCAAACTGATGAAAAACCCTTATGAAGCAAGCAGTCTAATTTATTGGTATGGTTGTGAATATCTAGAAAAGTAAAAGAAGACTAAGTGCACACATAAACTCATTCTTATGTTAAACTATTCTTAAGAAACAACTTCCTAATTACTATGTATAAATTCTTACTTTCCCGTAAATATTACATAACTGTTTAAAGTTGAAGCTGATGACTAAAAATTTATTTACTCTATATCCAACACAGCACGGTGAATCACTTTCTAAATGCAACTTGAAAGATAATAATGGCTGAATAAATTCAAATTGTGTTTTTAAAGTTAACTGTTTATTTACACGTGTCTTGAGTGTGTTTGGGAGTAGCATTCTATAATGTTTATGTTGTTTACCACAGCAGATGAAATAATGATAGTTTATAGAATAAATGTACTGATAAGGTTGCAATCAACTAAATCTGTAAATAGAAAGTTGAAATGTGAGAAAGTACTTTCTCGGCCTTGAGTGTGAAAACTGAAATTAATTAGGAAAAACTAGAATAATCGTCATTGAATATGAAGTGAAATGTTTATGTTCATTATATTGTGGCGTCGCAAAATATTTTTTTGTTTGTAAAGCTATATCAATTAGAACAAAACTGGGCAAATTTGTCTTCGTGTTTATGTTTACACACTCTGCAAGCAATGGACATTGAATTCTACTAAAGCAAACGATGTACTTTTGATAACAAATAACGCCGTTGGAGAATGGCCACAGAATGATCTAATACTAATTAATACTGATTTAACCAATTATTGATTCTTCGAAATAGTCTTGGACAAGGCATGTTCTAATCGCGTGTTTATAACTAAATAAATTCACCATCTTTGATTCCACCCGAAATTCGAATGTAAAAACCGGATTGATTTCAAATAAAAAGGCAATTTGTGTTTATTTAAATTCTGTATAATAAAACAGACGTTGATTCAAAGCGAGTTACATTTCCCTGGCGGTAAATAATTAACATAAGGCAACACACCTACACCTTGGACGACAAATAGTACGATTTCGGGATTATTTAAAACCGGGTGAAAATATTAATCTGGAGCCCACATAAGTTCGAATGTTTTTCATCCTCGAGGCTGGTCGAATCGTGATAATTTAAAATTTACATTTAACTTCGGCCATGACCGCCGACAACGCTTGAGACTGCTCGAAAGGCTTGGGGTCGCTGCCCGCTCGCCGGCATCGAACGTGACGAAGGCAGATTATACCGGTCCATATTATGGCACATATCGAACTTATTCCGCCCTATTTCTGTCCGAGAATTATTCTAAATACACTAACAAGCATGTATGAACCCAGTAAATACCACCAAATTGCAAATTATTGGCCTTCTCCGATAATTGAAACGTGGTTTCACCGCCAAGCCTGCTGCATGACCTATTAAGATTTACAATATTGCCAATTACGATTATAAGGGGAATTGAGAAAAATATAACTTACCCCTTCTCATCGTCATCCATTTCTTGAGTCATACGCATAACTTATTTATAGATAAAATAATAACTAAATGGTTGGCACCGGTAAAATGTGAGCCAAAACCACACAAGCATAAACCTACACGATTATGGCAGAACTACTACATCCGGCTGCCCAAAAAATTACTCCGCATCGGTTCTCAAAGAGCTCCCTTTTTTTGAAAATCTTGCAATCAAACCATAAAACTGACCCAAAAATGATTTATAAAAAACAAAATGTAATTATTTCTGTCGCAAAATGTTAGTTGAGATAGAAGAGTGGCCCGTTGAATTAGAAAAATATATATAAAGTTGTAAAAGTTTATCTTGACTTTCATTGAAAAATATTCAGTCCCAATAGATGGCGTTGCCGACTATTAGTGCAAATAGTTGTTCATAGATCCCGCTGACAGTAAAATATGACCAAATAATCATACCTACCATTGATCGGTATCGTATATAAGTTTTTGTTATTATTTTTGTTATCACGCTCGTAGATTCATTTTAAAATGAGCGTCTTTTTGATTAATTTATACCATACATTTTGTACGAAATTTCCAAAACAAACTAACTAACCATCATGCCGTTTTCCCAAAGGGGTAGGCAGAGAGGACGAACCGCCATACAACTCTGTCTTGGCACACACTCCTTGCTTCATTCACATTCATACTTCGTCTCATACATACTCTTCTGTTAATTTGACTCTTCACATGACCCGACTGAAGCATTTGATTTACTTAATCGTGCCATGTCTTCCACGAGCGTCCTCGACTTCTTCCATTCACTTTCGCATCATATTTTCTTTTCCTACTCCTTTCTTCGTTCATTCGCTCTACATGCCCAAACCATCTAAGCGTCCCTTTCTTGATCCTATTCATTACGTTCACATCAGCCTTGCATTCTTTCCGGATATCCACATTTTTAATACTGTCATACATGGTTTTACGCGCATATGTCTCAGGGATCTCATTTCCACAGCATTCAGTTTACTTTCATTCTTCCTCTGCTAGTTCCATACCTCACTGCTATATATCAGGGTTGGTATAAGTACTCCATTGTGGACTGCTAGCTTCGCTTCTTTGGACAATTTCTTATTTGCGCCAATAGCGTTAAGTCCTCCATTAATTGAGTTTCCTGCATTCACCCTTCTTTCAATATCCTTATCAACCTTTCCGTCTCTCGTAAACATACTTCCTAAATACACAAACTCATCCACTTGCTCCAAGTGTTCATCATTCACAACTATATTGCACGCTGTTCTCGTACTCTCTCTTTCAAACACCATGACTTTGGACTTACTTACATTCATCATCAACTCATTCTGCATACATACTTGGTTTTGATACGAGAAACTGTAGATCTTCCATACTGTCAGCAATCAGCTAATTTCCATAAACATGTAAATTTAAATCTTAACCGATATGAAGTTTAGTAATCCATTATTTATTTTGTTGGACGGGATGGACATTCCAAGCAGTGTTATTATTTAAATAAGCGTATTCGGATTTCTAACCATCACCCCGCTGGAACGCCACACAACTTCGTCTCAGCATCCACTTATTGCTTCACTCACATTCATATATACTCTTTTGTTATTTTGACTTTCGACATGGCCCAATTCGAGCATTTCATTCGCTTGATCGTGCCACGTCTTTCTAGGGCATCCCCGACTTCTTCTTCTACCATTCACTTTCACGTCATATTTTCTCCTTACACTCTTTTTTCGTTCATCTGCTTTACATCACTAAATCATCTAAGCGTTACTTTCTTAATTTTTTTTTTTTTAAAGAAAAGACAAACATTATCGGGTTACGAATAACCTGTCAATATTTGAAAAACACCTACTCCTACGCCAATGTTGCTTGTGCAATGATGGAGGACTTAGCCAGCAGAGGAACTGAACGGACTACGCCGCGGTTCAGCTACCGACCGTTAAAATTACATATTCGTTACACTTTCGTCAGCCTTGCATTATTTTCGGATTTTCAACACGGTCATACGTGATTTCATCACACATACGCCTCAGGGATTTCATTTCTATATATGTCAATATTCGTCTTTCCTCTGCCAGTTCAGTGCTTCACTGCCATACATCAGGGTTAATAATGATACCTAATAATAATATTTTATTCATTTTTAAGGGTTGGTATCAACACTCCATTGTGGGCTCCTAGCCTTGCCTCTTCCGACAACTTTTTATTTGCGACATAACTAAAGTTTTTTTGGTAAATCCAAAAATGTAACGTGTATTTTGTGATTTTGGACTTAAATTGACGTGCCCTTGCAAAATATAATTTTAATCTTCTTTTGTAGCTATCACCTGTGAGTCAAAACTGTCCTATGAATAAATTTCTCAGAAAAATCAATTATTATCCTTTAATTGAGAGTCCGCGTTTCATGTTTGCCAATATATGTTTGCAATAAATTCAATAATATTGAATTTATCTCCTCGTGTAAATGATATTATGAATTTTCGAGTTTATTTGCAGTGGCAGCACCGCACTAGCTGTTGGCCCCAGATGTTGCTAGGCAGATATTTTAGACTGGTAACACCAGCAATACTTATACAAAATGGAAACCTTGAAATACCTATATGTTTTTTTTTCAATTTTCTATAAATTTACCTATTTGGTTTTTGGTTTTTACCCTCCGAGGGTGTTCTTCATAGGCTCAAAAAGCAAAGAGATTAACAAAAGAGAAACCAAAGGTTAATCCTCCTTAGACATTGTAGCAAAACATAAAAACCCAAGCTAACCAAAACCTATTCAAACAAAGAAACTTTCCCAGTTCACGCCTGTGCTTTCGACGTTCAAGAAACATCAAAGGCGTTCATGTTCGTCTATCGTCATGTGTTTACATTTTACCAATAATTTGCATGCACACAATCTCGGAGAACGGTATAAGGAGGTATAGATAATATTTTTACCCAACCTATACAAATTTGCCATAAATCACTTTCTCCGGGTTTTCACGTCGTATAACATGAGAAAGAAAGAGTTAAGAAAAGTCGTCACATAATATTGCAGTACTTTTAAGTACTCGTAGGTTAGAATGTTCTCCGTTTGCACTAACTTCACATCTTCGAGTCACATAACTTCCGTCAACTGATTTTGAGGTTATTTCCACTAGCGGCTCGTGAGTTTTTAGTGTGCTAGAGTGCTAAGATTGAAAAATACGACATTGTTAGTGTTGTTGTAGCCGAAAATGATTTTCATTTTTTTTCAAGATTTTATTTTTTGTATGAAGATTTTCATGATTTTTTAGTTTTGGTGGTGCACTGCACGGATTTCTGAAAAATCTTCATACAAATAGTTGAAATTTCTAAAAAAAAAAAAAAAGTTTTCGGCTACAACGACATCAATGATGACGTTTTTTTTCAATCTTACCACTCTAGCATACTAAAAAGTCACGAGCTGCCACTGGTTATTTCCTATATTTGCGTTAATTAAAATAATGCAGTGGTTATACAAATAAATCAAACATGATGGTGATATGTGCTATGCGTGAATGTTCAAATAAGACCATACAATGATTATAAAACATCACTTTTCAGAGGTATATCAACAGTTTTAAAAAATTTTGACCAAACTTTAGAATTTTCACATTTTCAATGATATAAAGACATAAAATCAACAAAAAGCTTCCGTCATTATTTAGGCATTATTCTGTTATTAGTGTTTGTGTGATATTTTGATTTTTTAAATAATTCTAATGGTGTATTGATATTGTTTTGTTTAAAATGTTCAAATATATTTATTAAATTGTCCGAATACCATGTGGACGGTAACTAATAGGCTATCCAACCTTAGATGAATTAAATAATGTAGATATGTTACTGAGACAACGCGCGTGACTGCACTAAACTAAGCCAACGTGGCATACCTGAGATTTACTGCGTTTAGTCTCGCACAAACATTCGTTTGACAAACAAGCTGTCACCAGCTGCCACAAACGCATCGCTGTAAGCTCTTTTCTGAGATAAAATGCCTTCCTGTGCTTTTGACAAGTGTAAAAATCATTCGGGAGCAAAAAACAAATCTCTTGGAGTTTCTTTTCATGCGAATAACACACAAATCACTTATTATTTCAATTAATACAATTACTAACAACCAAATGGTATAAGTGAGATAGCGAATGCAGAAATACATAAGTGTGTGGAAGACAACCTAGCGACAGTAAACGAGTACGTCGCATGCTACTTTGCTCGTAAGTTCGTTAGGGAAGAGAGGGCTTGTAACGCGGAGAATGTAACGCGGGACGTTCATATAGCTATCTCATTCATACACACATATTCTGCTTGGTATGGCTATCCTTTTCATGCATTATGAGATGTCAGAGCTTGCCAAATTTATCGTTCAATTTGTATGAATATGACGTGTCTTGTATTTTATCAATCAATAACATCCTTTAATATATTTCTTTGTCTCTTTCTATCGAGTCAATGTAAAGTCAACAATACTGACTACACTGTTTCAGAAAAGTATTTCTCCGTGTCCTCCAAGCACACAATAAATATTTTTTTTAGTTCAATGACGTTTTTAGCTACTAATTGATGAAAATAAGCACGCAATAAATATTGTTTTTATCTCAGTAACGTTTTTAGCTACATACAATTCCCAGTAATATGATTCTGCCAAGAGCTTCACATCAACCATTATTTCTGTTCAATGCGTCGCTTATGAAAAGATGGAAGGTGTACGACGGTGCAATCAGCACCTTTATGTGGTTTTATCACTTCCCAGAAAAGTACAAAATATACTTTTCTCAATATGGCTTTCGACAACTGATTGACTGTGTCCTACGCGAAATAATTTTTTTAAATCAATTGCTTGTGAAAAACTCAAAATATTTATATAGAGGCCTGTTCAAAAGAAAAGGTTAATTTTGAATTTTCGCGGGCTGTGTACATTCGATTATCGAAAAAAAAATGTTATGTTGGTACACATACTTTTATCATATGTTAGAATTATCAGCCATTTTGGATTAGTGGTTTGTTTTTGACAACTGGAAAGGTTAGTCACGTTTTTGTGTGTTTTTTCGACTTTTTACTTTTGAAAAAAATGGATCAAACGGATTTACTTCGATTTTTTACTTTTGAAAAAAATGGATCAAAGAATATGTATTAAATGTTGCGTTAAAAATGGAATAAAGTGCTCCAACGCACTTAAAATGTTGACTGTGGCATTCGGCGAGTCTACTTTGTCTCAAAAAAGTGTTTATAAGTGGTTCAAGCGCTTTACAGAAGGCCGAGAAGATGTTAATGACGATGAGCGTCCTGGAGTTGCAACCACGTCAACAAACGAAGAAAACATCGAAAAAGTGAAGAAAATGGTTTTGTAAAATCATCGAATCACTATTAGGGAAGTTGCAGAGGATGTTGGCATATCAATTGGCTCATGCCATCCAATTTTCTCGGATGTTTTAGGCATGAAACGTGTGGCAGCGAAGTTTGTTCCGAAATTGCTAAATTTTGAGCTTGTTGAATGACGTCAACGACGATCCAGATTTGCTCAAAAGAGTCATAACTGGTGATGAAACGTGGGTATATGGTTATGACGTCGAAACCAAGGCCCAATCATCCCAATGGAAGCGGCCAGAAGAGCCATCACCGAAAAAAGCACGCCAAGTTTGATCAAATGTGAAGGTTTTGCTCACTGTTTTCTTCGATTAAAATGGCGTGGTGCATCATGAGTTCTTGCCAACAGGTCGTACGGTTAATAAGGAATACTACAAGGAAGTTATGCAACGTTTGCGTGAAGCAATACGGCTCAAACGATCGGAATTGTGGAAAAACAAATCATGGATTTTGCATCACGATAATGTACCAGCTCACACATCAATGCTTGTTCGTGATTATTTGGCCAAAAACTACACCGTAATCATGCCTCAACCACCGTATTCACCAGAATTGGCTCCCTGCGACTTTTTCCTATTCCCGAAACTGAAGAGACCAATGAAAGGAAAGCGTTTAGCCACAATTGGTGATATAAAGTCAGAACCGAAGAACGAGCTGATGGCCATACCGAAAATCGTTGGCATAAGTTCATTTTATCTGAGGATTACTTTGAAGGGGAGAAAATGGAAATTGATGAATAAATAAATACTTTTCGAAAAAAATCGAAATTCACCTTTTCTCTTGAACAAACCAAGTATTCGCTATAGGTGCACAATGCTATTTGCACTTCGTCGGGGTTTAAACCAACGACCTATGATCATTGAAACAAGGGTCTTACTGCTCTGCCAGTAGTGCCCGGGAGGTCGTTGCGTCATAATTTATCATTCCTCTTTGTGATCGCTTTAAAGATGTCTCGTTTTTAAATGATTTATTGGCGAACGGCATGAAAAGCATTTTATTATGGTATTTTCATATTCATTCAGCAATTTCCTGTTGGATTTATTTATTAGTTTATTACCCAACGTTCCTACGTACAATACGTATAATGTGAATTCCTATACACACTTTTATATTATATAATACTAGTTGTTACCAATGAACAAAATAACATAAGAGTATGTATGAGACGATACAATCATTCCAAGAAATGAAATTTTACGTAAAAAATGGTTCACCGCCATTTACTTCGCGGCATCGCATCGTACGAAAACGGTACATTTGACGTTCGACTAATATGAAGCGTTTCTATTTTATGGCGTTTTAACTAATTTTCAAGAAGGGTTTATTAATTCTGGGAATAATAATATGGAAATATACATATACATTCAGAATCTGTGTTTTTCGATCTACATGCACATATTTTTTTAAAGTCATAATATTTTTCACTCAACTTCCTTATTTAGTCGTAAGTCCATAATTAATTAATCGTGTGAAAAAAAGTTTTTAAAGCGGCAATTTTTTGTACTGACCCTTATAATCGAGAGTGTGCTGAATAACAGATGATTATTACACAATTGTAATGTATTTAGATGTTTAGAGCAATAACATACCAGGAGAGAGCGCTAGTGTAGTCAGTATTGATGATTTTTGCCTGACTGGGGCGTGGCTAGGGCTAGGTTATTTATACATCCATTCGTAGCACGTCTACATAATGTTTTTGTTTATTTGTATTACCACTTTTTCACAGTATTGTTATAAACAAAAATACAGCATATAACCTAAAAAACCGTTGAGTTTTTTCCTGTTATGTCGCATAACAAAACGAAGGGAAACGGAGTCGCCGGAGACGCGGGAGACGGAGAACATGCTTACACACTTAAAAGCGGTGCTATACTGTGTGAGACCTTATCTTATCTCTTTCTCGCTCACGGTTTACGACGTGAAAACCTGGAGAAAGTGATTCATCGTAAATTTGTATAGGTTGGGTAAAAATGTTTAGTTCTCTCTCCATATATATATATATATTCTTGTTCTGAGGTTACACCTAACTGTGATTTATTTTGCGCAGGTTACCCACTTCCCGTTACAAATTTTATTACAGAACAACAAACGATACATGATTTTATTCTACGAGCATTCGTCATAGATTTCAATTCATTGATAATTAATGATTTATCAATTATTATTGAAGTCACATGCCTGACTCAAATAATGCAATAAGTACCCACCAGCCATCTGGTTTACTTTGTTATTCTATAGTTGATCAGCCAATTTTCCCTATGGTATTGTCATATCTCCAATTTAATATAAAAATATAGAATAATATTACAAAACTCTGGCGCGTTTATTCAAATTCACTCGAATGATGCCACACTGCGTGAATCGGTATAACGGTGTTGCCCGATTTTTAGTTTGTCGCTAGACGGCAACCGCCGACCGACTTACTTCAAAGATAGCTATCTCTGTCGCAACTGTTTCGGAACGTACGTTGTAAGAAAGAGATGCATCATCGTCCGTGTGTCTGCGGTTACGGTTGAATAGGTAAACTTTCAAGATTTCAGACTCAAGATGATTATAGAACTCGCTGGCTCTTTCGGTTTCTGGTTTTAGTATGGCGTTTGTCCTCGTGTCGGGAGGTTGTCTCCGTTTTTTTCTAATTTTTGCTTTCAATGTCAAGGCGATGTAGTTTATGTTTACTTCGTTAATACCGGCATTTTTGTGAATTAACACTTACGGTATTGTGTCAATTTATGAACTATTCTGGTTGCCTCGTTTCTGCGTATTGAATTCCCGTGTCGTGGGAATGTGTGCCAATTTTTAATCCAATTTAATGACTCGGACAGCGTTGTGCGTTAACCTGTGTGATCGCAATTATTTGCCTTAGGTTTTGTATTGTATTAGATTGCGGAATCGATTGAATACATTCGGGTCCAATAGATCTATAGACTTTTCGGTATCAAAGCATAACCACAAAGCAATTCAGATTTATATCTAGACTGTCTTGTGGATAAAACATATTTTCTTAACCTTTTTCATTGACAGATTTCGTGCTTATTGGGTTTCTCTAAAATGTTAAAAAAATATGTGTTATCGCGTTGCAGTTCTTCAATTTACAAACCACTCGAAGTGTGACAGTGTGTAATGTCGTCCCAAGAGCAAACAGTGAAATAAAAAAGTCGCCGATTCAACAATCAAATCACATCGCCTTCGAGACATTCCAACACCGAGCTCGTGGATCTGCAGTACATAGTCGACGATGCAGGGATTTCGGCGGTAAAAATAATATCAGTCGAAAGTTGGCGAAATGCAGTTGCTTCAATTTCGCCGGCGCACTTGGAAGTTACTGGAAGGGAGATGGCTGCTCAATCCAGAAGCTGATTCCGCTGTGCCTTTAGACGAATGTCGCCGCATTTGACAGCATGGTCATCTGCAAGAACAAACAAATCAAATACGTACTCAGCCGCAACAGCGGAGGGGAGAGGATCCAATTCATAGCCATAGATGACAACACCTACTGCCCCACCAGAGTCAAGGATAATTACAAGATGGCCAGGAGAAAAAGGAGCTTCCATCTCATGACGGGCATCCTGCTGGGAGTCTTGACGGGCTATCTGTTCAAGATATACCCGAGGAACGCCGCAGAAAGCACGCTGGACAATTCTTCCGTCAGCTGCTCGCAATACGGTAGAAAGATTAGCACAATCAACAAATTGAACGAGCCCCCGGAGATGGACCCTTTTAAAATCATAGGGCTCACGGAAGACAAGACAGTGCACAACTCAAAAACGAACCTTTTATTTGTGGGGGTTATGACCGCTGAGAAGTACTTGAAGACGAGGGCCCACGCAGTCTACAGGACTTGGGGCAGAGAGCTGCCGGGCCGTCTGGCCTTCTTCAGCTCCGAGGTGTCGCGCAGTAAAGTGCTGCCGCTAGTTTCTTTGAGAGGGGTGGACGACAGTTACCCCCCCGCAAAGAAGTCGTTCATGATGCTGCTCTACATGCACGACAACTTTATAGACAAATTCGAGTGGTTTCTTCGTGCCGACGACGACGTCTTCATCAGGGCAGACAAGCTGGAGGTTCTGCTGAGGTCGGTCGACAGCAGGAGGGCCCAGTTCATAGGGCAGGCCGGGCGGGGCAACACGGAGGAGTTCGGCTCCCTGTCCTTGGAGTATGACGAGAACTTCTGCATGGGAGGTCCCGGTGTTATCCTCAGCAGGGAGACCTTGAAGAGGATCGCACCGCACATCAAGGAGTGCCTGAAGAACCTGTACACCACCCACGAGGACGTTGAGCTGGGAAGATGTGTCAAGAAGTACGCGGGAGTTCCTTGCACTTGGAGCTACGAGGTAAGAAATAATATGAAAATAATCATTTTTTATTTACATTCATTCATGTGTATGGAAACTATTACAAGCACCAAAGGATTTTTTTATCACCACATTGCTCACGGAAATTTGCCTAAGGGATCAACTTCAGGGCCGATCCTGTGCAGGCGCAATTGGAGCAGTCTAAATTTGTAGTATCGGGCCAAATAGGCATCCATGTTTCCTGCTTTCCTTGGCTTCGGGAGCTGACGTTTCGGAGGATTTGTTTCGGCTTTATTGAATTCTTATGTAACTGGAATGTCTTCTACATTTTTTTTTTTTACCTGGATGTGATCATTATCATTGTTTTAATTGGTTAGGTTATGTTGCTACTATTGCTTGTTTACAATATAACTTGGTAAACAGAATATATTACAATGATCGTACAATTCAAAGATATTGCTTATTCTAACTAGACGTGCTCCTAGCAGCAAAATATGTGCACCTAAAAAAAAAAAAAAAATATATATATATTTTTAGGTGCATATATTTTGTTACTAGGAGCAAGTCTAGTTAGGATAAGCAATATCTTTGAATTGTACGATCATTTCGTACAAAGATATTGCTTATTCTAACTAGACGTGCTCCTAGCAGCAAAATATGTGCACCTAAAAAAAAAATATATATATATATATTTTTAGGTGCATATATTTTGTTACTAGGAGCAAGTCTAGTTAGGATAAGCAATATCTTTGAATTGTACGATCATTGTAATATCCAGATTACCAACATACTTTTAGGGAATCAATAATCTATAAATTGCTGCCCCGGTTTTGGTGCACTAATATTATTTTTGGTGGAAAACACATGGTTGGATAAAAAATCACTCAACTAACTCACATTAATTGTTTGCTCAGTTACATTTAAGCCCTTGTGTGTTAATCAATTTTCACCACTTAATGTTTTTTGTACGTATAAAAAAATTACAAATAATTGCTTTTTCATTACTGTTATATTTTTTTTTACTCGACTTGGTTTTTTCTACAAGACCCATATATGTATATAATTAGATACGACTCTAGACGCTTACCGTTCAACTGGAGCCGGCTGTAGCCACACCTGGGCCGGGCCACGGGACGAGCGGCTGTCAACGCATTACAAAGCAAAAACATTTCTATAAAGTTAAGATAAGCAGCAATGTTACTTTCCCGAGGAAAGTGTGCTATTATTTCATTAAAATAACTGCGAATTAAACAGGAATATTTTTTAAAACCTATAATTTGAAGTTGTTAAAACATTACAACAGCTGTTGCATTGCGTTGCCACTTTGGCATGGTTCGCGAGCACCGTTCGGCTGTCTAACGCGAGAGTCCCCTCTCCGCACCACATACCTCCCCGGAACTAAATGGAACACGGTTTCAAGTCCCCGTCTGTATGGGCTGACTACTCTACTTTATGTACCTTTAAAAGACCTGGTTTATTCTGCACTAGACCTACAGTCGTATTTCAGACGTTTAGATTATGTAAATGTATACTTTTTATGAATATGCAATTTATGTTGATCTAGTTTCCGAAGAAATGAGTGTGTAAAGTTAAAAATATCGCTTATAAATATAAATCTGCATAAAAACACAATTCGAATTCAGTTCAAAATCATTGTACAGCTCGACACACTTAAGTTTGCAGGAGATAAAAACGCATCTTCCATTGGGTGCCTTCAAACTAATATAGTAAGGTAAGAAAATTTTTAGAAGGTGATGCCCTCATTCACGGACTATGTAAACCAATAAATTAACCCGAAATACTAACAAACATTGACGGCCTCCGTGGTCGAGTGCGACGCTCGACTATGAAACCAGAGGTCGCGGGTTCAAACCCGACGTGCGCAAATAATTTTTATTTAATTAATATTTGTTATCACACATTTAATTAATATAAAATTATATATAGTATATTTGCGGCACGTTCCAGAGCGGCAGATACTCATCAGATCTAGATAAGCATCGCCCTGGTGGAAGACCACCATTCAGAATCGAAACGTTACTTGAAATGGCTCTGGTGACCAGGTCTATATAGCCAGGTACTTCCCAACTTACCTCCTCTCCACCTCCACCTCCGTCCCCTCCCCACAACCTTTAGCCTCACAACATACCCCAATTGGTGCTGCCATAGTCTCACTGGATCTAGACGGTTGAGAGCAGTTGGAACTCTTGTATGGTATTTACTATTAAAAAAAAGATTTACTCTAAAATCCTATTATCTGTACTACTTTTGGACAGCGGATTTTTAGGTACATTGCAACAAGAATTTTCAACGTTCTTCCATTAAATATAAAACAAAGTGAATCATTCAAAATAATTCAAAGCTAAAAAACAAATCTGGATTGATTGTAATGATAGAGCTTTTACCGGTGCACTCACCCAAATTCGATGTTATTGATTGAACCAACCACAGAACAAATCATTATCTATTCATATTATGTACTATTCGAACTAGCGTTGTGACAGTTTTGAAAGAACTGTTTCAAAGAAGTACTTCTTTTGACAGCAGTCCCAACTTCATTCATTTTTCATTGAACAAATACTTCAATTGAAGTTGGTTAAGTTGGTACTTCCGATTGAACGATCTATGGCATCTACTTCGAACTTCAATTTTTCATTCGTTCGAAAGACTGAAATATTGCATCATCCACAGTTCAATTGTTCATTCCCTTCTTCCTTCGATTTTAGTTCGAAGAATGAATGAAGCAATGAAGTATCTTTTTAGTTATCCGTTCCCTCGCACGTACCCGTGACAGTTGCTTATGATTTCTGTGCTTGTTTTGTCTATAGGACTATATAATCTCTACCTAAAATTATGAATGGCCGTTCAACGAGAAAGAAAAGTGAAATATGGGCTTATTTTAAGGAAGTTGGGGTTTACCAGGCCAAATGCAACTTTTGTTCTAAAGTTATATCCATAAAGGGAGGCAATGCCTGTAATATGAATCGTAATTTGCGCAATATTCACCCTATTGCTAACCAAACTGTCAAACTGTGTACAGTAAGAAATATTCAAATTGTACCTCAAGCCCTGAAAAACGTTCACATCGCTCTTACAGAAACTGGAAATTTCGCAATTACTACATTTGCTTTACATTACTACATTTTGCTTTGCTGTACATCATTCCTTTTAAGGCATGATACCGCCAACAATTCAAACATATGGGCAGCTGTCATATAGAAACAATAGACAAGAAACTAGTAATAGACAATTCATCAACACACACATAGAAGAAAGAAAGAAGTAGTTTTTCTACACGGTATAATTTTTGCTATATAATAAAGGAGGAGTGTGTTATGTGGTAGGGAGAGCTGTCCCGAATAAAACTATTAAGAAAAAAACGTGACTATTATTTGGTACATTTATCGCTAGCAACCCCCCCTGACGAGGAATTCTGCGATTGATCTGTTACTTCGATTGAACTGTTCACCGTGAAGGGTTCATTTTGAAGAACTAGCAATTCGTGAAGCATTCACAAACCTGTGAAGCTTTTCCCATCGCTAATTCGAACATAATATTTATAGAGGCAATAATTATTTCACAAACTGCAATAAACAGCAATCGTAGACACAATTAAAATAACACAATCAATCTGCAAAAGTTACTGCCTCAACCCAGGCTTCCCAAGTGAGGCAAGTTATATAAAGCCTAAACTAATAACTAATTTATACCAAAATTAACAAACTAACCAACTAACCATCACGCCGTTTACCGCAGGGGTAGGCAGAGAGGACGGATCGCCATACAACTCTGTCTTGGCACACACTCCTTTCTTCATTCACATTCATACATCATTTCATACATACTCTTCTGTTATTCTGACTCTTCACCTCACCCGATTCAAGTATTTGATACACTTGATCGTGCCATGTCTTCCTCGGGCGTCCTCGACTTCTTCTTCCATTCACTTTCGCATCAAATGAAGTGAATACGCATTATAATCTTCACATTTTTTTAATTACTTTGTATATGTTTAAATATATTGTTCTTACTGTATCGATCTCTAAATCAAACGTATTAATCATTATACACCTTTATACAACATTATACCTTTGTACACTTTTATATCGTCGCCGGAAAGGCAAAAGAGCCGAAGCGCCATTTCGGAAAGTTTACACCACAGCACTTTAAAGTTTTCAGTACCTGGTTGGATTTTGAAAAAAAAGTTAACTCAGGTAATCAATGCACTCACAGAGTTACCTGAAGCGACAAAAAGCTAAAAAAAAGTCTCAAATTTGTGTCGCCTGAGTCAACTTCTCCCAATTGGTAATTAAATATTTTCCTAAATATAGCGTGTTTAAAATTAAACGAGAGTCGAAGCATTCGATGCAGAAAAAAAACTGATCAAAACTGCATATTTGACTCAGTTTTGACCAAAGTGTCGCTTAAGCCTTTTTGTCTTCCAGCGGCGATATGTTCTTGGTTATCATTGCAAACTGCATTGCAATAAAGATTATTAGTTATTACCATAACTATAAAAAGTTGACTGCCGCAAGTTTAATTTATGTTGTCGGTTTTGCGGAAAACAAATCTTTCGACTGCAAAGTAATGTTGGTCAATCTGTAGCCACGTTTTCGTACAGTAGAAACATCACCACATGTCTGACTGTATGTAGGTTATCTGATAATGTAAGCTACATAAATCTTTAAACAAAAATAGGATATATTCGTAATATCCATCGATAGATATACTTGGTTGATAGTGATATCAAAAAGGCAATGTGTGTCATAACGTGATAAGTTTATCAATGTCGAAATTTATTGATAAAACATAAAGAATATATATGGAGAGAGAGTAGAATATTTTTACCCGACCGATACAAATTTACGATAAATCACTTTCTGCGGGGTTTTACGTAGTAAACCGTGTGAGAGAAGGAGACAAGACAAGTTCTCACATAATATAGCAAAACTTCTAGGTTTGTAAGTATGTTTTCAGTCTCCCGCGTCTCCGGCGACTCCGCCCACTACGTTTTGTAAGATAACAAGACATAACTCAACGGTTTTTTAGGTTATATCCTATATTTTTGTTTGTAACAATACTGTGAAAAAGTGGTTATACAAATAAACAAAAACCTTATGCTATGAATGTATGTATAAGTACCCTAGTCCTAGTCCTAGCCACGCCCAGGTCTAGCCGAGTCAGGCAAAAATCATCAATACTGACTGGAGAAGCGCTCCCTTCTGTATATTATTGCTCTGAGGATAAATCGTATGGTAAATTAAACGTTTTGTCTCTGGGAACCTTTTTGAGCATATATCAATTTTCTTTATTATTTATTTATTTATAAATGAACGGACTAAAGTCCAAACACATAAAACAACATATAAAACACGAAATGGGAAAAAAGAGCAACAGAGAAAGAACAGCACATACATAATATTAAATGAAGCAATGATAAAAATATGACAAAATAAACATAAGAAGGAACATTCAAGCCATGGTCTAGTCAAAGTTTTGGTAGAGTCGTAAAGAATGACAAAAATCATTTAGACTGCTACCAAAAATTTCAAGACCATGGTTTGAGTCAAAAAGTCTTGACAATCTGGACATTGGAGAATGATACCCATAATTAGTATAGTGATGATTGAGGAACAGCAATTCATTGTTTCAGAGTCTACCGCAAAATATTGAACTGGATAAGTTGCAACAGAGAAAGTGACACTTGTTGATATAGATCACCAGTTTTCTTGTTGCTAATTACACATAAATAAATTAATTGTTATCTGATGGTCGATATTTGACGCACAGGTTTTTACGTTGCACAGTGATTCCAAATACCCCAAAAGTTGGTATTCGCACTGTTTGCATTTTTAGAATCGTTATCGGATAATCCTTTAATACTGACGTTTTGAAGTACCAACACGTTACTGTCTTCAATATTATTTCATTTTCTTTAAAAAAAACGAGCATATTTATACATATTTTTCATCTGGATTTTTTACACCCTAAGCTTCTAGTAAATTTTTTATTTTTATGTATTGATGTATACATGCACTGTTATATCCATAAACATAAAATACTAGACACGTCATATTCATACAAATTGAACGATAAATTTGGCACGCTCTGCTATCTGTTTGAAAACTCATAACGCATGCAAAGGATAGCCATACCAAGCAGAATATGTGTGTATGAATGAGATAGCTATATCAACGTCCCGCGTTACAAGCCCTATCTTCCCTAACGAACTTACGAGCGAAGTAGCATGCGACGTACTCAGTGTACTGTCGCTAGGTTGTCTTCCACACACTTATGCATTTCTGCATTCGCTATCTCACTTATACCATTTGGTATGTGAATAATTGTATTAATTGAAATAATAAAGTGATTTGTGTGTACTTCGCATGAAAAGAAACTCCATGAGATTTTTTTGTTTGTTCCCGAATGATTTTTACACTTCTATCTCAGAAAAGAGCTTACAGCGATGCCTTTGTGGCAGCTGGTGACAGCTTGTTTGTCAAACGAATGTTTGTGCGAGACTAAACGCAGTAAATCTCAGGTATGCCACGTTGGCTTAGTTTAGTGCAGTCACGCGGGTTGTCTCAGTAACGTATCTACATTATTCAATTCATCTATGGTTATACCTATCAAATCACCATCATATCGTATCCTCTATCAAATCGTTCCCGAGCATGACTGCAGATCACCAACTAACGAACAACAGCTCACGTCGACTATGCAGTTTGTTCGTTGGCGATCTACAGTCGGAATCGACGACAAATTATCGACAACGTCGATAAAACCTTTATCGATGTTTTGTGCTGGGGCCCCTGAACAATCTTTCATGATTTATGATAACAGTCATGATTTTAGATTAATTTAATTTGCATACACGTCTGTTATATATATTATTTTCTAGTTGTGTTTGTGTTGTTAGGTTTGGTAATTTAGTGGGAAGCGCACTTGAGGTAGACTATAAAAAAACTGCGCTATAAAAATTCACTGTTATTATTATTATCATAAATTAATTCACAGGGAGAATTTACAGGAATCAAAAATGAATAAATTAGTGTATAAGGAAGTTATACATTTTCTGTTTTAGAAAGTGTAATTCTGTTTTTTGTATTTGAAAAATAAATAAAAATTATACCATCCATATTTATAAATATGCAAAAATAAACGCCGAGTAATGTTTATTATCTAAACAGTCTGATGCAGACGATGAATAATCATCTCATCACCAGTGTTACAGATATCTGACGAATGTTATATTATTAAATCGAAAAATTCCACGTGAAAACTATGTACATATATGTTTATCACGGGGTTAGATATATCCAATCTTGTAGTAAGAATATACATGGCGAGGTACCTTTGCGAAACAGCGTAGTCAGTATCGTTGAATTTATACTGACTCAAAAAAAAGTATAAAAGTAAATATGAAAGTATATATATACATAACTCGATGAGATCATTGAGTTACCTGACATCATTTTTTTTTTCAAAATCCAACCAGGTACTGAAGACTTATGAATTTTATAATAAAACAAAAAATACTTTAAAGTGCTCCGGTGTAAACTTCCCGAAATGGCGCTTCAGCCCTTTCGCTTTTCCAGCGATGATTGAACTTTCAGTTCCACACCTTAAATTAGTATTATCACTGAACAGGTAATCCCTAGAAGTATACAGATTTAGAAAGAAAACTGTCGCTTATTTATATAAAACCTAGGGCATAAGCCAGCGAATTTGATTATATTATGTTCAAGAAAGATTTTTTGATATTTTTTAAAATTTGATCAATTTCACCAGAAGTGAGGAAAAGTTGTGCTTACTTCGGGCACACTGGCACGCTCACAACACGCTTCTATCAGTTGATCTGTTCAGTGGTGTTAGTCACAAAGTCTAGTGGGTCAAGTATAAAGTCCCTCATTTCGCTGGATTATGTCAATTGATTATGAACACGCGCGAATGATGATTATGCATTATAATTTAATGGATACTTTCAAGACCTAACCTAACCCAGCCTTGGTGCTTTGGAAACTACGTGACTAGTACAAATGCAGATCCACTTAGTTCCGAGATGAAATGTACTGGGCGAAGACGACACCATAAGATGAAAGATGCTTACCTTTTATCCGGAATCATTTTGAAAATCTTACTTAACCTAACCTATTATTATAATAATAATATTTGGATGATTTGTATAACGCTGTATTTGTGAAAAATCACCTCAAGGGCGCTGTACAGATCTTATTTTCTATTATTACATATTAATTCCCAGTTTAAATAAGAAAATATACAGGAACATACTTACCTGGCAGGCCCATCAGATAGACACACTTATTAACATAAAATTGTAATTATGTTTTTTTTCCGATTCAGGGGAACGAAATTCAAAAAAAATACTTTCTGAATTTGTCGTACAGGATTTTGTTAAAATTTGTATATCTAAAGGTGATTCGTCGAGAGACAGATTATGTTGAGATTCTTTTAATGAATCAAAGGATATGAGAGTCTGAAAAGGTAAGTTTTCAGTTTGGACCGAAATTCGGTTGGGCTCGTTATACATCTTACTTCCGGAGGGAGTTTATTCCAAGCCTTTGGCCCCGACACTCCGAAAGCGCGATCTCCAAACTTAGTATTTGGATTGCCTTTGGGTTCTATCAACCTTCCAATAGCCGATGACATTGCTGATCCAAGAGTCGACTGCCTTAGAAGAATGTTTTCTAGAACGCATAGTTCGGTGATGTACAGTGGGGCCATTTCGTTAATGGATTTAAACACCATCCAGCACAAGTTGTACTGGATTCTTTCAGTGCACTTGGGCCAGTGAAGGCTTTAAAGGTGCTCTGAAACATGCGAATATTTAGATACCCCGGTGATAAGCCTTGCTGCAGCATTAAAAACTGATTGGAGTTTATCAGTTTGGTATTTAGGAAGGCTGTAGTAAATATTGTTACTGTAGTCGAGCCGTGAGACTACATGTATTGAAAGAAGGGTGTATGAACTGAACGCTGTCGGCGCAAATAAAAAATTGACAAGAAAAACGAAACTAGCAGTCCACAATGGAGTGCTTATATTAACCCCGATGTGTGGCAGTGAGGCATGGAACTGGCAAAGGAAAGATGAAAGTACACTGAATGCTGTAATAATGAGATCCCTGAGGATGTGCGGTAAAACCACCATATGACCGTCTTAAAAATGTGGATATCCGGAAAGAATGCAAGGCTGATAACAGTAAGCGTAATGAATAGGATCGAGAGAGGGACGCTTAGATGGTTTGGGTATGTAAAGCGAATGAACGAATAAAGGAGTGTGAAAAGAATATTTGACGCGAACGTGAATGGAAGAAGAAGTCGGGGACGCCCGAGGAAGACACGGCGCGATCAAGTGAATCAAATACTTGAGTCGGGCCATGCAAAGAGTCAGAATAACAGAAGAGAATTTATGAGACGATGTTTATGAATGTGAATGAAGCAAGGAGTGTGAGCCAAGACAGAGTTGTATGGTGGTCCGTCCTCTCTGCTCACCCTTGCGGAGAAACGGCGTGATTGGTTAGTTATATATTTAGTTAACTTAACCTAAACTTTTCAAAATAATGTGTACATACCTGTAAATTAAGGGTTGTTGTATTTTTACACAATTTTATAGAGCATGTACGATAAAAAATGAACATACGCAATTTTTTTTTTCGATTTTTAAAACATTGTTTTTTGGGGACGCCCCTTACCGATTTATTTCTAGGGTATTCGATAAACTCAGGTAAAAAACTTACATAAATCAGCTAGAAACTCAAAAGTCGTCTGTTCAGAAAATCTTACCCATTAAATAAATACTATTTATAGTTTAATTCCCCTTTTCTGAGTCTTTAAATTCTAAAATATTTCATTTTTGTACTGGTACTGGTTTTTATTCTTGAAAGTTTATCCATCTCTTACATGTACATGCCAATAGTTCCGTCGATATCTTTTTTGTAGACTCAGAAACTATGAATTGCTGTTCCTCAATCATCACAATACTAACTATCGGTATAATTCTCCAATGTCAAGTCTTGTTAACTCAAGCCACGGTCTTGAATTTTTACTATTAAAACTTTGGCTAGACCATGGCTTGAATGTTCTCTCTTATGTTTATTTTGTCCTATTTTTTGTCATCGCTTCATTTATTTTTATGTATGTGCTATTCCTTCTCTGTGGCTCTTTTTTCCATTTCGTGTTTCATATATCTTTTTTGTAATTGGACTTCAGTCCGTTAATTTATAAATAAATATTAATGTGATCTTAAGCTTTTTTAAGGTAATAATTATAGTTTTGAAAATGGCGCTTAAATTGTTCGTACTTGAGAAGAATTTACAGGCACACTGCTTGTATCAGGTAGTAATCACCTGCAACCAAGATAACGACTCGTTTTTTATGTGATAAGAATTTTGCTTCAATTCTTGATTAATACATTTGCGGTATCTTTTTTCGTAACCTAAATATATTTATGGAAAGGTCACGTTAACTCGACAGATTTTCTGATCCGCTTATCATAATTTGAAAAACTGTGCAATTGATTTTTTTAATAATGTTTTAACGGTATCTTGTCTTATCATTTGGCTGCATTCAGGCAGTAGTAAAAAGATTAATCGCCGATACTTTTAACCTTAGAGTAACAATATAAAGAGACCTCACTTTGCGAATTGTTGAAGCACGTTTTTGACCAAGCTTGACCAAGGAGGTGTGGCCTATTAACTGCCGGCGAATGGAAGGCGAAGAAAATCCTAAAGATAAACATTATTCCGTCTTTATCTGTTCGCCAACAATTTAGCGATGGTACCATGAGAAAGAAAGAAACCGAGATACAGTCAGATGCGTAACGAAAAGGGAGTTTTCTATTTTTACAAAATTTATGCGAGATTCTCGTTTATCTCAGTAAGTAAAACATATTAAAAATGCATTAAAACTCATTTCAAACGGAAGTTTATTACATTGAAACAAATATTGGTGTAAGTTACTGATTGTTTTGTAGGTTAGCATGTTAAATATTTGAGATCAAACTAAAAAAGACGAATTCTTTGATACATACCTATGAAAATAGAATTTTTTTGGTCCTTTTGTACTTTGGTTGAAGCATCCGTCAACTGCACATATAGCCATATCGTTTTTTGAAGATTGCACTAAATTCACACAAGTTATGATATTTTTACGCACATTTTATTGTCGGCTCGACTGACATAAGTAATCAGTCTAACGTTTGTTCACAAAAAAAACACAGCGTTTAGCCCGCCCCAAATCGTACATTTTTAACAGCAATTGTTATATATACCTGTAAAAACTGTTTTTTTTTGTCTTTTGGTACTAAGGTTGAAGCACCCATCAATGGCATATATAGCAATATCGTTTTTTAATTTTTTATATTGCACTAAATTCACTTAAGTTATCAAATATTTCCGCACTTTTGACTGCCCGTTTGACTGACAGAAGTGACTTATGTGAAGTTCGTGTAGATTGAAAAAGTGGTTACATGGCGTTTAGCCCGCCCCAAATCGTATATTTTTAACAACAATTGTTTGTCTCTTTTTCTCATATGTTTATAGAACCGAACATAAAGAGAGAGAGCTATATTTTGCGAGTATGTCAACGATTTGAATCCACATTAGGACGGTCTCCTTATATTGTTACTCTAAGCTCTTAACGCAAGAGTTGGCGAACGGCCATTCACACGATAGATTACAAATATAGGATACATGAGAACAGGTCGCTTTTACGACTCGTTCTTATGTTCAACAGCTCGGCTATGGAACGATTTGCCGGCCTCTCTGTTTCCTTCCTCCTTCAACATGGATCTCTTCAAGACCCAAGTTCACTCCTTCCTTTCCTCAAAAAAACCCTCTACACAGCATCCCCGAAGATGACACAGGCCTTGAGGGAAATTATTTCCTTCAAGGCCTCCTGTGTGGAGTTATTGTAAAAAAAATAAAAAATAGGACGACCGAGTATTAACAAGTTATGCATATAGGCAATATTACAAGCTACAAATTACAACTACAATACAGATGACCATATAGACCTTACCAAAACTCACTATGCGGTTCAAGTGTGTTTTGGAATATATTTTTTAAAGAGATTAGAAAAATATCGTCGCTGGAAAGGCAAAGGGGCACGTTCATTGCTGAAACAGCGCGTCGCGCGTTGACATATATGACCGGTATGCGCACAACGCGCCGCGCGCGTTTTGCCGCCTCTTCGCTTTGAACCGATCTAAACAGATGCAGACTGGTTTTGAGTCGTTACAAAGGGCAAAGGGAAACCCGTCACTGTTCGTCAGTTTGAATTGATCCGTCATTCATATGACATTAATATACGAATTTTAGTTAGCAATGAACGTGTTAAGCGACACTGTCCAAAATTAGTTAAATAAGTAGTTTTAACTAATTATTAATTATTAAAAATATTATTTAGTGATAAAAATATGGTTTAAAATAATAAAAAATCTGCGATGTAAGTATTTTTACACATCAAAATAATTATTTAACTAACTAAGTAGTTAAATATCACAAGGGTGGACAGAAGGATATACAGCCACACAACTTTGTCTTGGCACATACTCCTTGATTGATATTCATACCATATCAATAAGCTCTCATGCGGAACAATATCGTCACTGAGCGGATCCGGACGTTGGTGTGAATCCAGCTGTAATCAGTTTTTTTTCTGCATTGAATGCTCTGACTCTCAATTGATTCTGAAGACTTTCGTGGCCCTTCAGCCATCTAAAATATATTTACCATTCGGGAGAAGGTTCGACTCAAGCGACACAAGTTTGGGACTTTTTTTATAGCTTTTTGTCGCTTCAGGTAATTCATGGAGAGCATTGAGTTACCTGAGTTATCTTTTTTTTATCAAAATCCAACCAGGTACTGAAGACTTGAGATAAATTTTATTGTAAAACATAAAAAAACCTTTGAAGTGCTCTGGTGTTAACTTTTTTTGGCGACATATTATGTTTGCAATAACTGTGTCTGAATATATATTTACGTTTGTACATTAAAACACCCAAAGCTGTGATCCAACTTATGATAAATAAACCTTTTTTCATTGTTGGTTATAAAAAAAGACGCCGGATAGGTTCAAAGAACCGAACCCTAAGAATGCGGACGACAAATATAAGAATAAGAATCCAAAAATAAAAACGCAGCCATCAACCATTTCGTATAAGCAATATTGGTTTAAGTAGAGTGAAACACGTGTAATTATTGACACTAGGGAAACGGTAGGCATTAACAATGTAAAATATTGCAAACTCAGTATATTTTCTTTGTAAAAGTATACACATTGCACATATTCCGAAAGCTATCGGAACTTCCAAATCTTATATTCAATTAATGGAACATAATTGATTTAAAAATGTATATTATTGCTCTGATGCCTTACTTAATATTAAAGTTCAGAACTAATTAGCTTACTTAATATTAAGTTAATAAGCTTACTTAATATTCAATTTCAGAGCTAATAAGCTTATTATTTCTAATTTTGAAACTGTTAATTCGTGGTAGAATTCCATTTTAATGATTTAATAAAACAAATTTATAACTTTATTCCACTTTTATTTTATGACTGGACCGGTTTCAGCCTATGACGGCCATCTTCAGACTAGTATAATTTCATCATCCGATCCAATGTAATAATGTATATTTCTAACTAAAAACATATCATAATGTAAATGCACTTAAAAATTCCAAACAATCAATAGGTAATAACAATAAATTTAAGTTATTACCCAAGTGCATAGCACTTAAAAATTCCTTGATACCGAGAAATTATATAATAATCTACTCTAACAGTGCATAATGAATAGAATCATAAAACTAATTATACCATAATGCTGGGAGTAACCCAATAATTAGAAAATTATGTTGTACATCTGGACATCACAATTAAGATGGGAAAATCTAAAGTAAACTCACTTACAATCAGTATTCACCAACCTTTCATTATATAAATACATTGTCAATTCATATTTATAGAAATGCAACTGTAACCCATCTTAAATATTAAATAAAAGAAATAAATATTCCAGATAGATATATAAAAAAATAATACCAATAAATGAAAAGTAGCTTTTACTCTGTAACTATTAAAATCATGCAACAATACTGATGAATATAATTAAAGTAAAATCATTGTTTACTACCCCTGACATCCCCAAAAATAGTATATAAGCCGTAGGTTAACAACAACATGTACTAGTCTGAAGATGGCCGTCATAGGCTGAAACCGGTCCAGTCATAAAATAAAAGTGGAATAAAGTTATAAATTTGTTTAATTAAATCACTAATAAGCTTACTTAATATTAAATTTCAGAGCTAATAAGCTTACTTAATATTCAAGTTCAGAGCTAATAAGCTTACTTAATATTAAAGTTCAGAGCTAATAAGCTTACTTAATATTAAAGTTCAGAGCTTATAAGCTTACTTAATACTAAAGTGCGGAGTTAATGAGCTTACTTTATTTTAAAGCAAATATATATTACGATAACGTCTTAGAACGGATTTATACGTAGTATCATAGGTTTATCTATTAATCCAATTATCCATTGGCATTGATGACAGCTTAACGCCAATCAACACAAATTAAATTACACACTCTCTTCAAATTTAAGTCTATCATCGCCACGACTCCATCCTCCACAACCCAATCTGAACTTATCCGTTTCGAGTCGTTAAAATTGACGCGTCGGTAAAACAATTTCCTTTAAATAGATGAATCAACCGTCAAAAACATCTGTTTAAAACATAATGGCATACCGCTGATAGATCCGTTGTAACATCTCCCTCTTTCTCATTAACTACGCATGTAACGGAAAGAGAGGTTACAGCGGAGTTCTCAGTGGTAGGACCATATTTACGATGAATCATTCATAGATCAGAACATTAAGTTGTTTTACTATGTACCCCCAGTATTAGATTACTATTTAAATACATTGGACTGTTTTAAACAATTAAATATTTATTCTTTAATTTTTTTTTTTTCATATTCAAAAAATTAAAACAAACAATATTAAAATATGGCATCTGTTTGTGTTGATTTTGATTGTTTTTTGACAGTTACGTGGGTATTGCAAAGCCCCATAACTCATGAGTGACGAATCGAGCCGTATTTAGTTGTATTGACATTCTAGAGAGTAAATTCTGTGCTATTTCATGACGCCAGAGCTAACCGTTTGAGAGTTTTTGCTGTTTCAGACAAACAAACAGATTTTTGTTTTGTAGTAAGGTTTCTCAGTTTAAAACCAAAGTTAACATTTTATTTTGATTTTTAAATGAAATCGTGATCTCTCTAGTAACATTTTAGCTGCTTGCACAAATAAGTTTAAAATCCACCTATGTACTGATACCCAATCATTTTCTGATTAGTCGGCTACGAATAAACCTAAATAGGTATAAAATTTATTTATTTAAAATTTAAGTCATAATGTAATATACACGATGAAATAAGACATCTGTATTGTATGTTGATCATCGTCCTTTCCTGAATCCTGATTGATAAATCTGCACAATAGTCCTTTCGATTTAGCTTAATATTTTTTAACCTGTCTACCATATGAATATACTTATTATTTACATATTTTTTTTATCAATAGATATTATTATTCACGATTTAAAAAAAAACATGTCGATTTTTCTACTTTTACTAATGCAAGAATTTTTATCTCCAATAAGAAACAATTTAGGCTACTTATACATCTTTTTGGAACTGTGATAATATTTAAAAAAACAAAAAAAAATATTATATTAGACCATTGGAGGAACAATATAAGGAGGGAGAGATAGTATTTTTAACTCAATCTACAAATTAGTAGATTAAATTAATAGATCAAATTTATAGATTATTCTATCTTCCTGCCTGTAGGACCAACCTGCCAATGGTTCTGCCGGTGGGGGGGAGTATTTTGCTCCTGAACAAAATCTCTTCCGATATTGACATATTCCACGTTAGTGAGGAGAGATTCAGAAGTGAAATCCATGAAGAAGTGAGATCGATTCATGAAATAACTTTTCATTGACCTGATCACCACTGCCTAAATTTTTTTTGTAATTATTTTATTTTGTTGTCTTGCATATCTATATGGTACCTTAATTTGTATTGCTTTAAAAAATATAAAATCTAATTTCTTATATTAAATGTATTAAATTAATGACAAAAACAGTTTGTCATGTATAAGAATTTTATTTTTTATTATTAGTGGTAAATTTCTTTCACGAAGTTTTTTTACGTAGTTATATCCTGAAAGTGAGAGACAGCAACATTTTAAAATGTTAACACTCCTCGTCGAGGTATGTACACATGCGCGCGAACTTCACATTACTCATCAGAATAACTAATCGACCCCTTGGAATAACAAGGTTCCATCTTACGGCAATGTTATGCGATAATGAACTCCAAAGTAGCTTTCTATATTAGCATTATCGCACGACACTGCTGTGTCTGATGCAACCTTGTTGTTCTCAGGGGTCGTAATGTCAAACACTTTTTGAGGTTATTTCCTGTATTTTCGTTTATTTAAATATTTGCAGTGGTTTTATTTAGAACAACATTATGGCAATATGTAATATGCTCAGAGCAATAATATACCAGGAGGAATAGCTTCGCGAAACAGTGTAGTCGGGGTTGTTGATTTTTTCCTGACTCGGGCGTGGCTAGAGTTTTCATGGACACATAATGTAGTGTTTATTTATATAACCACTTTTTCACAGCGTTGTTATCAACAAAAATATAGGATATAACCTCAAAAACCGTTGAGTTATGTCGCATAACAAAAAATTGTGGGCGGAGACGGAAAAAATGCTTACATACCGAATGGTGGTACTATTTTATGTGAGAACTTGTCTTGTCTCTTTCCGAAGTAAAAACCCGGAGAAAGTGATTTATCGTAAATTTGTATAAGTTGGGTAAAAATATTTAGCTCTCTCTCCATATATATTCTGGCTCTGAGTGTCAAACACTTTTTGAGGTTATTTCCTGTATTTTCGTTTATTGAAATATTTGCAGTGGTTTTATACAAAACAACATTATGGCGATATGTTATATACGTGAATGCACCAATAGGCCCGAAAAAGGATCACTTTTCACAGAAATTTCAACAGTTTTAAATATCATCGACGGTGCATTAGAAATTTCGCATTTGAAAATATTAAAATAATTTTCAGATTAAATCAAACTCCAAAAAGGTTCCTCGCTTAGAGTATACTAGAGGTAGCCCAAGCCAAGGCAGTGGAGTCAGTTTTGGACTTGTTTTTGATGATTTTAACATGACTCGGCGCACCTGGACGTGGCTAAGACTAAGGCTACGGTATTTATACATCCATTCATATCACATATCGACATACTGTTTTTGTGTATTCGTATAGCCACTTGTTCACAGTATTTTTATCAACAAAAATAAAGCATCTAACCTAAAAAACCGTTTAGTTGTGTCAAGTTTAGTGGCATAATAAAAAATGTGGGCGGAGTCCCGCCGTTAACCAGCGAAGAAAGCCAGCTTAAGATCATTGCGACAGTATATAGAAGCGGCCCAAGAAATTTGTTGTCTCTTTCTCTCTCATGGTGTACGATGTAAAAACTCGGAAAAAGTGATTTATTACAATTTCGGATGGGTTGGGTAAAACAAATTAGCTATCCCTCCATATATTGTTACTTCAAGGTTCCTCGCATGTTTTCGTGCGTCACACCACTTTCTGGCTTATTAATAAAATTGTATTACTGCCCAATGGCAATCACCACCGGTAGTATTAATCTGCGTCGGGTAACAGTATACACGCAGTAACTGCCAGTTCGCGTTCAATCCACTATAAACACTTCAGTTTGCCCATCAACATGTCTGAACACACTATTTTCCAATGTTAAACCTTTGTGGCAAGTATTTTGCCACCCACGCTGTATAACACCTGTTGATCTAATGTTGGGTTTAAAGAGCTACACCGATATAAGTGTGTCGTGGGCGCGTCTGGTGTGCCAGAATTAAGGTCAATTTTCCTTTCAGGTGAAATTGATCAATTTTTCTTTCCACGTAAATTGGCAACATCAGTTTTCTTTCATTCTTGAGATCTTATACGAGGCCTGTTTAAACTAAAAGGTGAATTTTCGCGGGCTGTGTACATTCGATTATCTTTTTTTTGTTGTTATGTTGGTACACATATGTTAATCATATGTTAGCATTATCAGCCATTTTGGATTAGTGGTTTGTTTTTGACAACTGGAAAGGTTAGTCACGTTTTTGTGTGTTCTTCGATTTTTTACTTTTGTAAACAAATGGATCAAAGAATAAAATCCACGATTTGTTTTTCCACAACTCTAGGACGCTCATCGTCATTAACATCTTCTCGGCATTCTGAAAAGTTTTTATAAGTGGTGCAAGCGCTTTACAAAAGGCCGAGAAGATGTTAATGACGATGAGCGTCCTAGAGTTGTGGAAAAACAAATCGTGGATTTTATTCTTTGATCCATTTGTTTACAAAAGTAAAAAATCGAAGAACACACAAAAACGTGACTAACCTTTCCAGTTGTCAAAAACAAACCACCGAGTTTGTCGGTTGCAAGGCTTCAGCCAATGGTGCATCCCTCGTGATAATCTCCATCTACCGCCCTGGGTCGTGCGCACCGAATGTAAATTTTTTCTGTGAATTTAGATCTCTCCTAGAATGTATATCCAACTACAACTGTGAAATTATCATTCTGGGAGACATCAATATTCACCTGGAAAGGGAGACAGATCCCCTTTCAATAAAATTTACTAAAATTCTACTTGATTTCGGTTGCGAGCAGTGGGTGAACTCTGCTACTCACGACGCAGGCGGTACACTGGACATCGTCATCTCACGAGTTGGTTTCCCCCCGATTAGCACAGACGTTATTGATATTGGACTCTCGGATCATCGCCTCCTCACTTCCGTGTTCGCTTTTAATCCTCCAAGATTGGAGTTCAGATGCATTGAATCTAGAAATTGGAGAATGTTCGATCTTGAGGCATTTTGCGTGGAACTAAAGGCATCGCGTCTCTGTAATAAGGACGATTTAGGCGAAATCCAGTTAGACGACCTTGTGAGACTGTATAACACAACGCTACTGTCGATGGTTAAAAAACATGCTCCTTCTACGGAGAAGATCTGCCGCATTAGGAAATGCAGCAAATGGTTTGATGCCGAATGTCTCGCGAAGAAGAGGGAAATGCGCAAACTAGAGCGAACATATAGGAAGAAACCGACAATTATTAATCGGCAATTATGGATTGCCCAGCAAAAACTATATAGAGACGAAGTTTCTGAAAAAAGTCCAAATTTTGGTGTGACCAAATTGATGAACAGAAGGACCCGCGAAAGCTGTGGCAGCACTTGAAAACCTTGTGTGGAGATACTAGAATTCCGATTGATTCCTCTCTTGAAGCGACTTCTCTAGCAGCCTTTTTTAGCAGCAAGGTGCAAAACATCAGAGCCCTTAGTGGAGCAGGGTCACCTTCCGTAACCGCACCAAGGCCACTGTCTGGAGAATTTAGTACATTTTCAAACATTACGGTGGGAGACATAACACGGGCTGTAATATCTTGCCCGAATAAGCAATGTGCTCAAGATCCTCTGCCAACATGGCTTCTAAAAAAGTGTCTTCCAGATTTAGCGCCTGTGATTACCATCATTGTCCAGAAGTCACTAAAAAATTCACTTGTACCGGGCATACTTAAAAAATCATTAATAACTCCTATCTTAAAAAAACAAAATGTTGATGCTGACAATGCGGATAACTACAGGCCTATATCCAACTTACCGTTTCTAGCGAAATTGCTAGAGAAAATCGTTGCTAAGCAATTGGTGGCGTATTTGAACTCTGCTGGTTTGTTTGCAAAAAATCAATCGGCATATAGACAGTTTCACTCAACAGAGACTGTCCTTTTGCGGATCATTTCAGATCTGATTGTTGGCATGGAAACCGGTAAATTGGGGTTGGTGTCTATCCTTGACATGAGTGCGGCTTTCGATACGGTGGATCACAGCATCCTTCTAAATGTGCTTGATACCGAATTTGGCGTTCGGGGTGAGGTACTCCAATGGATGAAATCTTACCTGTCTGGACGAGTAGGCTCAGTAACTTTTAATAAATTTACTTCACCTGAAACTCTAATTGAATTTGGAGTTCCCCAAGGTTCCGTCTTAGGTCCCATTCTCTTCATTCTGTATACAAATCGTCTTGAACACCTCATTCACTCGGCTGGATTTGAATCACAAAGCTATGCAGACGATCGTATAATTTTCAAGTTTTGCTCTCCGGATGAAAAAGACATTCTAAAAAATGAGGTAGTTCACTTTATTGATACAGTTTCAAGTTGGATGTCTGTAAATAAACTCAAACTTAACCCGACCAAAACAGAATTTATCTGGATAGTTTCTCCCGGAAGGCAGGCCCTTCTTGACTCCAGTCCGATACAAATACAGGGTACCGATATCATTCCTTCCAAATATATCAAATTTCTCGGTTTCATAATTGACAATTGTCTATCTCTTGAGTCGCAAATCTCAAAGGCTGTGAGTTCTGGATTTTTTCCATCTAAGGCAGATTAAATCAATCAGAAGATGCCTTCCTTCCGATGCGGCTAAATCACTTATAAATTCCTTTGTCGTCTCACGTATGGACTATTGTAATAGTGTATATGCTGGCCTCCCTCAGAAACAACTCAACAGAATACAGTCCGTCTTCAATGCAGCGGCGAGAATGATATATAGTGAGTCCAAATATTGTCACATTACTCCACTTCTGAATCGCCTTCATTGGCTTCGATGTCCTGAAAGAATAGAGTTTAAGATTTGCCTTACGATTTTTAAAGCACTGCAGGGAATGGCACCAGCCTATATATCGGAACTGTGTGTCCGACAAGCCTTAAATAGTAGACAACTTACTTTGAGGTCAGCAGACGTAGATACTGCTGTTCGATTAATTGAACCATCTCGATCAAATAAACCTGTTTACTATGATCGCGCTTTTGGTGTATCTGGTCCAGTTATCTGGAATAAACTTCCCACAAAACTTGCCAACATACAGAACCTAGCAGAGTTCAAACGAGTCCTAAAAACCAAATTGTTTAAAAATCCCACATACAAAACGAAACTTATTAAAATTTAATTTCTTTGAAAACATCCCTAATTTGCTTTGTTTCGGTTTTCTCCTTTCTTGTATCATTATAACTCAATGTCCTCACTATCTACTGAAAACCATATACTCATTGTCATAACACTGTTTGCATTTTTTAGAATCGTTTACTTACAATACTTGAATATCAATGTTTTAAGTGCCCACATATTAACTGTCCTCAATCATATTTCCTTTTCTTTGATTCGACAAATGTGTTTATATGAATTAATTTGTTTCATCTGAATTTTTTATACCCTTAGCTCCTAGTAAATTGTTTTTTAATCTGTTGATGTACATATACACATACATGTTATACCCATATCTGAACCTTTTCTCTCGTGATTTATGATAATGATCATTATTTTAGATAGTTTTAATTTGTATACATATTATGTATTATTTTCTCCTTGTTAGTTAATCTTATTAGCATAATTAATTTAGCATGAAGCGCACTTGAGGTGAAATATCACAAAACTGCGCTATATAAGTTCACTGTTATTATTATTATTATAATCCAAAATGGCTGATAATGCTAACATATGATTAACATATGTGTACCAACATAACAAAAAAAAAATCGATAATCGAATGTACACAGCCCGCGAAAATTCAAAATTCATCTTTTCTTTTGAACAGGCCATGTATTCAGTGCGTAGGAGAGTTGCTTTTTTTGTGCTACATTCCATAAAATTTAATATCTTTAATGATCGCTAGTGCGACCGACAGAATGCTCCTTGGGTAAGGCGCGCTTACTGTTCGGGGATGTAGAATAAAATATAATCACTTGAATACTTTTTTATTGGAAGAATTAATATAGTATAATAATTAAACCTTTAACTGAACATGGTTTACTACTGCACGGGAGTGCGATGAGAATAGGAATGAATAGTGTGTTAATAGTCGAAGTGCTTTTGCAGAAAATGCTCTGGTTTTATACCTGCTTTAATTTGCATGGTCAAACTAAAAGTATCAGAGTCCAAACATGTGGTCTATGGAATAATACATGTTAAAAGGAATTTTAGAAAGCGATGTTAGGATATCATTTATTAGACAGAAAGACATTGAGGGATGCAATTAGGATACAATAGGAGATTGGTAAGAATGTTTAGTGACATGGGTAAGTTGCACATGTGCTTAACTGGTTGTCCCATTATATATCGCCAGTACCTTATGTAACTAACGTAGTTTCCGCATAGAGGATGAACCGCCACATAAATCTGTTTTGACACATACTCCTCGCTTCATTCACTTTCACACATACTCTTCTGTTATTCCGACTCTTTACACGGCCCGACTCAAGTATTTGATTAACTTAATCGCGCCATATCTTCCTCGGGCGTCCCCGACTTCTTAATAATAATAATAATATTTGGATAATTTGTAGAGCGCCGTTTTTGTGAAAAATCACCTCAATGGCGCTGTACAAATCTTAATATCTACTTAATATTAATTCATAGTTTATATAAATATACAGCTACATACTTTCCTGGCAGGTCACAATCACCATATCATAATAACTTATATTCTACCATACCTTACGTAAAATGAAAAACACAAGTAATTAATTTTACGAGTCGAGAGGTCGTGGGTTCGATCCAATTGTAGCACAAAAAAAAATTCATTTGTAAAATGTCGTGTATTTGTGACATGCCATGAACATTTGTCAACTATAATCATTTCGGTGACATTAGCATTCAAATAATTTTATTGTATTTATAAGTTGCTTTAATCCACCCATTACAAATATAGAATAATGTCTGCTAAAATACTATATAAGTAGGTACTTAATTAGGTAGGCAGGTATAACTTTTTTAAATTTGATAATTTCAATGAACATCCGTTCCAAATCTGAAAAGTTCACACTCGTACGTCCGTAAGTACTCACAAAGGAAATTATTCATATTCAATTAGCTTTTATGAACACCAGATATTACGTCGAGCTAAAAAAACTTATTTTCTGAACGAGACTCAATGCTACGAGCTGTTAAAAAACGAGCTCGCATCATCTCATAAATTTAAATTTGACTCCACGAGTAAGTATTTTGGCAAATTTCAGGCCAAACATCCTTGACCTCAAAACATTAAGTACGTAATTCAATTTCTCCGTTATTCTCACAAAAAGATTATGTTTCTTTGTACCGTTTCGTAATACCAACACCGATGTACATCATAGCCTACCCACGATGAAACCAAGAGATTTATATGCAAAAAATTACAACTATTGAACGATTCGTTTGTTTATAATGCCGTTTAATGAAATAAATAAAATTATTATCACTCTCGGACAGGAGGCTTGTTTCCGATTTGACTTTTATTTTTAAAATTGTCAACGGTATTATAGACAGCTCCGATTTACTTGGCTTAATTACCTTTCATGTACCTAACAGAACCACTCGATCCAAAATTATTTTTAAATGTAACAATAATATCAGGACTGAGTCATTTAGATACTCGCTTATACCTAGATTGCATACAGTGGGTAATTATTTCGCTGAAATAGTAGATATTATATTCAACTGCACTGAACTAGTTACAAGAAGGCTATAATAGCATACCTCTCAAAAATATTACGGTTAATTTATTGCATTATAATATTTCTATTAACTTACTTATGTTTTTGGGTGCTAATCATATTTTATATTATGTATTACACAGTTATGTAAAAACCCATAAAAGCGTATATAATTAAATAAATAAAGATTTTTTTCAATAATTTCTTGTTTCAATTCAATAAATAATAATTAATAAAGTGAATAAATTTGAATGATTGAATATTTTTAGATGTAAATGTATACATTGTTTTATTATGTAATAGCACAGATTTTGATAGAAAAACTTATAAAACCTGCTTTGCTTTTAACGTTTTCTCCGTAGGAAAATTGTATGCATTTTGATATTTGAGTTTTATTTCTCAATTCGAACTAAACTCATGTAGCTTTTATGGTTCTGTTTTTTTTTAAATTATGTTATTTCCAAAAAAGTACAGCTTTGTGTTTAACGCTTTATTTTGAAGGAAACTCACACTTAACACGAGCGTGAAAAGTAAATTTCCCTTTAAAGCACGAATTTAATTTGAATGTCACATTTTGGTTCCTACATCTCAGGACGAGCTAGCAACTTATGATTATTAATATCTTACAAAAAAGTTTCATTTGGTGAACGATTCGATTCTAGTGATTACAGTGTCAAATTGGAAGGCAGCATAAGCAGAGAAAGCTCACCGATGCGATGGACACTATCCTCAGAAATAAAGCAGCGAAAAATAAGGGCACTTTTTAACCAGACTGTACAACATAATGTCTAGATATTATCAACCTCTACATAAAACTTCTTCTCGTATAAGGGACAGAAAAACAGGTAAAAAATTACACCTGCCCTCATCATAAGGGATTTAAGATAATCTAACTTTCCGACCGTCAACTGCTTCAAAATGACCTCGAAACATTCAATAACTGGTGTATTGTCAATTATATATTATGCTCTACTATATTATACGGAAATGTTACACTTTAAAATTAACATGAAATGGAAATTAAATTTAAGATGTAGTAGAAACTCTTTAGTGTCGCCCTGATGAAAACCACTATTCAGAATCGAAACGTTGTTTGAAATGGCTTTAGCCGTGTTTGGTGACCGAATCTGAATAGCCAGGTACTTCCCAAATTTCCTCCTCCCCATCTCCTTCCCCTACCCACTACTTTCAGCCGCACGACATACCCCAAATGGGGATGCCATAGTCTCACTGGCTCTAGACGGTTGGGAGCAGTTGGGACTCTTGGGCGATATTCAATATAAAAAATAAATTTACCAGACAATTATTTTTATTCTATATTTGAAATGTGCGTAGGTACGTATCAAATACTTTTTCAGGCCATTTAAAAAATGGAACTAATGGAAAATAAGGTGGATTAAAACTAAAAAAGAATGGTTCCATAGAAACAATATTTCTCAATTTTTATCTTAGCAAGTCATGTACACCCCGTGATTTTTCACGCGCAACTAGTGTTTTCTTAAAATCATTGTGACTTCAACCGCACACTTTTGATCGTCCTTGCAAAAAGGCTTTTCAAAAATACACAATACAATTTGTATATTTTTTTTCGTTCTTCAATATCAAAATTTAACTCAACGTCAGATTTAGAAATGCTGACGAAAATTGTGTAAGGGGTAATTTAAAAGGTATTAATAAATCTTTTGGGCATTGGGTGCAAAGGTATCCACGTGTCCCATTAAGGTTTATTGGCTATTAGGTCGAGATAATGGCTGGGACCACAGGTAGATAATATTTTTATCTGGCTTCAGTTTTTTTATTCGTCTATGACAATGGCGGAGTTTTATTACAGTTTCATAACGTGAAATTGCATCAAGGTTTTATGAATATTTGAGGATTAACCATTATCCTTGTATCCGTTGGGTTTTTGTACTAATTACCTACCTACCGATTTATTATTAATTTATTAACATATATATTATTTGATAAATGGGCTCAGAAAAGATTATCAGATAAAAATATAACGTTTTATTTGAGATAACCCAATTAACTAATGATTATAACAATTTTAAAAAATATAGTGAATACCGTACAAGAGTCGCAACTGCTTACAACCGTTTAGAGCCAGTGAGACTATGGCATCCCCAATTGGGGTATGTTGTGAGGCTGAAGATAGTGGGGAGGGGGAGGAGATGGGGAAGAGGAAGGTTGGGAAGTATCTGGCTATTCTGATATCGTCACCAAACACGGCTAAAGTCATTTGAAGTAACGTTTCGATTCTGAATGGTGGTCTTTCACCAGGGCGATACTTACCACTTACAAGCGACTGACGACGCATGTCGTGTTGCTAGCCTGACGACTCTGCCGAGTATCTACCACTCTGGAACGTGCCGCAAATGTACTTTTTCATTATTTCATATGAATTAAATGTGTTACGACACATATTAATCAAATGAAAGTTTTTGGCGCACGCCGGTTTTGAACCCGTGACCCTAGGATTCGTAGTCGAGCGTCTTACCACTCGACCATGGGGCCGTCAGTAAACTTATATAGCGCAGTTTTGTGATAAGTCACCTCTAGTGCGCTTCATACTTCATTACCTAACATAATATAACAAGGAGAAAATAATAAATAATATGCATACAAATTAAGCTTTCTAAAATTATGATCGTTATTATAAATCATTATAGAAATATGTTCAGATATGAGTACAGTGCATGTGTACATCAACAGATTGAAAATTATTTTCTAAAAAAAGCATTCAAAGAACGTGATGCGAAACATCACAGTGGATGGGAAAATGATAATGGGGGAACGCAACCGCTACACAACCAATAATAATCCAAGCAACAACTGCGCGATACATGAGAGAAGAGGCAGCGCTTTCACCGAGCGTGTAAAACGGTCATTAAATTATTTCATTATTTCCTCCATTTACTCGTCTTTCTCTGAAGAACGGGCTTGCATAAGATTTAAGAAAACTTGTCAATACAGATGTTTTTATTGATTATTTTCATTTGCCATAACATTTAGGTGTGTTTTCGATACTTCATCCGAGAAAATACGACACCAAATTGGCCATGAGAAAATTATCAATCAAGTCGATTCTAGTCACGTCTGAGGTACTGACATTGTCTATTGTTGGAAATTTATTTAAAAATATACATGTGCATTACGTTTTCAAAACGAAATTTAAATAATTAAAAAAATTTACAAGCTCTGACTACTTATTCCATCCACTTGCGAATTATAATATGCATTATATCCTTCAGTCCACAATGGAGTACTTATACCAACCCTGATGTATGGCAGTGAGGCATGGAACTGGCAGAGGAAGGATGAAAGTAGACTGAATGCTGTGTAAATGAGATCTTTGAGTCGTATGTGCGGTAAAACCATGTATGATCGTATTAAAAATGTGGATATCCGGAAATAATGCAAGGCTGATGTGAGCGTAATGAATAGGATCAAGAAAGGGACGCTTAGATGGTTTGGGCATGTAGAGCGAATGAACGAAGAAAGGAGTGTGAAAAGAATATATGATGCGAAAGTGAATGGAAAAAGAAGTCGAGGACGCCCGAGAAAGACATGGCACGATCAAGTAAATCAAATACTTGAATCGGGTCATGTGAAGAGTCAGAATAACAGAAGAGTATGTATGAGACGATGTATGAATGTAAATGAAGCAAGGAGTGTGTGCCAAGACAGAGTTATATGGCGGTCCGTCCTCTCTGCCGCCGGGGAAGCGGCGTGATGGTTAGTTAGTTAGTTAGTTAGTATTATATCCTCAAAATAAATACATCTCAAGACCAAAAAGTTCCTTTAAATATTTTTGCTAAACCAACACGACGTATTCGCAAAACAAGTGCATTTGAAATGGCTCCGATATATTAATACAATAATCGCAGGTCATGGCAGCCAACAGGTCTATGCAAATATGAATCAGTGTTCGCGCGTTTCGCCACAATACTAGATAATAGTATAATAACTATCGAATGCTATTGAAGACACGAAGTGCAGTTTCCGATTACATAAAATTTATGTTTAGACGCCAGTGATGCAATGATTCCCCTGGAGGACACGGAGAAGAACCTTTGCGAAACAGTGTAGTCAGAATTGTTGACTTTATACTGACTCGATAGAAAAAGACCTAGCCTATTAGTTACCGCCCACATAAAATTCTAACATTTTTAATAAACATATTTGAACACATTAAGCAAAACAATACCGATACGCCATTAAAAAGATTTACAAAGTCAAAATATCACACAAACACTAACAACAGAAAGTTTGCCCAAATAATGATGGAAGATTTTTGTTGATTTAATGTCTTTATATCATTAGAAATGTGAAAATTCTAAAGTTCGGTCAAAAATATTTATAACTGTTGAATTACCTATGAGAAGTAATGTTTTATAATCTTTGTTTGGTCTTATTTGAACATTCACGAATAGCACAAATCGCCATCACGTTTGATTTATTTTTATCACCACTGTAAGCATTTTAATCAACAAAAATATAAAAAATAACCTCAAAATCTGTTGACGTAAGTTATGCGACCCGATGATGTGAAGTTAGCGCTGACGAAGAACAACATCCTTACATAGTAAGAAGTGCTGCGATATTATGTGACGACTTTTCTTGTCTCTTTCTCTCTCATGGTATTCGACGTAAAAATCCGGAAAAAGTGATTTATCGCAAAGTTGTATAGGTTAGGTAAATATATAAGCTATTAAAAAAAAAAAAATAATAATAATTAAATAATAATCATAATTTTAAGTTCATAATTGTGTCCATCTGATGGGACCTGCCAGGTAAGTATGTTCCTGTATATTTTCTTATTTAAACTAGGAATTAATATGTAACGATAGAAAGTAAGATCTGTACAGCGCCCTTGAGGTGATTTTTCACAAAAACGGCGCTATACAAATCGTCTAAATATTATTATTATTATTATTAAGATGATTCCAATGCCGATGCAATGGTGGGTTATTCGAATAGATTATCGATTATAATATGTTATTGTTGATTTTCTTTATCGCCAATATTTTTTAAATTTTTATTTTGAAATTTTTTTACTGGGTTTTAACAGATGTTCTCACTTAAATGAGAAAAATCCTGTCATAAAAACTTAGTTAGTGTACAAATGTAAAAAAAATAAAATTACAAATACATTTAAAAATATTTTTTTATAGAGAATTCCGCACTAGAGTCTCAACTGCTCTCAACCGTCTGGAGTCAGTGCGACTATGGCATCCCCAACTGGGGTATTTTGTGAGGCTGAAGGTAGTGGGGAGGGAAAGGAGATGGGAAAGAAGATGGTTAGGAAGTACCTGGCTATTCAGATCTGGTCACCAAACACGGCCAAACCCATCTCGAGCAACGTTTCGATTCAGAATGGTGGTCTTTCACTAGGGCGACACTTAGAGTATCTACCACTTCAACACATAGGATACATCAAATATAAAATCCTCAGTTAAGTTCTAAGTGAGCTCTGATTAATAATGATTGAGACCTCAAAATAAACATACTAGGTTTAATATCTATTTTTCTATGCATTTTATGTTTTCAATAACGTAGGCTTACTATTTTTAAACATGATCCTCGCAAAAAGAAAAACAGTCAAATATCCATTGACATTTATGAAATCCTTCACATTCGTTTCAGCAAACAGGTATGCTTAGGTAAATATGAGATATTTTCTACGTTTTAGTGATTTTAACATTTTTTTGTACAAGTTTTAATCTTCTGTGTACTTGCTTACTTTGACTAATTTTCTGAAAATTTTGAAGGCCAAGTAAATTTGCATATCAATCCATTATAAAATACACATTTTTTTTTTATTTTTCACATGTTATGACAGTTAGCAATAGTTTCGTCCGGGCAGTACGCGGCTAGTACTTGAGCCATTCCCAACTAGTAGCAAATGAATTGATAAATAGTGGGAACTAATGGTAAGGCCAGAATATATTATTGGAGTCACAATTGGTTTCGTACGTTTTATTTTGCCCTTTTGGCTACTTAATTGTTTACTTGTTAGTTGGGAATATCCCTCGTGCTTGTGCGGATTGTCTAGACAAGGCTATTGAATATATTCTCTGAGTGAATCTGAGTGAAATTGGAATTGTTAAGCTGAGATCAACAATGTCTTTGAAAGGTAGAACAAGTGATAGGGAAGTTTTCATTTTATCACTTTATTATGGAAATGCATAATAATGAGATAAAATAGTGGGCGACAGCATTTCGAAAACGGTGGGTTTGGCCGAGATTCACATTTGAATTAATTCTGATGAGTATGCAACAAACATATCAAATGTTTTCGCGAGGAGAAATATAAATTACTCGGGATGTAAGCAATTTATAGTTTTGATTAATAAAAACTGACCTTTACCAGTCACATTCTTATCGTAAAATGATTTCCAAATAGTATTTCAGCACTAAAATAAGTGGTAAGGATCAGATTTTATTTTTCTATGCTATAATAACAATAATAATATTTTATTCCAGAAGGTATGCAGGAGTAGTGCAATGCAATACCTTCCATAATTGATAATAATAAATAGTCACAATAATAATAAAATACAAGTTGTAATACACACAATAATAATAATTTGAAAAAAAAACTTAAATTCGTAAGAAAAAAAAAGTTGTGAATGTCATTTTAATCGATCGTGCTTCAAGGTGGTCTCCGCATCATCTGCATCCATCGCTCGTTGAGAGGAGAGCTGAGCCATTCAGATGCAGCCACGACAATGACGTTGGTTGAATTCCGTGTATTAGTCACTTCCCGAGATATTCCCCTGATAATATTTTAGATTATTGCAATATTTTTAGGTCTGCTACAGAAAACTCGACCCTATGACCTTCCATACGTTGCGGTAATCATTCGTTTTTTCAATACGATTTTTTTTGCCTTAGGCCGTTTTTATTTTGAGTCGTAACTCGTGAGTCGGCGGGTAGAGACGTAGGATTTGTATCTAGGCAGGATGAATTATTGATTTATTTTGACGGATACCCTATGGTTTTTAACATTTTGACTCCACCTATTAATGAATACAGGGTTATTGTATTTTTCCGCAATTTAATAAAACATCAACGAAAGCAAATGAATTCGATCTATTTTGAAGTCTCCTCCCATGTTTTGGGAACACCTATCACCGTTTTATTTACAGGATAGTGTGTCTTCTTAATCATGAAATCAGAGTTCTTTCACTGTACGGTACCTACATTTTTTCTACCAATAAAACAAATTGCTTCATTTTGTCTACCATCTCATTCTGTATGTAGTTTGTACTGTCGGAAATCGCCTTGCTCTATAGAACGAAGCATTTATAAAACGATCTTCGTGAGTAAATAAATAGTTTGCGTTGGATAAAAAGATGAAGACTGACCTCATTAATACTGCCTACACTGAAAATCTGAACATTTGGCCTAGATTATATCTTCGGTGTTATGTTGCAAGGGCGAATAGGCCATTTTTACGGCCCGTCAGATACCCAACATGTCATATTTCTCTACATTATCCCTCATAATTTTATTTCAAATGTCATTTTTCTCGGTGTCAGGATGGAATCACACGGGCGGAAATTACACGCGAATATAATTACTCATGGATTAAATTACACGTGAATATATTGTGTCTAATTTCACCGTGTGTATTTTTACCATCGTGTAATTTCCTCCACGTGTAATTTTTCCAGTGTACTTTTCACCGTGTGTTATTTTAACAAGTGTAATTTTTCACTGTGTATTTTCCACCACGTGTAATTTTTCGGTGTTATTTTAGCACGTATATTTTTCCCCGCGTCTAATTTTGGCAGTGTAATTAAATTAAACGTAAGCATAATTTTATTATTAGTGCAATTTCACCTTGTGTAATTTTTATCGTGTTGTACAACACGTGTAATATTTGCAGTGTAATTTACTCTTGTGTGATTATATAAAGTTTCCCATTAAATGACAGACTTACATTTTTTACTGTTTATATTTCATCATGTTTTACTTACAAGATGAATAAGTATATTTTTGAATTGTCGACGGACGAGGGACGCTTAGATGGTTTGGGCATGTAGAGCGAATGAACGAAGAAAAGAGTGTGAAAAGAATATTTGACGCCAAAGTAAATAGAAGAAGAAGTCGAGGACGCCCGAGGAAGACATGGCACGATCAAGTTAATCAAATACTTGAGTCGGGCCATGTGAAGAGTCAGAATAACAGTAGAGTATGTATGAGAGGATGTATGAATGTTAATGAAGCAAGGAGTGTGTGCCAAGATAGAGTTGAATGGCGGCCCGTCCTCTCTGCCTACCCCTGCGAGGAAACGGCGTGATGGTTAGTTAGTTAGTTTCAACGGACCACCCTCACTACCATAAATCAATCACATTTGAATGAATTCAATTATTATCATGAACTATGCACATACATAAATTACAATTTGCAAGTTTCTATGGCTGAATTGTAACTCGACACTCGAAAGTTGAGATTGCCAAGTCAAGGTGCCAAATTCGTTTCGGCTGCAAGTCAATCAATTTGTTCGCTGTACCACTGTCAAATGAATCAATTATAACCGAATAACTGATTGGCTCTCAGCGCAATAATGCAGCAAAAAATATTGATAAATGTCTGCAGTCGATATTCGGTTCAAAATTGATTTATTCTTTTGAAATGGTAGATTTTCAAAAGCCACAACTGCAAGGATATCGAGGGAAAAAGAATCGCAAGTGATACATGATAATAAATATTGTCAACAGCGTTTTTTCAAGGCTTTTTATCCTTCGCAATAGTATGTTCATATGTACACTGTGATAGCTTGTTCAAATAATATATGCGCTGGCCATAGATGAGTATAATCAGATACGACACTAGACATTCGAAGTGGCTCAGCTCAACTGGAGTCGTCTGTAGCCACACCTCAGCCGAGCCAAATATTTGTTTATTTTTACTTTTTATTTATTTTATAGTGTATACCGCACAAGAGTCCTAACTGCTCCTAACCGTCTGGAGCCAGTGGGACTATAACATCACCGATTGGGGTATGTTGTGAGGCTGGAGGTGGTGAGGAGGAGAAGGAGATAGGGAAGAAGAAGGTTCGGTAGTACCCTTGAAGTAACAATATATGGAGGGATAGCTAATTTGTTTTACCCAACCCATCCGAAATTGTAATAAATCACTTTTTCCGAGTTTTTACATCGTACACCATGAGAGAGAAAGAGACACCAAATTTCTTGGAACGCTTCTATATACTGTCGTAATAATCTTAAGCTGGCTATTTTCGCTGGTTAACGGCGGGACTCCGCCCACATTTTTTATTTTGCCACTAAACTTGACACAACTAAACGGTTTTTTAGGTTAGATGCTATATTTTTGTTGATAAAAATACTGTGAAAAAGTGGCTATACGAATACACAAAAACATTATGTCGATATGTGATATGAATGGATGTATAAATACCGTAGCCTTAGTCTTAGCCACGCCCAGGTGCGCCGAGTCATGTTAAAATCATCAAAAACAAGTCCAAAACTGACTTCACTGCCTTGGCTTGGGCTACCTCTAGTACACTCTAAGGTAGTACCTGACTATTCAGACTGGTCACCAAATATGGCTGAAGCCATTTCAAGCAGCGTTTCGATTCTGAATGGTGGTCTTTCACCAGGGCGATACTTAGAGTATCTACCTCTTACAAGCGACTGGCGACCCATGTCGTATTGCTAGCCGGACGGCTCTGCCCTAAATTGTTGATTTACTGCTGAAACCTTGGAGTAACAATGTATGGAGAGAGAGGTAATTCTTTTTACCCAACCTGTACAAACTTGGGATAGATCACTTTCTCCGGGTTTTTACGTCGTACACCATGAGAAAGAAAGAGACAGCAAAATTTCCCAAATTATCACATCGCTTTAAAGTATTGTAAGGATGTTCTTCGTGTCCCGGGTCTCCGTTGACTTCGCCCACACGTTTTGAAATGCGACATAAATGGAAATAAGTCAATGGATTTTTAGGTTATATGCTATATTTTGTTTATAACAATACTGTGAAGAAGTGGTTATACGAATACATAAAAACATTATGTCGACATGTGCTTTGAATGGATGTATAAATACCCTAGCCCTAGTCCTAGCCACGCCCAGGTTTAGCCGAGTCCGGCAAACCTCATAAAAACTGACTACAGCAGCGCTCTTTCTTGTATATTATTGCTCTGAGGTTGGAACCGAGACAAAAACGTTTATATTATGTTTGGGAAAGCCGACGAAGTATCTTTCCCGAAGAAATTATGTTTTTATTTCATTAAAATAACAGCCAATTATGAAGTAAGAGTTTTTATTTGTCTAATATTCGAAGCTCGCAAAACACAACAGCTGTCACATTGCGTTGCCACTACTAGACGTTTAGCTAATTTCGGCATGGTTCGTCAAATAACGTTCGACTGTCGAATGCGAGAGTCCCCTCCGCACCACATACCTCCCCTGAACAAAATGGAACACGATTTCAACGTCCGCCTGTATGAGCTGACTACTCTCTTTTATATACCTCTATGGTATTGACTAGGTTTCGCAGTAAATTGTAGTTCGTAAATAATGAAATATACAAAGATACTTGTCTGTTAGATTTTTATGATTCAAGGTAACTTGCCATCAATTTTTTCATTTAATTTCTGTGTTTTTATGTTTTGATTTAAAATCTACATGCTTTTTAATATTACGATTTGGCTAGAGTTCTACACAATTTTTTACTTCGAAAATGGCCCATATATATTTGGGCGTATTTGAGACCTTAATAGACATAGCAAATGAATTTCTTTACAATCTAATATTCTTTAAATTCCTATGAAGCTGTGTAAAGGCCCACCCATTCGCGCCACTTGTGCAGTTTAACCCATCTCAAGAACCATTCATACAAATGTCCTTTTGTATTTCTTAATTGCTTCTTTTAATGTCTTTCTGTCTCTTAAATTGTATTGTAAGGGTAGATTTCTAAAATCTTTTTGAACGTGCATTATTCCATAGACCAAATGTTGGACTACGACCTTTAAGTTGACCATTTGCTACGACTCTGTTCTACCCTCAACCCATTTCATCTCATCATTCCTATTCAGATCGCACTGCCGTGCGGTACTTAAATATATTCAGTTAAAGGTTTAATTATTATACTTTATAAATTCTTCCAATAAAAATTATGCAAGTGAAGTGATTATATTTTATTCTACATCCCCGAACAAAATCGCGCCTTACCCAAAGAGCATCTGTCGAGTTCGTCAGCGAACATTACAGCTGGAAGCACATTCAGTGTTTCATGGCAGCTTCAGATCCAACTCTACTCCATTGTAAATGTCCTTTTTAAGCTACTCAGCACTCAATCACAACAACGAATAACTAATTGGGAGCTACTTAGTGGTGGAGAAACGGTCGCCGATTAACCACCACGATTAAAGCGACTTGATAAGTAGTTACCTAAAAGTTTACTCAGAGGTTTTGTAATATCCCCTTAGCCCATTGATTGATCTTCAGAATATCGGTTCATTTTAAATTTGATCATGAAATTGTGTTCATACACTCAAAACTGCAATGAAATTTGATATCTCCAGACATTTTAAACTCCAGACAGGTATTGTAATCCAATCCGGACGCGCGGCAACCCTAATCACACAGATCAATAAGAAGTGAGCGGTGACCAGGGCTCTCATGCTGATGTATTCGTATCGTCACTGGGTCGCGACTGACAGCTGCGCAAAAAAATAAGATGGCGTCGCATCCACCCAGAGTATTGCCATTGAGTGAGGGAGATTAGATTTAAATTGGCATGACAGGACGCTACTCGTAAAAGGCAAGGAGCATTCGTCCTGCCATTTTGTGGAAGGAAGTCGCCTATTATCCTTATCCATAGTCAGCGCCCTTCAAGCATATATTCCTAAATCCCCGGTACTTCGGCAGAGGAGAGACTTAAGACCATCTTTATCATAAATACTCTGAGCAAATGCGCACTTCCTTTTTACGAGTTCTCGGCTACTCGCTGGAGTAATTGTATCGCCCGGAAAGTAGACATTGGATATGCACGCTAGGACAGTTGACTTATGACCGTGGAGCGAGCAGGGATGCCAAAAATCAATTGTGTCGCCCACGCTAATTTCTAAACCTAATAAGTAAACGCACGCAGAATTGTGTCCATGCAATCGCGAATTCTTTGGGTCTTGCATGCATTTTCGTTGCACGGGTTGTACCGTCATTCGACTTATCAATGATTTCGCATACCATTGTTGAAAGTGGAAGATGCTGTCAGTAACACTGGTGCAAGACTTTCAGAATTCGAAATCTTTATTCTATCTTACAACGTTTTTTTTTAAATATTAAGGGTACCATAGTTCGACTGACTCCAAACATTTGAAAATTTTGTTTAAGTTTCGGAATAGATAATATATTTTTGCCTGCTTTTTAATAGAAAGACAAACATTACAGGGTTTGGCATTTTGGATTACAAATAACCTGCCAAATTTGAAAAACTCCTACCATCATAATAAGCAAATAAATTTTCCTTGTGCAACGATGGAAGACTTTAGAGGAATTGAACCCACGACGCCTGGGTGGGAACCCAACGCATTTTTCAACTCGGCTAATACTCGGCTCGGTCAAATACCTACAAACATTATGTCATAAGAATTTTCTGGACGTGTCCTTATGTCAGAAATAAATTCTTTTCAGGGTTATAAATTCCGATTTTAATCAAATAACGTTTTCTTGAAAATGTATCGGGGTACCTGCAAAATAATGGCTTTAAAATCGATGCCGGGTATGGGGAGGCATTCGCGCTCTAATGAGCGACAGTTTCTGTCGGAAGTCATTTCAAACTACAATAACTCAGCTAAAACTAGACATAGCGCCATTGTCTTTAACGGGATCATATATCGGAGACAAATTATCCGATCCAAGTAAACTAAGAGGTGTTTTGAAGAGGAATGTATATGTTACAATCCATGCAAAGATACGAGGCTGTGAATTTGAAAAAGTTAGAAAATTTCCAGACTTTCTTAAAATGTCCCGATATATGAGAAAAAAGCACAAACAGAATGACAAAAATCGAGCACGAGCATTCCAAAGATAATGGCACCCTAAACGCTGGACCCGGACCCAACACCAACGCGCAGTACTGCCGCGAATATAGGTAACGTAAGCGCGCTTAGAAAACTCGTTTGTTCGTGGATGTCGTTTCACGAAAATAACTGCGGTAGTGTCCGACACTGCCCAAAATGTTTTTTATTGTAATTCCGCAGGTATAATACGAGTACATTACTAACGAATCATTTGTTTATTGCCTAGTAACTCAATTGAATCAAATTTACGATTTATTGTTTGCCAATTTAATAACCTATTTCATATTATAAACGACGTAAACACAATGTCTATAGAATAATAAAAATGTTTTTACAACGTTAACTTTTCACTAGTGACTAATGCCAATAATTCAACATAATTCACACAGTTAACAACGCTGTATCACTACAACATTGATTTACGTTCAGACCAAAATTATATACAAGAAACATGTTGGCATTACCATTCTGGGCCGTACATTTTGACGTCTAGAAAAATGATTACTACGTTAATGTTTGACAGCCCTGTCATCTACGTCCAAACTTGTCGACCGGCTGACTTATTGGACTCACGAATTAATATAATATTTCAATTAGTGAATTAAATTGTCAAGGACCTCGCATTAGCGTCTCATAAGGATGTTTGTCCTCGCTCAACGCTTAGCTACACGGGAAATCTTTTCTCAAACAATTTGTCCGGAAGGATGGCGGGTGACGCCATATTTTATTTATAAGAGTGGACAATTTCAATTTAACGATTTATATTAATTTGAAAAACATTATTATTAACACATATTTGGCGTTTTTAGAAATTTCATATTCAATACAAGTTGCACCCCTAGTTAAACAAATTAGTTCTGAGACAAAGACTTTGAAGTGTTTATGTATTTAGATGTCAGCTTCAAGTTTCTTTTGTCAATGTCACGATTTTTATTTATTTTTATTATGAAAGTATTTTTGTACATTTAAAAGGTACTTAAATGTACATTTAAAAGGTGACAATACCATCCGTTTAGCGATGCAAGTTTTGTAAACTCTCGTGATTAAATCTGCTTAAATATTATAATTACCACATCTACACGATTGTAAATAATCACCAAACTGCGTACAATCAACTTGAGTGCTGTGATAACAAGGATTATATCCCATAGTCTGTGTTTCGAAAGTAATAATCTTTGTTGTGCTGCTCTTCCATCGTAGACTGACAATAACATACAATTTAACAGGTTCAGTCAAATCACGAGTGTTTTATTATAAATTCCCAGTGTAAACAGAGTTATTAGTGAGATAATAGTAATAGATAATAAACAGTGTTATCAGTGTGCTAATATAAATATAATTAAAGTTCTATTTAGATAAAAATAAAATCAAACTAAAATACATACTTTACCTTGTCAGTTTAAAGTTAATACTACTAATATATGCTTTAAACTCACAAACGTCACTGCTGGATTTAGCCTAGTGGGTAGCGCTGCTCGCCCATATCAACAAGTTCCCTAGAATGACGGTTCAATCCTTAGTCTGACCAAACAAAAAAAAACTGTTTATTGCTGTTATATTTAATTTTATTAATTTATTTACATATAACGCCATCTCGGGGTCAAAAATCAAACAATCTTCTTAAATAAAATCAAAACTAACCGACATAATATTAACATGTCTAATACACGCAGCAATACCGATAAAGCAAAGAAATCTACCGCTGCCATCGCAGATACCGTTAAAAGTCGAGACCAGTCACCAGCCAATACTCAACTTACATTGGAGGAATTCTACAAAGGAATAAAAGAATTCCAATCAAATATTTATAGAAAACTTGAGATCGAAAATATGGAGACAAAAAAATCCCTGGAATTTATAAGTAACCAATACGATGAACTCATAAAAAAATTAGAAACATCTTTATCCGCAAACAAAAAAACTGAAGAAAAAATTGAACTAATCCAATCAACAGTTAATAATCAAAAAAAAATTATCAACCATCTGGAACTTAAAATTGCTGAACTGGAATACCAATCGAAAGCAGATTGCATTGAAATAACAGGCATACAGACCCAAGAGCATGAGAATCTGAATAACGTTATAATCAAAGTAGCAGAAGCAGCTGGAGTCCAGCTTGATGTATCCGATATAATTGAGACCAGGAGGAATGTAGACAAACGACCAAACGCACCGTCGAAAATCTTTGCTAAACTGAAGGACCCATCCAAAAGAAACCTACTGTTAAAAAACAAAAAAAATATAAACACTCAAATCTTGAAAGACCTAGCCTTTAGCAAAATTTACTTAAATGAAGTCATGGGATCTTTTTTCAAAGAATTACTATGGCATACAAAAGAGCAAGCAAAAAAGATGGGATATAAATTCACGTGGTACAAGGAAGGTAAAATTATGTCTAGGAAAACAGAAAATGGTAAAATAGTATACATCAAACATCAAGAAGACTTAAACAAAATTGTTTGGTCTTCGCCCATACACCCTAATAACTAATCTTGTAATATAATCAAATGTGTACGTAAATGGCTTTAATCACTAATTATAGAACGTCAAATCCTAATTTCTGTAAACTTTTCCAAACTAACTTATTCTCTCTTCAAATCCTACATCAAAATATAAGATCTATTTCCAAGAATTTTGATGAATTCTCAATTCAACTGGATAATATTGGAACCTCTTTTCATATTCTTATTCTTACTGAATGTTGGCTATAATAAAATTATGTACCTAAAATGTTGAATGGCTATGATCACCATAGTACTTCAATGCACTCTAAACAAAATGATTATCATTAACCAACAAACAAATATAATTGTAAAACATATACTTAATAACATAATACCAATTAAACCATGGATGAACAACACTATTTCAAACTCTATCCGTAAGCGTAATAAGCTTCACAAAAAGACTATTAACAATCCTTATGATATTCAAGTCTTTAACTTTTATAAGAGATATAGAAACATATGTACCCAAATAATCAGAAAGGCTAAAGAGACTTACTACAAACAGAAAATAGAAAATTGTAATAATGATACAAAAATCAAAAATGTAAACCACCTACTTAGACGTTATGGCTTCTCTTATTTATTTAGTCTCACTTTTCTTTTCCCTCTTATTTTTTATTATTAACTTTTTACAACATCTATAAAATTCAGCACCCATAGGAGTGACTTTGTTTTATTTTGTTTTAGTTTTATTTTGTTTTATTTTTGTATTGTATGTACAAGATTTCTTTTCCTCTTTTTACTTTTTGGTACTTTTTAGTTTATGTTTCTTTTATTTTTATTGTTATTTTATTTTACTGTTACTTTTATTAATGTATAACATTTAATATTCTTTCATGTATGTACTCTTCGTCTGTCTCAACACAGGTCCATCCTAGCGAGACAGACTTGGACTGAACCCTTATTTTTTATATTTCTTAATAAGAATAAAGAATAAAAAAAATACACATTTTATACTAGATGTTGCCCGTGAAAAATCGCGAACGTAACTTATCAAAAAAAAAATATAGTAAAAAAGTTTTATTTCAGCGAAATAGAGCGGTGGGTAGATTGGGACTTCTTAAAAAATCTTAAAACTTTGAAACCTGGAGAAGATTCTTGCTCTGAGGTTAATAGGATAAACCTTTGGAGTAATCAATACAATATATGGAGAGAGAGCTAATTATTTTTACCCAACCTATACAAATTTGAGATAAATCACTTTCTCCGGGTTTTTTAGTCGTACACCCTGAGAAAGAAAGAGAAAACAAAATTACCCAAATTATCACACCGCTTTAAAGTATTGTAAAAATGTTCTTCGTGTCCCGCGTCTCCGTTGACTCCGCCCACACGTTTTCATATGCGACATAAATGAACCCAAGTCGACGGTTTTTTAGGTAATAAGATATATTTTTATTATTTCTAATATTGTAACTGGTGGAATTACATTTTAATGATTAAATAAAAACAAATTTATAACTTTATTCCACTTTGTTATAGGCTGAAACCGGTCCAGTCAAAAATAAAAAAGTAGAATAAAGTTATAAATTTGTTTTTATTTAATCAGATATATTTTTGTTTAAAACAATACTGTAAAAAAGTGGTCACACGAATAAACAAAAAACATTATGTCGACATGTGCTATGAATGTATGTATAAATACCCTAGCCCTAGTCCTAGCCACGCCCAGATCTAGCCGAGTCCGGAAAAACTCATCAAATTTGACTACAGCAGCGCTCTCTCTTGTACATTATTGCTCTGAGGATAAACATGTTTCCTTATTTCATATTTTACATCAGATATTTATGTTTTCTGATCAACGCTAACGGCTGTCGGTTGTTTATTCAATGTTTCATCACCACAGCCAAAATTAAATGCTCTGATTCACTGGCAATATGCATCATAACTATAAAGCAAAAAAATCTGCTTGCTGAAACAACACAAACTGTCGAACGGCTATCCCTGCCGTCGTAAAATTTTCAGTTAAAAAAAAAATTAGGCTTACGCAACTGTTTTCAGCTCCTATCTTCGTTTACTTTACTATGAAGCTTTGAAATATGAATTTATTTTCGAAAAACAAATACAAGACGTTATATATTGTTCCCACCATACGTTTAAATCTATTTTAAAGACACCAGTAGTCATTATTTGTTATTTCACATTTAATTAATAATATAAAGAATATTTGCGGCACGTTTCAGAGTGGTAGATACTTTCAGTATCGCCCTGGTGAAAGATCACCATTCATAATCGAAACGTTGCCTGAAATCGCTTCAACCGTTTTTGATGAACAGATCTGAATAGCCAGGTACTTCCTAAACTTTCTCTTCCCCAGCTCCTTCCCTTCCCCACTACCTTCAGCCTCACAACACACCCCCATTGGGGATGCCATAGTCACACTGGGTCCAGACGGTTGGGAGCAGTTGGGACTCTTGTGCGGTATTCACTATAAAAAAATAAAATATGTACCCTGATGATGCTTAGGCTAAGTGAAGCCGGTCAGTCATTAAAAAATAATTAAATCTGTAGTCTAATACAAAGTCATTATTTCATTTTCATAAAATATATCAAACCACAAAGTGATTGCTTTCTATGAAAAAAAAATAAAAAATCAAATGTATAAATTTCAAAGGGTTTTCATGGCAACTCTAAAGGCTCGACTTTAAGTCCTTGCGCTAATAACAAGAGGTCGCGGCTTCAATCCTGCCGAGTGCGTTCATTTGCTGTTATATGTCTGCACCTACGCACCGCACAGCATCCCAACAGAACTGGTCTGAAGGCTGCAGCCCGCATGATACGATTGCTTCAATCCTAAGTGGCCGTAAAGTTTCTTCAAATTAACTTGCGAATTATAAATTCAATTTCTCTTTAGCCAATCGACTCCGTGCCGTTGTTTCTTGTTATGCGAGTGTGTATTTTTAACTCTTAAATCTGCTTCCAGCCTTATTTAAATTCTAATTTAGTTTAACATTTCGGTTTCATCCTTTGAATTCAGAATAATTGAATAATTCACGCAAACCCCTCTTTTAAAAAAATAATCTACTAACTCTCAGTGAGATGCATAAAAAGGAATTTGAGTCCATTAAAAAAAATTATCAATATCCACCTTCAAACTAGTACTAATACCAGTATTTTTTAAAGTTAGTTTTCATAGTTATATTAATTCTCAAAGTTTTTTAGACGCCGCCAAAACGGCAGTATCTCAGTGGTATGGAACGGGGGGGGGGGTGACGTCATCCGTACAGTCAGAAGGGCAATTTGTTTGTTTGTTTTTTAATATTCAACAAGGAATTGCGGTACACTTTTTTTATCAATTTTAACCGTCTAACTTAATTAAGCCTGATTCACACCAACGTCCGGTTCCGCTCAGTGCCGATATTGTTCCGCAAGAAAACTTATTGATATGGTATGAATATCAATCAAGGAGTATGTGCCAAGACAAATTTGTGTGGCAGTATATCCTTCTGCCCACCCTTGTGATATTTAACTACTTATTTAGTTAAATAATTATTTTGAAGTGTAAAAATACTTACAACGCAGATTTTTTTTTTTTAAACCATTTTTTTTCACTAAATAATATTTATAATAATCAATAATTAATAAAAATATTATTTAGTCATAAAAAAATGGTTTTTGATTAAAAAAAATCTGCGATGTTAGTATTTTTACACTTCAAAATAATTATTTAACTAAATAAGTAGTTAAATATCACAAGGGTGGGCAGAAGGATATACTGCCACACAAATTTGTCTTGGCACATACTCCTTGATTGATATTCATACCATATCAATAAGTTTTCTTGCGGAACAATATCGCCACTGAGCGGAACCGGACGTTGGTGTGAATCAGGCTTTAATGGGTTTTTTATAATTTTTTAAACATCAAAATATCATACGAAAATTGATTTTTAACGTTGGATTTTTTGTATATCCCTCCAAAAACAGCGCATTACACGGTATTTATCTTTGACGTAAACTGTCGTTATCCAGCTGTCAGTCGCGTATTTTGTTGACTTGTGTTTTTTCTTAAATTTTACCGCTTTTAATTTAACATAAACTTCTAAAATATCAGGAGATAATACGTATTACTATTGGATAGTACCGATGTTTAAAAATACAAACATTACTGCAATTTATCATTGTTCCAAGAAATGCAGTTTTACGTATTAATGGTGTAATGCCAATGAAGGCGGCATCGCATCGTACGTAAACGGTACATTTGTCGTAGGAGTTCGTTTGACTAATCATGAAGCGTTTATATTTTATGACGTTTTTACCAATTTTCAAGAAGCATTTATTAATTCTAAGAATAATAAAATGGAAATATATATTCAGAATCGGTGTTTTTTGATCTACATGTACATATTTTTTTAAAGTCATAATATTTTTCACTCAACTTCCTTGTTGAGGTATGTCTACTACACTGAAAAGATAATCCCTAGAAGATTTTAGAGAAAACTGATGTCTTAGAGCAGTGATTCCCAAAGTGGTCTATATCGACCCCCTGGGGTCTATTCCGACTTGCGAGGGGTCCACGTCAATGAAAAAAAAAAAATTGGGGGTGCATGAGACGCAAATGGGGGTCCACGAGAGTAGATTCCATTTAGGCAGGCCGTCACCAAAATGTTGGCTTCCCGCAAATGTAATAATCCTCCTCACAGATAGTACCTTACGTAATACTCTCTTATAATAGACATTAATTCCCTAATTATTTTAATTATAATAATTTTTGTCGATTTGCTAGTACTTTTCGATTTCGAATCTCTACCGACTAGTGCTTTTTTTTCGGAGAGGAATTTTTGTTTATTTGCTAGCACTTTTCGATTTGAGATCTCTACCGACTAGTACTATTTTTTGGCGAGTTCAACTTCAATTGAAGTGTTCATCGCGAAGGGTTTATTTCAAACAACTAGCAGTTCCTGAAGCGTTCACAAAACTTTGAAGATTTTCCCAACGCTAAAAAAAACAATATTAGGAAAGCAGGGGGTCTACACAAAACAGAAAAAAATCGGCAATTGGTCTACGGGACAAAAAAGTTTGGGAACCTCTGTCTTAGAGTAAGAATATATATGGAGAGAGAGAACCTATACAAATTTACGAAAAATCCCTCTCCGGGTTTTTAAATCGTTAACCGTGAGAGAGAAAGAGATAAGACAAGTTCTCACACAATATAGCACCGCTTTTACTCCGCCCACTACGTTTTGTTATGCATATTACTGGACAGAACTCATCGGTATATCCTACATTTTTGTTTATAACAATACTGTGAAAAAGTGGTTATACAAATAATCAAAACACGATGTCGACATGTGCTATGAATGGATGTATAAATACCCTAGCAACGCCCCAGTCAGGAAAAAAAAACATCAATCCTGACAACACTAGCGCTCCCTTCTGGTATATTATTGCTCTGAGACTGATATCGCCTATTTAGGGTCAGCACTCAGAATGACGCGAAACAATACAAGTAATACTACAAATGATTTATCTGCAAATTTTCTATGAGTATTTAGAAAAGTGTCCGAGGTTTCCAGTGAATTCAATTCAATTTCAAGCAACGTTTCGATTCTGAATGGTGGTCTTTCACCAGGGCGTATCTTAGAGTATCTACCACTCTGGAACGTGCCGCAAATATACTTTTTATTATTTTTATATGATTTAAATGTGTTATGACACATATTAATTAAATAAAAGTTATTGGCGTACGCTGGGTTTGAACCCGCGACCTTTTTTAGTAGTCGAGCGTCTTACCACTCGACCATGGAGGCCGTCGCATCATATTATGCGAAAATAATTTAATGCGGTCCGTCCTTTCTGCCTACCTCTGCGGAGAAACGGCGTGATGGTTAGTTAGTTACAATTGACAAAAACATCAATTTGTAAAACACAAGTGAGTTATTACAAAATTACTGTCAGCAAGGTACGACGGAAATTTTTATGAAAGGGAATCTGGCATTCCAGAAGTTTAAGCTTTTCTTCTCCACCTACTCTAAGAGTATTTTCATAAATTTGTATTTAATTAATTTGATTTTCTATCTTAGCTTTACAAAAATAGAAATCCTTTAACATAAACCACCTTTACAGAAATTTATTCCAATTTTTCTACCCAATCGACAACAAAGTTTTGAATTCATTCGTGATTTTACAAGTACTGTTGGTATTTCAATTGTTTGAGAAATTCTCTAAAACTCATTAATATTGACATTTTTCAAGTAACCTGAAGCGAAATCACTCGCGTGCAAATGAAACCCGTATAGTGAAACCAATACCAGGTGTTGAATTCTCGGGATTAGCCACTGTACGTTATTGCTAATGAACACTGAAGGTTTAAAATGGGACTGAGAATGGGTCCGAGGATTCAATTTGATTATCAGGTAGCCAGAATCACAATATGACAGGATGAATGGGACACTTTGAAGTGTGACAGAAAAAATTACAGCAGGATGCCAGTAGAATGAACACAGTTAAATGCATTCAATTATATTGTGATATCAATGAACGTCTTGGATTAAACGATGAATGGAAATTCAAAGCTACGACAAGAGGTTTATATATCTAGAAATCATGTTCACAAAACGTTTTTATGTTTATTTATTTATTTAGTAAAGAAAAACATGATTGACATTGTTTCAAAAGAAGGTTTTGACTTTCCAACTAAGAGGATTTTCCCGTTTAAGGACCGTCAAATTAAAAAAATCGTAATATTATTATAGTAGTTGATGCCAATATGGGTTTTATCGGTGCAAGAAAAAACATAATTGGCATTACAGTGTAAAGATAAATAAAAAAAATAATGCAAAATACCACTATAAATAATTAGCACAGAAAGTAAAAAACTGAAATCGTCATAAAAGTGACGAGACTGGAGATTAAAATAATAATAATGTAATACGTAAACAATACAAAGCTTAATAAATTTCAAATAAGTAAAGTGTAAGTATGTTATTGCAGCGTAATGTAGTTACAATTAGTTATATTATTATAGAAGATTTGAAAAAAGAATATACTACATGGCATAATAACAACAACAAAAATGAATGATAATAACAATGGTATAACCTTAGATTACATAGAGTGGTACCTATCCAAGGCAGTGTAGTCAGTTTTTGATGATTTTTGCCGGACTCGGCAGACCTGGGCGTGGCTAAGACGAAGCCTAGGGTATTTATAAATCCATTCATAGCACATATCAACATAATGTTCTTGTTTATTCGTATAACCACTTTCTCACAGTATCGCTATCAATAAAAATATAGCATATAAGCTAAAAACCGTTTAATTGTGTTCAGTTTAGTACCATAATAATAAATGTGGGCGGAGTCCCATGGTGACCCAGGAGACCAAGATCATCGTTACAGTACATAGAAGCTATGTATTATATTTGATGTCTCTTTTTCTCTCGTGGTTTACGACGTGAAAATCCGGAGAAAGTGATTTATCGCAAGTTTGTATAGGTTGGGTAAAAATAATTAGCTTTCCCTCCATATATTGTTACTTCAAGTGTATAACCATAAAATTAGTAAGCAGGTGTAAATAGTAAATTACAGCGAAATGGGAAATATTTTTATTTTTACAGCAATTATAACTATAAAAGGTGCAAATAAATAATAACATTCACGACAATGAAGTTGTAATATATAATGTCGTGGACTGGCTTGCACAGTAATTGGATTAAAGAAGCAAAGTTCGGTCTTGCTGTTAGATAAGCAATAATCGTGCCATGTTCAGAGTTATATCGCAGAAGCCATTCATTGTCTGCCAAAGGCATGTCACTGACAGCTCCGTTGTCACCTCTCCCTCTTTCTCATAAACAACGCATGTTATAGAAAGAAGCGTTACAACTGAGCTTTAGCGACATGACCACATTGTTAAGAAGTGTAAAGGCTTTACACATACACAGAATTCATTTATAAAATATTTTCATGATCGTCACAAATTGTTTTTCAAAACAATAGATTACTACTCAAAGCAGCTTGTTCGTACAAAATATTTCAATATATTTTTGTGGAATAAAATTTTGATATGTTTTTCCTGAAACATTTTTTTTATTACTCAAAAAAACATATCGACAAAAAGCTAAAAAAGTATTAAACTTTTGTCGCTTGAGTCGTCTTCTCCCAAATGGTAAATATATTTTAGAAGTCTTCAGAATCAAACGAGTGTCGGTGCATTCGACGAAGAAAAAAAACTGATCAAAACTGCATATTTAACTCATATTTGACCGAAGTGTCGCTTAAGCCCTTTTGCCATTTCAGCGACGATATGATACCGCACGGGGCGTGCTGTCCATAGAGGCTGCACAACTGTTTTCATTACAAGAAAAGAAAACTGACAATTAACATTAATTTCGCACAAGAATCCAAACAGCCTGGAGTCACTTGGACAATGAATTGAACCCTGGTTTGTGGGAATGTTGTGTGGCTTAAGGAAGTGGTAAGAGGGAAAGAGACGGGAGATGAAGCTTAAACTATTAAGATCTGGACACTATACATAGCTAAAGTCATTTCAAGCAACGTGTCTATTATTAATGCTGGTCACTCACTGAGACGTATTCCATATATTCATCTGGAACTAAGGTGCAAAAGATATACCTACTTTGTTGTAATAATTTTTTTTATGCATTGAATAAACTCATATTTGGAAAACGCAACGTTAGGGTCTAAGGCCAAAGGGTCTAACCTCAGAGCAATAATATACCTGGAGGGAGCGCTAGTGTAGTCAGTATTGATGATTTTCGCCTGACTAGGGCGTGGCTAAGGTTTAGACATCCATTCATAGCACATGTCGACATAATGTCTTTGTTTATTTTAACCACTTTTTCACAGTTTTGTTATAAACACAAATAGAGGATATAACCTAAAAAACCGTTCTGTCCTGATATGTTGCATAACAAATCTAACACTATGACAGATGTCGCCAAATAAATAAGGCTGCAAAACGGAACCTTGTGGGATTCCGCAACCAAGTTATTAAAATGCTTTATAATGATCGGTATTTTCCATTCATGGTGAAACACACATAAATATCGATGCCTCCCAAGCGATAAAGGCCGCTTGGAAACGACTACAGCCTTAACCTTATAACCGCAGTGCTTTGTACGTTTATTTCTACTCTGTCGTCTTCTGGCATTCTACTTGCATCCTGCCTTATAAAATAAACTGCATCCACACTAAATCCATGCTTGTTGCTACCCGTATCAAATAACGGCAGATAATGCAGCCGGTCTTTTCGCCATAGCCAACTACCTACCAAACCACTTGGCACAACTTGCTGCAATGATCCATTTTATTAATGAAACCTTCTTTAATCTATGCATGCAGAAGATCTGTTAGTGCCTCTTAAAAAAAAACCCTCAAACGGCGTCCTTATTAAAAACGAACGAAACACTAAAAAGCTGTTTGGCTGAAGCAGCAAAATCTCTCGAATTATCTATTCTGGCTTCATGAAATTTGCGCAGCTTTTTCTGTTTGAAATTTCTAGGTCAACCTAGCTTTATTCAGTTCTAAAAGTTATTTTCGTCTTAGACTTATTTACATTCTATCTTGTAAAAATAAGAGAGGACGCCATATCGTCGTCGGAAAACCAAAAGGGCTGAAACACCATTTTGGGAAGTTAACACCAGTGCCCTTTAAAGTTTTTTTTGTTATTTTACAGTAAATTTCATAAGTCTTCAGTACCTAGTTGGATTTTGAAAAAAAAAGTTAAGCTGAGAAAAATCCCAAATTTATGTCGCTTTAGTCAAGTCTTCTCCCAAATGGTAATAATAATAACAACAGTGAACTTATATAGTGCAGTTTTGTGATATTTCACCTCAAGTGCGCTTCATACTAAATTAATTACGCTAATAAGATTAACTAACAAGGAAAAAAATAAAACATTGTGTACAAATTAAAACTATATAAAATATATTTTAGATGGCTGAAGAGCCACAAAAGTCTTCAGAATCAAAAGATAGTCTTAGCTGTCGATGCAGAAAAAAAAACTGATCAAAACTGCATATTCAACTCATTTTGGACCAATGTGTCGCTTAAGCCCTTTTGCCTTTCCAGCGACGATATGTTTGTTTATTTTTATTATTTACTATCCATTTTCTAGCGTAGGGCTGAGTGATCACGGCATACGCCATGCTACAGCAAGAAGCCAAAAAACATGTAGATATTTCTTTTCAAAAATTCTACCAGCATGTTTGTAGAGCTCCTAATAAATTTTCTGTTAATCAGTTTTCTGACACGTTTCGTCCCTGTTTTCCCCATGAAATGATAATTGACGTACTAATACAGGACGTAAACACCCAGGCCATTCGATAACTTAACAAACACGCGATTACAACGCAGATGAAGTGACATCTGTGTCGTAATGTAATGTCACTTCAATGTCGTAATGTATTAACCCAGTGGTTTATTATTTCAAAAAAATATTTTTTATTAAATGGCGCTTCAGCCCTTTTGCTTTTTCGGTGACGAAATCTGCCGAATTTTAAAACTATCGAACTAAATTCCGCCACAGTATCTAGAATTACTAAAGTATATTATTCAAAATTCCGATTGGTATTTTGTATCTCCTTAACAATTTAGCAGTATAGCCAATTCGTCGACAGCGTGCAACATATTATTTATTGAATAAATCGTAGTCCGAGTAGTATTAATACCGCTGACCTCCGATAACCCGAAGATTCGCTTTGGAACAACCGTTTCTGTTCTCAGTGCGCATGCATATAAAAAAGGTCACGTCAGCTAACCAGTCAGCAGTCGGCTGGTCACGTGCAAGTTCAGATTTCTTGTAAACAATTAACTCTAAATAATTTAATAATTGAAAAATAAACTTTTCAGATTCCTACCTACCTATAATGAATTTCAGTAGACATTATTCCATATATGAAATGGGTGGATTAAAGCAATTAATATTTTTTCTTGGCAAGTCAAGTTACATTTTTTTTTTTTTTTACATGAATACCGCACAAGAGTCTCAACTGCTCCCAACCGTCTAGAGCCAGTGAGACTATGGCATCCCCAAATTGGGTATGTTGTGAGGCTGAAGGTAGTGGGGAGGGGAAGGAGATCGGGAAGAGGAAGGTTGGGAACTACCCGTCTTGGAGTAACAAATATGGATAGAGAGCTAATTATCTTTACCCAACCTATACAAATTTGGGATAAATCACTTTCTCCGGGTTTTTACGTCGTACACCATGAGAGAAAAAGAGAACAAAAATTTCGCAAAATATCACACCGCTTTTATGTATTTTAAGGATGTTCTCCGTCTCCCGCGTCTCCGGCGACTCCGCCCACACGTTTTGAAATGCGACCAAATTGGACACAACTCAACGGTTTTTAGGTTATAGGCTATATTTTTGTTTATAACAATACTGTGAAAAAGTGGTTATACAAATAAACAAAAACATTATGTCGACATGTGCTATGAATTGATGTATAAATACCCTAGCACTTGTCCTAGCCACGCCCAGGTCTAGCCGAGTCCGGCAAAAATCATCAATACTGACTACAGCCTGTATATTATTGCTCTGAGCGTCCCGTGATAGTTCAGGGGTAACAACTTGTTAATACATATTAAATGTAATGGGGTGACTGCGTAATTGGTGCCGATTGTTGCGCATTGTTGCGCAATTTAACACGCCTATGCGACGAATGCAACAGCTGGAAAACACATAATCCGATGTCGCTGATATATTTAACACGTCAATATCAAATTATAAGTCTCATTTAGTACAGTTGTTGTCATCTGGCAGAGCTAAACTAATAGTTGGACCTGTTATTTAATATTATTTATTCTTTTACAATATTTTTGAACCTGTAATTTAATAAATATTATTAGTTTTTTTCATCTACAGTGTTTTGTATCTGCTATTCAATACTCTTTTTTTAAATTTTTTTTTTTTTTTTTTTGCACTAATGAGGCTATTGTTTTAAAATAAATAAAAATGTTAACATTAGTATAAAAGCCTGTAACAGACGTAAATAAATAAATTATTGAGGATTGTCCCGATGATATGAGTAGGCAGCAAAATAAGAAAATTAAATTATAGCTACTAATCGAAGGTTAAATATACCTTATCTAACAATTATATTATCATCCTATCCATCTGAATATTAATCTGCTGTACAGATAAACAAACGGTTGACTCAAATGTGTAATACAGATTCGATGTCTGATTCTCGTATCGAATATTTCTACCTACCCAATTCGATACACATCTTACCTCGAATCCCTTGTTTTGATTTGATAACGAGCGCGAGCGTAGGTACCTACATGTTCTATTAAATTGCGGAAAATACAATAATTCTTTATTTACAGTTCGGTAAGGTTTAAATGTAGAATAAAACATTAGACTTCTTCAAGTATTCTTCAAAATAAAAGAAGAGAACACGCTGAAAATAAGCATTCGATATCTCTTCCCGCCGACTCTTGGGTGGCAACTGAGCTAAAACACGGAAAATATAAAAGTTAGGAAAATGTCTAAGGTTTCACATGCAAATGTCCCGGCGCGATGGCGCCCCGTCTCTGACCAAGCTTAAGTTCGACGTCGGAACTCGGAATCGTCCGCAGACGACCTTCGTATCTGGCAGGGTGTTGTGCCCGGTAGAGCAGCGTCATGCTGCGATCCGTTGAGACTCAGCCCTACGCCAAGAGATTCGCAATGAAAACATTTGTGTTAGCATAATTAATTTAGCATGAAGCGCACTTGAGGTGAAATATCACAAAACTGCGCTTTATAAGTTCACTTTTATTATTATTATACCTTGGTTCCTGGTAATATATCGAGGTTCTGTTATGTTAACTATGTACGAGTATACCAGATAAGCGTTACAAGTTTTAAAGTTAAAATTATTCTCCCAAAATTTGGTGTTTTAAACGCAGAAATATAGCACTGTCTAGATTAGTTGTTGCGTGCAGTCGGTTTAGTAGAGATAAGATTACAAATTCGATCACACTCTGAAGTTTGCGATAGCGATTTTGGAAAGATTTCATCACCCAACGATAGCGGTCGTCATTTTTTAAATGTATCCACAGCTCTTACTAATTTTGATTTGACCAAAAAAGGAAACTAAAAATTGAACAATTTAATTATTTATTGTTTTTATTTAACGCCCGTAGGACTTAACATTATTAATATACGAATCACCTTTAGATATTTTAATTTTAATGACATCCTTGTACTGTACTGCAAATTCAGAAAGGCAATTATTAAATTTGTTCTCATGCCTTAAAATCTAACAATAAAGTGACCTGCCAGGTATGCTTCTGCATATTATCTTTGTGTATAATATAAATAAATATTAATACGTCATATATTACAGGTGTAATAAGATATAGCCTAGGATTAAGAGAGACTAGGAGGGAAAATTAAGATATGCACAGTCCTTGAGGTGATTTTTCACAAAAACGGCGCTATACAAATTATTCAAATATTATTATTATATTGCATGTCATAAAATAGTAGGGTAAAAATAGGAGTAGTTACATTAGTGACTAAAACATTACGAACAGTAAAAACTTCATATTCATTCAAAACTAATTATATTATATTTAAATATTTATATTTTTGAAACTGTTGTTTCGTGGTGGAATTCAATTTAGATGATTTAATAATACATCATTTGAAAAAAAGAATCACTTTTTTACTAAAACCGAACCGGTTTCAACCTTTTATGGTCATCTTCAGACTGGTACATTCATTGCTTAGACTACGGTATTTATACATTTTGGGGGTGTCAAGGGTGGATAACAAGGATTTTACGTTCATTTTATTAGTCCTTATTGTAAGTCACTAGTTGAAAATATTAGTTGTAAGCCATTAGTAATAAATCTTAACTGTAAGTTATTAGTTATAAGCTTAAGTGATAAATTATAGGTTAGATAAATTAATTTGTAAAGCGCCCTTTAGGTGATTTTCCCACAAAAACGGCGCTATAAAAGTAATCCATTTATTATTATTAAGTACTTTTAGATTACGATTTTATAAACTGTAGATTTTTGTAAATATAACCAAATAATATAGGCTTCATTTTATATTGTAAAATGTGATTTTACAATGAATTTATATAATGAAAGGTTGGTGATTACTGATCGATTATGTATTTAGTGTTGGTATTTCCCACCTTCACCTTAGTTGCTAGGTTGTTATTCGCAACTCAATTTCCAATAATTTAGTAACTATTGCTCGCATTAGAGATATTTACAATATACATTAGTCGTTAAACTTAGGGAATAGAATTTATGTGAATAAAAATAAAGAAATATTTAACATCGGAGCAAGTGATTGATTATAGTTGATATATTAGCGGGGACTTAAGCGTTCGGTTCTGATTGTTTATTCGTTATGAACTTAGGGTTAAGTTTTTTAGTTAGGCAAGTTATTTCTATGGATTTTTGTCATTTGTTAAAGATATGAAGGACTTTCATATCTCTGTCCTTTTCAAAGGTGTGTTGGTTTTCTAATAGGTGTATCGCATCATTCAACAAGTCCCCTTTGCCATCCATCTAATTGGTGAAATGTTCCTTGAGGCGGGTTTTGAAAGCTCGTCCAGTTTGTCCGACGTAATATTAGGAAAGACGATTTGGGCAGTTCACTTAGTAAATCCCTGAGTTTTCCAGTTTTTCTCTTTTGTCTTTATTGTTAATTGAGATTAAATCTTAGGAATTTACACTACAGAAGTTTGTTTTACATTTGTGATTATTGGTTACCCTAGAGATTTCTGTGGATATTTCACCAATATAAGAGATTTTAGTCAATTTTAGTATGGTGAGTCCTTTCTCATTATCATGCTAAAGGCCTTGTGGGATTATTGTTAAGGTTAGCTTTTTGTTCCGTTTATTTGTTCAATACACTATCAATAGTTCCGCTATTTTATCCATTATTCTTTGCCACAGATTTTATAACATTTAATTAATTACTATTCATACAATTCAATGGCACGTGTAGAAGTGTTAGACTATAACTATACCTACCTAACAGATTACAACTATAATATAATAACCTAACCCTAACAATAATCTCACAAGGCCTCACGCATAGCGGTAAAAAAATCGTGGAAACATTTTTTCACTTTTTTTAATAATTTATTTACTTTATTCACACCAGTTAGCTAGTGTATTCATGTTTTGCTGAAGGATAAATGCATAATTCAAACATGTTGTAGTCTTGAAAACCTTTAGGTATCTGCAAATAGAATTAATTCAACATTATGGAAACACGATAAATAATTTATAAATGCATGGGGAGTACAATGTATATTGGGGAGAAGTGGCCTCAAACGAGAGCCTTGCGGCACTCCCGATGTTCCTTTAAATTTATACGAATGACAATGCTTTCAAATATTTTATGGATGGTAGACAATAGGTCTTAATTGAAAACGCAGTTTTTATCAATTTAAATATAGGTGTCAGGTGAAGTTTCAGTGGACTAGGAAATATTTCCGTTAGGATTGAAAGTTTTTTGTTTTGTTTGATTTTATGGATTCTATAACTGGCTGAGGCTTATTAAAAAAAACCCTTATCATGTCTATCTAACTAGTACTGCGGCTCATTAGGCCTTATTACTATCACTATCTGATGGTTGTATTTAATTGACTGAAGAATTATGTTGAAGAGGAGTTGTTAAAAACTGAACATATATATACCTCTACGAATGTCGGTGGAGATTTGTTAGATGCTCTCGATGTGATCGTGAAAAGGACGCTTAGATGGTTTAGAAATGTAGGTGTAGCAGAGTGGACAAACAAGCCGGACGTCTTGGGTTCAATTCCTCTACTAGCTAAGACCTCTATCACTGCACAAATAACATTTCCCGCCGATTATGATGGCGGTAGGAGATTTTAAAATATTGTTAGGTTATTCGTAACCCGAGAATATTTGTCTTTCTTTTCAGAGAAAAAAAGGATTGGTAACTTATTTTCTATCTATTTATTTCTTGTAACTAAATGATAATGATATCTTTTTAGTAGCTTGTGCGTTTTTTCCAGAATGGCTATTTACCACGTTACATAATATGGAAAGATTTTATCTTCGAAAACCGCGATTTTTTGTTGGGAATTCAACTATTTTTTTTTATTATTTTAAATGGCAGGAAACTTATTTGATTGATGGAGATATCGAGGAATTCGTATTTAACCTATTGAGTGATTTGGTCCCAGCCTTATACCATATAAATATAATTAATTAATTAATTTCTCTCTGCTTTTCTTTTGTGCGCTTTGATTATGTTTGTTTCTCTGAATATACAAGGAGAGAGAACTAAGTATTTTTACCCTAACTATACAAATTTACGATAAGTCACTTTACGTCGTAAACCGTGAGAGAGAAAGAGATAAGACAAGTCGTCACATTTTATTGCAACACTTTTCTGTATGTAAGCATGTTTTCCGTCTCCCGCGTCTCTGGCGACTCCGCCCACTGCGTTTTGTTATGCGACATAACAGGACATAACTCGATGGTGTTTTTAGGTTATTCCTTATATTTTTGTTTATAACAATACTGTGAAAAAGTGGTTATAAAAATAAACAAAAAATTATGTCGACATGTGCTATGAATGGATTGTTTAAATACCATAGCCCTAGCCACGCCCGAGTCAGAAAAAATCAACAATCCCAACTACAAGCGCTCCCTTTTGGTATATTTTTGCTCGGAGGTTTTACTTAAACCAAGTATTATTATTATTATTTAATGGCATGGCGAAGAATGGAAGTGACCACTCGCCACTGTCTAAAGGGCACAATTAGGTTTAGCAGACCCTAAGCCCTGCCGCTGTGATAATACAAACAGGTTCAACGGAAGGTATTTGTTTAGCTCCAATTTTCATCTCGATTTGAAGGAAGGGCGAGGGATCAATTGATATTCGGGATCTCCCTCCGAGTCTATTGTTAAGGTGCATTGGTACCTGTTTCCTGGCCGCGGGTTTTTTTATTGCAGGCGGCTGCATTGAAGGAATAGCTAGCTACCCGTCAGGTTTTATTGATACTGTTTGTGAATGCCTTTTTGCAATATCCGCCCGTCGGTTAATTATAAAAGCTCCATTCAGAACCTGCAGGTGATCTAAAATGTTATTGTAAATTCACTTGTTACGTTGGTAAGAATATTCTATTATATTCTGAAGGTGTTATTGGGAAACGAATTAATGTGCATTAAAAACCTTGAAATATGGACAGTAAATACTTACTAAGGTAATTTTATATACTTAGATATTTTGAATGGACTTTTATTCTATATATTTTATTTTTGATGTATTTTTTAATGTATTTATATTTTTTATCGTTACAGAACAAACATGTAGTCTATAGAATAATACATGTTAAAGGGAATTTTAGAAAGCGATGTTAGGATATAATTTATTAGACAGAAATACATTAAGGGATGCAATTAGGATACAATAGGAGATTGGTAAGAATGTTTAGTGACATGGGTAAGATGCGCATGTGCTAAACTGGTTGGCCCATTACAGTAGGTATATTTCCAGTAAACTCAAAAAAATTCTCATTATTTTTTAATCACCTTCTCAGTTGACGTTTCGCCTCTCTCTTTTCATATTATCTGTCTCTTTTAAATGTCATTCTATTGTTTTCTCACTGCTATCTTATTTTATTTTTCATTGTGTTCTCCCTCTGTATACCATATATATATATATATATATATATAGAACCGCACAATTTATATTTGTTTAGCCTAATTTTGTACCCTGATGATGCTTAGGCTAAGCGAAACCAGTCGGTCATAAATAAAAACAAAACTGTGGTCTTATACATAGTTATTATTTAATTTTCATTGAAGAATCTATGTCTTCTTCGTTTTCTTCCAGCACCATATACTGCTTTCCTACATCTTATTTATTTACTTATTTTATCTCTAGTTAGGAACCAGGCGATTTTTTCTGGTTTCTCAGACCTTGGACCGCAAAAGTGGTTGAATCGGTGACCTTTTCTGTCAAACGTCTATCCGCTGTCTAAGGCGAGCACGTCGCGCCCAATTTATAACCCGTGCTTTCTCGTAGAAGGGTTTTTTTGTACCACGAACCGTCCTTTTTTTTCTCCGAATACCAGTTTTGTGCTTTGACCGCCGCAACATGGCGCACTGCTAAAGCCCAGTGGCGTAGTAAGCTAATATTTAAAAAAATGTTTGTGATTTTTTCGAAATGGCTAGTCAGATTTCTTCATACTCCGTTATATTGAGACTTAATATTTCAGCAAGAAAGGGGTAGGTTAGTTTTTTTTTATTAACGATAAAAAATCCTTCTAGAGTGTATAGATTGATCTTTGATAGAAAATCACAGTCACGTGCTACTAGTTCTTAAAGGTGTAGAAGTGCTCTCATAAACACTTAATTACGAAATATACAGGGTGTCCCAGACCTCGACGTCAAGCCGGAAGCGGGTGATGGGCAGAGTCATGATAGTTATCAGAAAAATATTTTTTTCAAATCTAAGTTATGTATTTTAAAAATTTAGGCATTAAAAAAAACGAGAAAATCTACACAGGGTGTATACAATTTGGAATCCTTATTAAATGCGCCAACTTTTAAAGTTGCTTGCCAAGCTAGCGTAATACTTTTTTTTCAGTACAGACTGTTAAAATTGGGCGATGTTTTAATTTTGAAAACTTAGTTGGAAAAAAGTGGCATTTTCTTCCAAGGTAGATGGTTTAAAAACTTAGGCAACAATTTACAGAAGTATTATTGAGGATTACATAATTGAAAAAAAAAAAAACTGTAGTAACGGGAGTTAAAACACCATCACAGGTTGTAAATTTTAGCGGATTTTTTTAAATACCTATAATTTTTAAAATACACAACTTAAGATTTAAAAATATATTTTTCTGATAATTATTATGACTCGGCCTATCACCCGCTTCAGGCTTGACGTCGAGTTCTGGGACACCCTGTATATTTATTACGTAATTGGAATCTCAAACTTATGTTTCATTTTAACTAACTAAAAAACCAACCAACCATCACGCCGTTCACATTCATGCATCGTCTCATCATTGCTTCGTTCACATTCATACATCGTCTCATACAAACTCTTCAGTTATTTCGACTCTTCACGTGCCCCGATTCAAGTATTTGATTCACTCGATCGTGTCATGTCTTCCTCGGGCGTCCCCGACTTCTTCTTCCATTCACTTTCGCATCATATATTCTTTTCACACTCCTTTCTTCGTTCATTCGCTCTACATGCCCAAACCATCTAAGCGTCCATTTTAACGAAACCTCAATTCACATACCTTAGACGGCCTGCATGGCCGAGTGGTAAGACGCTCGACTACGAATCTAGAGGTCGCGGGTTCGATCCCGGCGTGCGCAAATAAACTTTATTTAACTAATATGTGTCATAACACATTTAATTGATAGAAAATAAAATATGGTAAATTACGTTGCTTAAAATGGCTTTAGCCGTGTTTGGTGACCAGATTGGAATAGCCAGGTACATCCCGACCTTCCCCTTCCTCATCCCCTTCCCCTCCCCACTACCTTCAGCCTCACTACATACTCCTAATGGGGATGCCTTTCACTGGCTAGACGGTTGGGAGCAGTTGAGACTCTTGTGCGGTATTCACGTAAAAAATAAAAAAATACCAAACCAAGGGCGTGACGTGATTATTTTAGAAAAATCCAAAATTATTTTTGCTGTCGATAATAATCTTTCGGATGAATACAAGTAAAATAATCTCCTCCCTGAAGTAATCACCAGAATTTTCAGGCATAGCAATTAATATACGAGGCCTGTTCAAAAGAAAAGGTGAATTTTGAATTTTCGCGGGCTGTGTACATTCGATTATCGTTTTTTTTGTTATGTTGGTACACATATGTTTATCACATGTTAGCATTATCAGCCATTGTGGATTAGTGGTTTGTTTTTGACAACTGGAAAGGTTAGTCACGTTCTTGTGTGTTCTTCGATTTTTTACTTTTGAAAAAAAAAATAGAATAAAGTGCTCCAACGCATTTAAAATGTTGACTGTGGCATTCGGCGAGTCTACTTTGTCTCAAAAAAGTGTTTATAAGTGGTACAAGCGCTTTACAGAAGGCCAAATTCACCTTTTCTTTTGAACAAACTCGTATATATATATTTTTATTATTTTTTCGACACCCCTGCATACAAATGTTGATAGACTTTTTAACGAATAGAAGTCTGTTGCTTCAACGAAATAGATCAGGCTACGAAGTTATCAACACGCCTCCCGCTGAAATACTAACATATAATATCAACTATACGTCTATATCCACGCGAGATCAAAATGCCGGATGTATAATGCGAATCCGTGCCGACTCACGCAGTGAGATCATCCAGAATTAAATTATAACGTAAACAATGGAGCTACAATCTACTGTGTACTGTTTGGTGCGCACTGTTAGGCACTTTAAACAGCTCACTAGAGTTAGAAGAACATTAATAGATTCGTGGGGCGATGCGTTTCGTCTGTGAATGAAATTTAAAATACGTACCGCAATGCACAATTGATATTGCATTTTTTAAATGTGAATACTGTACTAGAATCTCAACTGCTGCCAACCGTCTAAATAATAATAATAATAATGTTTTATTCCGGAAGGTATGCAGGAGTAGTGGAATCCAATACCTTCCATAATTGATATCAATACATAGTAATTATAATGTTAACAAAAAAAAATTAACAGAAATTCATGAGAAAAAAAATTAAATAAATTAAAAATTCAAATAATATAATTAAAAAAATATTAATGGAGAATATTAGGCCTCATTACTGAAAAACGCCATCAAAAGGGAGTCCATTCTGGCAGCGTTAAGATTGATGGGGCCAATAATTTACTCCAATGCGCTTTTATGCTAGAACTCGGGATCTGACGGGATTCCATAATAAGGTCATTTCTGGAGTTGATAATCCTTTCCCGCATTCCTGTTACCCTGCTTCTCATAAGGGCTGCAAATCCTGGAACTCGCCCCTCGGTGGACATACCGGAAGCACTGCACTGCCTGGGAAGAATGAACATCATGCGGTAGGCGTTGTTGTACTGGTCCCGAAACCAATGAGACTATGGCATCCCCGATTGGAATATGTTGTCAGGATGAAGGTAGTGGGGAGGGGAAGGATATGAGAAAGGGGAAGGTTAGGAAGTACCTGGCTACTCAGATCTGGTCATCAAACACGGCTTAAGTCATTTCAAGCAACGTTACAATTTTGAATGGTGGTCTTTCACCAGGGCGATACTGAGAGTATCTACCACTCTGGAACGTGCCGCAAATATATTATATTTTATTTTATGTCAATTAAATGTGTCATGACACATATTAATTAAATAAAATTTATTTGCGCACGCCGGGTTCGAACCCGCGACCTCTGGACTCTTAGTCGAGCGTCTTACCACTCGACCATGCAGGTGGTCAAAAATTATTTTTTTCTTTATTCATTATTTATTCAGACTAGGCCCATGCCCGTGTCGTAGCGGTCAGAATATTGTACAGTGTAATAAAAATAACATGGAAGTTAAGGATGTACATTGTCGGTGGAAAGGCAAAAGGGCATAAGCGACACTTTGGTCAAAAATGAGTTAAATATGTAGTTTTGATCAGTTTTTCTTTCTGGATCGAATGCTCTGCCTTTCGTTTGATTCTGAAGACTTTTGTGGCCCTTCAGCCATCTAAAATACATTTACCAATTGGGAAAAGGCTCGACTCAAGCGACATAAGTTTGGTATCACTTTCGGTATCGCCCTAGTGCAAACGTATCGTCGTATAGCAAACATATCGTCGCTGAAAATGGAAAAGGGCTTAAGCGACTATTTGGTCTTCCCCGCTCCCTACCTGTGAGATAGTGCCGTTTGGGCGGCGTTTAAAAAAATCAAATATTGAAAATTAATTTAACTATAAAAACGAACTTAAAAAAAAATTTAAAAAAATACTGGTATTCAAGTTTGAAGGTGGATATTGATAAAAAAAATTACTCAAATTTCTTATTGTTTCGAACATGGTGTTGTTGAACACGAAAATCGAATAGCGAAATTGTTGGATAGGTAGAGAATTTGGGTGAAAAACATGAAGGTAAGAACCTAACAAATTATCGTTTTGAAATCCAACACTATGCTAAAATTATACGGTTTTGCAATATTTTGGATTGCATCGCCTTTGAAATGAAAGATATTTTCTTAATATTTTAATGAAGTCGCTTGTGTTCATCGTCAATTATTTATTGCTTAAGAAGCACATATAACCAGAAACCACCGTGGCTGTAAATAAATGATTGTATCGTTAGTTTTAGTCATGCATAATCTTTTAATGATCCATGGCTACTTGAAATTTGTAACACTACTGTCTTTATTTAAGAGATCTTGAGCCGAGGGTCGGAAGTGTCACCTCATTAAAAAAGGAGTTGACTTCCTCCAAAATAGATAACCAAACCATCAAAGTGATTTTATTTTTTTCAATTTATCTATTTTGTGCTTTTGTCGGCTTTACTACATATATTCTATCGTTTTTTTAAATATATATTTCCTATCTATATTATTTATAAATTAACGGACTAAAGTTCAATTACAAAAAATACATATGAAACACGAAATGGAAAAAAGAGCAACAGAGAAGGAATAGCATATACGAGTATATAATAATAAATGAAGCGATGACAAAAATAAGGCAAAATAAACATAAGAGAGAACATTAAAGCCATGGTCTACTAGTCAAAGTTTTGGAGTCGTAAAGAATGACAAAAATAATTAAGACTGCTATCAAAAATTTCAAGACCATGGCTTGAGTTAACAAGTCTTGACATTCTGGACATTGGAGAGTTATACCCATAATTAGTATTGTGATGATTGAGGAACAGCAATTCATTGTTTCTGAGGCTACGGCAAGGAATGTTGAACTGGATAAGTTGCAACAAAGAAGGTGAGTCAATAAAACAATTAATAATTTTGTATATGAAAATTAAATCAAAGTATTTCCTGCGCTTTTCTAATGAAGATATTTTCAATAATTGTTAAATTTATCGCCCTTAGATCTTAGATCCTCCGATTTCCTGTCCTATATAACAATAATATTTGGATAATTTATATAGCGCCGTTTTTCTGAAAAATCACCTTAAGGGTTCTGTACAAATCTCAATCCCTAGACTATATCTCATTACTAACTACATGTAATCTATGGCATATTGATATTTATTTAAATTTTGTACAGACATAATATACAGAAGCATACTTACCTGGCAGGTCACTTCAGGTAAACACAATCATTTTAGTTAGTATTTATAAATCGAAGCCAGAGTTGATATGAAGACAGCATTCACACATATGCATTGCTTGCGTACAGCATGTTTCAAACATGTTAACGATCTTTTTTTGAACATTAGTAAATGCCACTCAATCAGATTTTTTAGAATTAATCATCCTTTCGACTATGAATATAAAATCAACAATATTTCCCTCACATCTGTCAACGAAATTAATGACCTCGGCATTACTTTCGATTCTAATTTATTTTTTCTCTCACACATCTATATAATAAGAAGTAAATGTTTAAAATTGCTAGGCTTTATTCTTCGAAATGACAGCGAATTTAGAAATATTTCAACATTAAAAATCCTGTATTCTTCATTAGTTCGAAGTCAAGTCGAATATAATTCTTCTGTCTGGTCCCCTCACTTTGAAATCCACACCAAAATTTCTAAGATACATTAACTACAAACTTGGTCTACCTATTGAAACAATAAATTATAATTATTTAATGAAAGAATTAGAATTATTATCCCTCTCAGATAGAAGGCTTATTTCCGATTTGACTTTTATTTTTAAAATTGTCAATGGTATTATAGACAGTCCTGATTTACTAAGCTTAATTATATTCTATGTATTATTTCTAATTTTGAAACTGTTAATTCGTGGTGGAATTCTATGTATTATTTCTAATTTTGGAACTGTTAATTCGTGGTATTTGTTTTATTAAATCATCTTCTATGTACCCAACAGAACCACTCGATTCAAAATTCTTTTTTAGTGTAACAATAATATCAGGACTGAGTCATTTATGGTAGATACTCGCTTGTACCTAGATTGCATACAGTGGGTAATTCTTTCGCTGAAATAGTAGATATATTCAACTGGACTGAACAAGAAGGCTATAATAGCATACCTTTTCAAAAATATTACTGTTAATTTATTGTATTATAATATTTCAATTAACTTACTTATGTTTTTGGTTGATAATCATTTACTGCATGTTATTTTTGTCACTATTATTTTATATTATGTATTACACAGTTATGTAAAAGCCCATAAGGGCGTATATAATGAAATAAATAAATAAAAAACTACAATTTTCGGATACGTTACGTTAAAGATCTTTCGAATATTCAAATACGAACAAAGTAAACACTTGTTGTCACCTTTTCGCCAATTACAATAAGTTGGTGTAAGCAAGACAAAAAAGTGTATTTGACGACCTCCGCGATCGAACGGTTAAGATCCTCGACTACAAATCCAAAGGTCGCGGGTTCAAATCTCAGCGTTCGCACTATTTGAAGAAATAAATATTTAATAAGAAATAAATATCGGAAAAGTTTTCAAAGGAAACATTGTTATTTTAGGCTACTTTGAACATTGCAAAGGCCTCTGCAGTAACATGTAACACATGTTTTTATGACTGTCTGCTTCATATCCTCCAAGATGCATATAATTCCTATAACACTAATTAGGTCCGCACGTCAAGTATTTGACATGGACCGCGTTCAGATACTTCTCAAGGATAAAGGAAGCCAGACAACAGCGACTGCTTTTATCATCTTCCTTTTGTTGTTGTCTTTTATGTTCAAAGCTCAAACTTGCCAGTGACCGATGGATTTGCAATTTTATGACATGTGTGTTCTTAAAACAATGACCTTTCCTAGAAGCGTTGTTCCTTGCTCAGAGCAAGAATATATATGGAGAGATAGCTAAAAAATTTTACCCAACCTATACGAATTTACGATAAACCACTTTCTCAGGGTTTTTACGTCGTAAACAGTGAGAAGGAAAGCGACAAGACAAGTTTCTTACATAATATAGCATCACCATTCGGTATGTAAATACTAATAATAATAACAGTGAACTTATATAGCGCAGTTTTGTGATATTTCACCGCAAGTGCGCTTCATGCTTAATTAATTATGCTAATAAGATTAACTAACAAGGAGAAAATAATACATAATATGTATACAAATTAAAACTATCTAAAATAATGATCGTTATCATAAATCACGAGAGAAAAGGTTCAGAAATGGGTATAACAGTGTATGTGTACATCAACAGATTAAAAAACAATTTACTAGAAGCTAAGGGTATAAAAATTCAGATGAAACAAATTAATTCATATAAACAAATTTGTCAAATCAAAGAAAAGGAAATATAATTGAGGACAGTTAATATGTGGGCACTTAAAACATTAATATTCAAGTATTGTAAGTAAACGATTCTAAAAATGCAAACAGTGTAAATATAGCAAGTAACAAAAGAAAATAAATATTTTATGACAATGAGTATATGGTTTTCAGTAGATAGTGAGGACGTTGAGTTATAATGATAGAAGAACCATGTTCTCCGTCTCCCGCGTCTCCGGCGACTTTGCCCCCTACGTTTTGATATGCGACATAACTGGACATAAATAACTCAACGATTTTTTAGGTTATATCCTTAATTTTTGTAAATAACAATGCTGTGAAAAAGTGGTTATACAAATAAACAAAAACATTATGTGGACATGTGCTACGAATGGATGTATAAATACCCTAGCCCTACTCCTAGCCACGCCCAGGTCTAGCCTAGTCAGGCAAAAATCATCAATACTGACTACAGAAGCGCTCCCTCCTGTATATTAATGCTCCGAGGTCCCTTGTTTGTGCAGTGTGTTGTGGGCGTGTTCGTGTTGTCGTAGTAAGGTCATTTTTTCCTTACTTCTGATGAAATTGCCATTATGTATGCGAATTAAGTGAGATATACGTATTTCTTCGGATTTCATAAATAACTTTAAACACTTACCTTTTTGAACTACCAAAATTATTTCACGAGCAGGTAATAAATATCATTGGCCTGTATGTAGACACTTCTAACTAACTAACCATCACGCCGTTTCACCGCAAGGGTAGGCAGAGAGGACGGACCGCCACACAAAACTCTGGACCTCTCTTATATCTTATCTTTTTTTGTTTTTAATTGCTAACCTTATTTGCGTTATTATATCATATATAGTGCGTCACACTACTTCAGTTTGTACTTATATAACTCCTTTAGATATATAATACCTTGTCTATATGTGAGATGTACATAAATGTTTAATTTATTTTTTTACACTATGCAGGTATCTACAATATTTTTAAATCATTCATCTCCTAATGTATTTGGTGAACAACTGTTTTTTTATGAGATCTTGTTAAATAAATAAAACTGTATCGGCACACATTCCTCGCTCAATTTACAATCAAACGTCATATCATACAAACTCTTCTGTTATTCTGGCTCTTGGCATGGCCCGACTCTAACTAACTAACCATCACGCCGTTTACTGCAGAGGTAGGCAGAGAGGACGGACCGCCATACAACTCTGTCTTGGCAGGGCACACACTCCTTTCTTCATTCACATTCATACATCGTCTCATACATACTCTTCGGTTATTCTGATTCTTCACATGACCTGATTCAAGTATTTGATTTACTTAATCGTGCCATGTCTTCCTCGGGCGTTCTCGACTTCTTCTTCCATTCACTTTCGCATCATATATTTTTTTCCCGAACCACCTAAGCGTCCCTTTCTTGATCCTATTCATTATGCTTACATCAGCCTTGCATTCTTTCCGGATATCCACATCTTTAACACGGTCTCGACTCGAATATTTGATTCACTTGATCGTGCCATGTCTTCCTCTGGCGTTCCCGAATTCTTCTACCATTCACTTTAAAAGGGCATTTCGTGACATTGCTTGAGTAGGTTTATGTATGTCAAGAGGAGTAATAACACCATGCTATGTATGAGTGTGAATGAAGCAAACATAGAGTCGTTTCGTTTGGCGTTTCTTCCTCTCTGCCCACCCTGCGAGGGATTCCGTGATGGTTAGTTATTTAGCAATTAATTTAACCACCAGACATTACGGATGCTGCTAATTTATTAATTGATCAAAAGCGAATCTCCCTTTCTCGGAATGAAGTTTAAAACCAAACGCATGTTATTCATTAAACTTCTACTCCGAGCTTTAGTTTCAGAATCCACAGAAAAAAAGTTTTGGGAACAGCGTTCGTGTAATTCAAAACGCGTGAACTTTACCCGTCAATCATGTTTTGTTGCTTCAAGGAAACGCATTCAAAATACGTATTTTATTATTTATTTTCCCCCAACTTAGCCAAGATGAGGAACACGTGTTTCCATAGAGCGTGAGAAAACATTGAATGTTGTTCTGGAACGAATTGCGTAGAAAAAAGTTTATTTATTCTCATAAGGCGTAATAGTTTCCTTAGATCGATATGATACTAATAATAATAACAGCGAATTTAAAAACAGTTTTACAAATACATTGTAAACAAACACAAAAACTTGTAATCATAATTATACAAAGACAACAAACTAACTAACAATCACGCCATTTCCCCGCAGGGGTAGGCAGAGAGGACAAACTGCCATACAACTCTATCTTGGCACACACTCCTTGCTTCATTCACATTCATACATCGTCTCATACATACTCTTCTGTTACTCTGACTCTTCACATGACCCGATTCAAGTATTTGATTTACTTGATTGAGTAACCTATACAACCTATGCAAACTTGCGATAAATCACTTTCTCCGGGTTTTTACGTCATACACTATGGGAGAGAAAGAGACAACAAATATAATACACCGCTTCTAAGTACTGTCACGATGATCTTGGGCTCCTGGGTCACCGCGGGACTCCGCCCACATTTTTTTATTATGCCACTAAGCTTGACACAACTAAACTGTTTTTTAGGTTATATGCTATATTTTTGTTGATAACAATACTGTGAAAAAGTGGTTATACGAATTAAAAAAATATTTTGTCGATATGTGATATGAATGGATGCATAAAAAAGTCCTAGCCACGCCCAGGTCTGCCGAGTCCGGTAAAAATCATCAAAAACTGACTACACTTCCTTGGATAGATACCACTCTATATACTCTAAGAGCGGGACAATCGTTCTAACGTTCAGGCATGACGATGACTTTGCTGCATTTCTTGCATTCTTTGCTTTTCACTACTTATAAGACCGAATTCTCATTTCACAGTTAACACACCATAACCCTCTTTGTGACCATCTGGTCGATATTCGTCAAATGTTTTTGGCTTTATGATTGTCCAAGCTACTGCCTGTATGCACTAACATGCACTGCTACTCTGATATGCACTCAAGTCATGCTTCTTATTTACCGTTTTTATGTTTACTGTGACCAAATCATTTCTCGTGATTCTCTTAGTATGTATAACAGCAGTGCATGTCAGTGATCCTAAACCTTTTTCACACTACTATCCCGAGCTCAAGTCCAGATTAAAACTGATAAAAAAACTCTTGGCTAATATTTATAGCGCCATCTTTGTAAAATATCTCTTCAGAAGCTCTGTAGAAAGCTAGAAAAAATAAATAGGCACGTTTCAGTGTGACCACCGTTCAGAGTTGAAACGTTGCTTGAAATGGCTTGAGCCGTGTTTGGTGACCAGATCTGAATAGCCAGGTACTTCCCAACCTTTCTCTTTCTAATCTCCTTCCCCTTCCCACTACATTCAGCTTCACAACGTACCCCAATTGGGGATGCCATAGTCTCACTGGCTCTAGACGGTTGGGAGCAGTTAGGACTCTTGTGCGATAATAAATATTTATAAAACATTTTTTTTAATTTTTACATCGCTCTACTTTCGTACATTTTAACTTTCGCACACATTTCAGGAATCAATTACGTACGAATTTCGAGGGCCGCCTGTATTAAACAATGTTTTTATTTATTTTTAAACCTGTTTTAGTGACAGGAGTTTCAGCGCCACGACCCTTGGATAGAAAAGCGGAAGAACTCACAATTTAACTGTAGATGTGAGAATTAAACAAAAAGTGGAACGTGAACATTGGTCAAAATAAACTAGTCAAAATAAATAAACAGGTTCGCCAAGGCCTCATGTATGACCGTATTAAAAATGTGGAAGGCTGATGTGAGCATAATGAATAGGATCAAGAAAGGGGCACTGAGATGGTTTGGGCATGTAAAGCGAATGAACGAAGAAAGGAGTGTGAAATGAATATATGATGCGAAAGTGCATGGAAGAAGAAGTCGAGGTCGCCCGAGGAACACATGGCACGATCAGGTAAATCAAATACTTGAATCGGGTCATGGGAAGAGTTGGAATAACAGAAGAGTATGTATGAGACGGTGTATGAATGCGAATGAAGCAAGGAGTGTGTGCCAAGACAGATTTGTATGGCGGTCCGTCCTCTCTACCTGCGCTTGCGGAGAAACGGCGTGATGGTTAGTTAGTTAGACAAGGCCTCACTTATCACAGCAGAAGTTAAATAATCTGAAATAAACTACCTTTATTAAATTATTGTTTCACCTTGCTAGGCCATTGATAAGATTCCACTGATAAAATAATACACCGCTAAGTTATAAGAAATTCTTGAACCGGTATTAATATTTTGAAGATAACAATAGTTTTTATCCTCTGTATTAATAATACACAACACGCCATCTGTCAATCAGTCAAATGAGATTACGTCCCTTCTTGAAAATATCTGAGATCTCATCTAACACAACTTGTTTAATTTCTTTTATCTTAAAACAAGTAATCATCCAGTTTTAAGTTTCGCGTAGGACGATTAAACGCAAAGATAATTGCTTTATGACTTTATTTTATTTCCGAGATAACTTGCGAAGATAAGGCATGCAAATTGTTATCATTCGACATCATTACCGGCCCTCCGCACCTGCGACCATATTCTTGTGAAGTCTAAGGCAGTAGACTCTTAGATCAGCAACGTCATCGGCTATCGGAAGGCTGATAGAACCCAAACGCAATCCAAATACTAAGTTTGGAGATTGCGCTGCAGGAGTGTCGGGGCCGAAGGCTTGGAATAAACTCCCCCCGGAACTAAGATGTATAACGAGCCCAACAGAATTTCGGTCCAAACTGACCTTTTCAGACTCTCATATCCTTAAATTCATCAGAAGAATCTCAACATAATCTGTCTCTCGACGAATCACCTTTAGATATACAAATTTTAACCAAATCCTGTACCGTACGACAAGTTCAAAAAGTTAATTTTTTTAATTTCGCTCCCATGCCCTAAATCGAAAAAAAAATAAAATTAAGTTAATAGGTGTGTCTATCTGATGGGACCTGCCAGGTAAGTATGTTCATGTATATTTTCTTATTTAAACTAGGAATTAATATGTAATAATAGAAAACAAGATCTGTACAGCGCCCTTGAGGTGATTTTTCACAAAAAAGGCGCTATACAAATCACCAAAATATTATTATTATTATTGCGAAATCTAAGATTCGATCGAAAGAAATATTTAAAAAATCCTTCTCTCATAAATCTTTACTTTTCAATTTATTATTATTCTAATAACCACTTTCTCAAGTCTCCTGTAATTGTTCGGTTTTGGTTGCCTCATCGTTGAACTGTTTTATGTACATTGCCTATTCTCCCGTTTTTTTTTGTATGTTTTATTGTTTCTGTCGTATTCTATTGTTCATGCGTTCTGTTGTTATTGCTTTGTATATTTACCAGTAGAACCGCTTTGTCGAATACTTTCCATCTCTTTCAGGTTCAAATTATTTGACACCATTATTGCTGCATTCAAATTTGTAAATTAATAATAATAATAATATTTGGATAATTTATATAGCGCCGTTTTTGTGAAAAATCACCTCAAGGGTTCTGTACAAATCCCAATTTCTACTTAATATTAATTTCTAGTTTATATAAATATACAGCAACATACTTACCTGGCAGGTCACTTCTGGCAAGCCACAATCAATATATCATAATATTTATTTATTTTTAGGGCATGGGATCAAATTACAATACAGTGTATCAAAGGTATTTAAAAAAAAATCTTAGTGAGGAACAGATAATGATGCAAATCTTCTAATGAATTTAAGAAATGAGAGTCTAAAAAGTTTTCTTGGTTTGAACAGAAATTCTATTAATAATAATAATATTTGGATAATTTGTATAGCGCCGTTTTTGTGAAAAATCACCTCAAGGGCGCTGTACAAATCTTAATTTCTACTTAATATTAATTCTTAGTTTATATAAATATACAGTATCATACTTACCTGGCAGGTCACTTCTGGCAGGACACAATCACCATATCATGATAACTTAAAATTTAGAATAACTTAAATTTTTATTTATTTTTTATTTTGTTTCTTTTTTTTTATATTTCTTTATTATTATTTTACATTTTTAGGGCATGAGGGCAAATTTAAAATAAAGTATATCGGAGGTATTTTTAATTTTTCGTAGTGAAGAACAGATAATGGTGATAATCTTCTAATGAATTTAAGGAATGAGAGTCTGAAAAGTTTTCTTGGTTCCATTGGGATTGTTACATCTTGATTATGGATATGATTTTCTGAAAAAATGAGTTTTGAGTTTGGCTCTGAACTCTGTCGAGTCTTTTATTACTCTCAGAACATGTGGTAGTCCATTCCAGGCTTTAGGACCTGACACTCCGAAGGCGCGCTCTCCGAACTTAGTGTCTGGTGTGCGCTTTGGTTCTTTCAACCTTCCGATAGCCGGGCTTGTTATGATGTTTATATGCATATCTGTTATCTCTTACCTGTTATTGTGTTATATTTAAGCAATATCTAACCTAAATATTTTATTTATGTTCCATGATTGGACTGGGATTGATATTTTAATTGTATGATTATTTGTAACGTTATTTTATCACCTATATAAAGAGCACTGTGGGTGTAATTTTAAGAACATGACCCCTGAGTTGGTCAATTTTTTAAAATTTCCATGTTTATCCTAGTAGAGCACACTTTAGGTAAAATATCACAAAACTACGCTATATAAATGCAATTTTAATTATGCTACCCTAGCATAAAAAGATTTTTCTATTGATGTTCGTGTTTAAATTTATTATTTATATTCACTACATCCATACCTTATGATAAACATCTTAGTTGAATAAATAAGGTTAATGTAAAGATTTGAAATTTTTTGATTACCAATTTTCTCAACACTATTTTACTATTTTTTATTAATAAAAAAAAGTGAAATAAAGTTTAAAAATGGTATTATTAAAATCATTAAGTAAAATTTATCTTAAAGTCGACCTACGAAATTAAGTGAATACTTTACACTGAAAGTAATCGCCGCCCACATATAAATACCAAACGTAATCTATGAATTGTAAGTACCGAATTCCCAAGTACACTTTCCCCGGGGATTTCGTTTCTGCAGCATTCAGTCGTTTGCATCCTTCCTCTATCAATTTCATGACTCACTGCCGTACAATTGATACGTTAGGGTTGGTCACAAAATTAATCTTCTCATTATCATATTAGGTTAGGTAATTTAGTCTGAAGCGAACTCGAAGTGAACTTTAAAAAAATGCGCTTTATTAATTCACCGTTATTATAATAATATAAAGCATGTTACCTGTCGGATGATCCTACCGCTGAGAGCTCCGTTGAACCCCTCTTTCTAAAGCGCTTAATTCACAAAAATGGCGCTATATAAATTAGCCAAAAAATATTATTATTTCTGAAACATGCATCGTAGTACAAGGAATATGTTTTTTTTTAATTAAAAAAAAAACTTATTTCAAAGAAAGACAAACATTCTCGGGTTACGAATAACCTGACAATATTTGAAAAACTCTTACTGCCATTATAATAAGAAGAAAATGTTCCTTGTGCAATGATGGAGGACTTAGCTAGCAGACGAACTGAACCCACGTCGCCTTGGTGGGAATCCGACGCGTTTGTCCATCTGGCTACTAAACATTTATAACCACTGACGAGATAAACCGATAAAAGGGTGTTGTGTGCGTGTCCGTGCACCCCAAGTAAAATCAATTTTTTTCTAAATTTTGATGAAATTGTTTAAAAAAAGGAAAACAATCTAAAAGTAAAACAATATATAAATATATATATATTTATATATATATATATATATATATATATATATATATATATATATATATATATATATATATATATATATATATATATTCGTATATCCAATACTATTTAAATCCATAAAACTTCGTCAATTTTTTTTATCTTCTACACAGGTACGTATTGCTATTTTGATCTTACCTACCTATTTTCATCTCAATTCTATACTTTCATGTAGGTGTAAAATACAGATTCATTAATGAAATTAAACTGCGGAATTTCTTATATGGCTTCGGCTGGTCCACGCAGCCTCAGTTTGTTCACCTAGTGAATTACTGTGTAATGTCATCAATTTCCATATCGCACAGATGTGTCTGGTGTATAGCAATACGCAGATGCATTTCAAGGCTATCATTCTGCTAAAAGCCAGAGTTCACTTTCGTTCTTACCGCAAAGAATGCACTGATTTCTGGCAAAACATCTGGCAATTTTTTGGAGAGCATCCAACTTTTTTTTAAACGATTTTTTTCTTTCCAAAGCGCCGGGGAAATTCAATTGTTTGTTTTAATAATAACAGTGAACTTATATAGAGCAGTTTTGTGATATTTCACCTCAATTGCGCTTTATACTAAATTAACTATGCTAATAAGACTAACTAACAAGGAGAAAATAATATATAAAATGTACACAAATTAAAACTATCCATGATTATGATCGTTATCATAAATCATGAGAGAAAAATGTTCAAATATGGGTATAACCGTGCGTGGGTGCATCGACAGATTATAAAAAAAACAATTTACTTTATTTAGAAGCTAATCCAGATGAAACGTATGAATGCATATCAACAAATTCGTTAAAGCAGAGAAAAGGAAATTATATTGTAGACCAGTCATTCCCAAAGTGGTCTATATCGACCCCCAGGGGTCGATTCCAACCTACAAGGGGTCCACGTCAATGAAAAAAATATTGGGGGTGCATGAGACGTAAATGGGGGTCCACGAGAGTGGATTCCATTTAGGCAAGCCGTCACCAAAATGTTTGTTAATTTTTTGGGGAGGATATTTTGTCGATTTGCTAGTACTTTTCGATTTCAAATCTCTACCGACTAGTGCTTTTTTTTCGGAGGGTAAATTTCGTTGATTTGCTAGAACTTTTTTGGGGAGTTTTTTTTTGTCGATTTGCTAGTACTTTTAGATTTCAAATCTCTACCGACTAGTGCTTTTTTTGGGAGAGGATTTTTAGTTGATTCGCTAGCACTTTTCAATTTGAGATCTCTACCGACTAGTACTATTTTTTGGCGAGTTCAACTTCAATTGAAGTGTTCACCGCGAAGGGTTCATTTCGAACTAGCAGTTCCTGAAGCGTTCACAAAACTTTGAAGTTTTTCTCAACGCTAAAAAAAAATCAATGTTAGGAAAGCAAGGGGTCTATACAAAACAGAAAAAATCGGTAAGTGGTCTACGGGACAAAAAAGTTTGGGTACCTCTGTTGTAGACAGTTAACATGTTGGTACTTAAAAACATTAATATGTAAGTATTATAGGTTAACGATTCTAAAAATACAAACAGTGTAAATATAACAAGTAACAAAAGAACAATAAATATTTTATCACAATGAGTATAGGGGTTTCAGTAAACAGAAAGGACATTGAGTTGTAAGGATACAAGTAAAGAGAAACCGAAACAAAGCAAATAAAGGACGTTTTTAACGAATTTTAATTAGTTACGTTTTGTATATAGGATTTTTAAACAATTTGGTTTATAAAACCCGTTTGAACTTTGCTAGGTTCTGTATTTTGGCAAGTTTTGGGAAAGCTTATTCTAGATGACTGGGCCGGATATACCAAAAGCGCGATCATATTAGACAAGGTTTATTTGATGAAGATGGTTCTATTGATCGATTAACAGTATCAACATCTGCTGACCTCAATGTAAGGTGTTTACGGATACACAATTCCGTTATATGGGCTAGAGATGGTCGATATTCCTGTCCCGGTTAAAAGGAACCGGTTCCAAGCTGGTCACTAGAACCGTCGATATTATTTCTCCGAAAAAAGCGGTTCCTTTTTTGGCAAATAAAAATCGATATTCTTTGTCCGAGGAACCGGTTCCTCCTTTGGGCACAATAGGTTTTTGGCGGAAAGAACCTTTTGACGAGGAACTGGTTCCACAGTTTCAGTTCTTTTCGTTTCTTGAACATCGCTGACAACCCCCCCTCCACGAAAAAAAAAAATTTTTGGCGGCAAGAATTTTTTTACTAATCTTCTTGGAGGAACTTTTCTGACACCAGGAACCGGTTCCAAAAAGAACTGGATAAATAACCGGTTCCTCGACAGTCACCGGTAACTGGAACCGCAGGTACACCCAATTCGGATATCGACCCTCTCTAATATAGGCTGGTTTCATGTTTTGTTAAGGAATTCAATTTCAGCAAGGTTCAAAGATATTTTTTGATATTGCAATGCATAAGCGCCCTTGAAGTGATATTTTAGAAATAAAGTCGACAAATTAGACAAGTATATGGTAGTATTAATACCGTTAAACGTCTGTTCTACACACTCGCTTTGAAAGCGTCCACGTGCTAGCTACGAATGAAAGTACTGCCATCTTTGATATTCAAAAAGAACTATTAATTTAAACGATAAAATACCATATTTTACTAATTGCTAGTTATTTTTATTATAATATAGTCTTGCCATTGAGAGTTCTCCGTTTAAAACTCCCTCTCTGTTACATCAGAGTAGTAGATATCAGTATCGCAGTGGTGAAAGATCACCCTTTCAGAATCTAAATTTTGCTCGAAATGGCTTAAGCTATGTTTAGATACCAGATCTGAATATCCAGGTACTCCCTAACCTTCATTTTACCCATCTCCTTCACCTACTTACTTCATTATAACCGTAATATTACCCCTTAACCTTAATTAATATTATCTCCCTTATAACCTTAATATTACCTCCCTTAATATTACCCCATTTGAGGATGTCACACTAAATCCATACAGTTGGAACTGTCGTGCAAAATTACCATTCTTTTAACCTTGTTTTTAAGAAGCAGTGGCGTGCCAATCAGGAACTTGTGGACCGTGGCAGAACGTGAAGCGCTCTATCTCTGGACCCAAAGGTCGTGTTTTAATCCCAACGTGGGACAATAATAAACGGTGAATTCATATAGCGCAGTTTTATGATAGTTTACTCCAAGTGCGCTTCACACTAAATTACCTAACCTAATCTAACAACGAGAAAATAACAAATAGCAGATATCATCACCGGAAAGGCAAAAAGGCTGAAGCGCTATTTTACGAAGTTTACACCAGAGCACTTAATGTTGTTTTTTTTACAATAAAATTTATAAGTCTTCAGTACCTGGTTGGATATTGAAAACAAAAGTTAACTCACGTACCTCAAATGCTCTCATTGAATTAACTGAAGTGACAAAAAGCTAAAAAAGTACCCAACTTGTGTCGCTTGAGTCGAGCCTTTTCCAAATTGGTAAATATATTTTAGATGGCTGAAGGGCCACAAAAGCCTTCAGAATCAAATGAGAGTCAGAGCATTCGATTCAGAAAGAAAAAAACTGCGCAAAACTCCATATTTAACTCATTTTTGACCAAAGAGTCGCTTAAGCCATTGTTCCGCAAAGCGTGTGCCGCGGCGCACTGGTGTACCGTAATCATCAGTTGGTGTGCCGCCAAAAGACAAAATTGAAAGCTTTCGCGCTAAGTTGGTGTGATGGATCAGCCATGCTGTCAATGGTAGTATTGAAATGTTTCCAAATGTCATGGCTGCCGATTCAGAAAAAAAAAATTGCAGGCTTTGATAGACATTAAAACAAAAGTTTTCCGAAGTAGAGCTACCACATTTTTGGCTGCATATAAAAAATGAGTATCCACTGCTTTCAAAGCGTGCTGTTGCAATCTATTACCATTTGCCACAACTTACTTATGCCAATTGGAATTTTCAACTCTCACTACTGTTAAATCGAAAAAAGAGAACTCCTGAGGACGACCAATGAAGAGATGAGAGCAGCCTTATCAACGATTCAGTTAAACAGGCTCAAATTTCTCACCAAACATCTTTTCATATTAGGTATATTGATTTTAGTAATAAATAAATATTAAATAAACATTGCTTTTTTTCTTTGATGTACCTCTAAAATTTCTTGATTTGATAGGTGTACCTTGAACACAAAAAGTTTGTGGAACACTGGCTTAAGCCATTTTCAGCGACGATATGTTTGCTAATTAAAACTAACATATCTTAAATCATGATATTACCACCTCGATCTAAAGTTGCACTAGATACCGAAAGGATCTTAAATTATCCAACTGAATTGTAAATAAACAAAATAAATGATTGATCATCATTGCAAAAAAATATTTATGTATTTAGTAAAATAGATTCGTAGCATCCCGGCTGTCTGGTTCTAGTCCGTTAACGCAAAACCGTTAATCGTTTTGTTTGTTTAGCTGACCTATTTAAACTTAGAAAAACCCACCGAAGAATGTGTGAATTCCGAGTCGAAATATTTCTCAGCCTATGTTCTCGTACAATGTTTCTAACAAGTAAGTTAAACATTTTTATACACATCTCAAAGTCACTATCAGAAGTTTTAACTGTAAGTACATAGTTATAAGTTATAATTTATACGCCCCTAGTTATTATTAACCTTATTGATTAAGCCGTAGGTTATGTTAATTATGTTATAAAGCGCCCTTGAGGCACAGACATAAAATACAAGACACGTCATATTCATACAAATCGAACGATAAATGTGGCACGGTCTTGATTTAAGTTTCAAAGCTCATAACGCTAATGAAAAGGATAGCAATACTAAACAGAATGTGTGTGTACGGATGAGATAGGTATATGAACGTCCCGCGTTACTGTTATAATTTCTCTTCGCCGACGAACTTACCGAGCGACTAGCCAATTAGAGTACGGTGTACACAAACGGTTGTCTTCCACACACCTATGTATATTTGCATTCGCTATCTCACATTATTTCGGTTGAAGAGCTCCCGTTTTCCCGTGACAGCTTGTCTGTCGAACGAATGTTTGTGTGATACTAAACGCAGTAATTCTCAGGTATGTTTCTCGGACTCGGTTTAGTACATTCACGCGCGTTGTCTCAGTAACGTATCTACATAATTTAATTCATCTAAGTCTTGAGGTGATATTTTTTTCACGAAAACGGCGTTATAGAAATCAGCCAATTATTATTATTAAACGTTTTTGGGGTATTTTAACCTTTCCGTATCTGAAAGTGAAAACCAAACATACGACCCGAAGGGGGTGACGTAGTTACCCCAATTGATCTTTCTTATTAAAACGTTTTCGCGACACCGTTTTAGAAAATTTGTTTTCGGTAATACTTAGGGAGAAGCATATGTGTAATATTTCAGTAATCGTTTTCTAAGTTATCGCACAAAACTCTTGTTCGGGGTGACATTAGAACCCTCTATTCAGAACAGGAGTGTTGACATCCAACAAACCAGTTTTTAACGGTGACCGATTTTGACACGACCCGAATCGAGATTTTTATTTATTATAAAGGGAATACTGCACAACTGCTCCCAACCGTCTGGAGCCAGTGTGACTATGGCATCCTCGATCGGGGTATGTTGTGAGGCTGAAGGTATTGGGGAGGGGAAGGAGATGGGCAAGAGGAAGGTTATGAAGTGCTTGGCTACTGAGATCTGGCCATCAAACACGGCTCAAGCCTTTTTTTGTTATAGTTTATGTTTAAATTACCTCACTAATTGAGAAAATTCTCGTGTTTAGGGAGTAGTACTATCATGGGTAACTTGAACTTTATTTTCAATTAATAATGGTATATTTTAGGTTATTTTGGTTAAATGCAAGGTTTCGATTCTGAATCTTTCACTAGGACGATACTGAGAAGATCTAGCCCTCGTTTGATGCAATTTGATTCACCTGTTCGTTTTCTGTCTTAGTGGGACATCTTAGACCTTATCTTCCATGTAGTTAAATATATCCTTTGAGACTCCTATCTCGATTATCTATTACATTGGTCTTAAATTCACATCCACACTTGAAGTAACAATGTATGGAGGGAGAGCTAATTATTTTTACCCAACCTACACAAACTTGCAATAAATCACTTTCTCCGGGCTTTTACGTCGTATACCACGAGAGAGATAGAGACAACAAATGTCATGGACCGCTTCTATATACTGTAAGGATGATCTTAAGGTCCTGGTTCACGGCGGGACTCCGCCCACATATTTTATTATGCCACTAAACTTGACACAACTTAACGGTTTTTTAGGTTATATGCTTTATTTTTGTTGACAAAAATACTGTGAAAAAGTGGCCATACGAATAAACAAAAACATTATGTCGATATGTGATATGAATGGATGTATAAATACCGTAGCCTTAGTCGTAGCCACGCCCAGGTGCGCTGAGTCAGGTTAAAATCATCAAAAAAGGTCCAAAACTGACTGCACTGCCTTGGATAGATACTACTCTACCAACTCTATGCATCTACATATCTTAAGGATCGCATTTCTACTTATTCAGTTTGCTCTCGTCTTTCTTCTGCCAGTTCCATGCTGGTATCAACCGGTTTCGAAGCCCCATACTATACAATATTCAAGAATACTATGCAGCTAGTCTAGACACTTTTCAGATTGTTGACGTTAGTAGGTTGGCATTTTTGGCACTTGTATGTTTTGTTCTCATTACCAACTGCGTCATTCAGAAGCCGCATTTTACTTTGTTTATTTCGTAACTTTTCCAATGTACCGCGACCGCGCAGTATAATACATTTTTTTGTAACAATAACAATATTTGCACTGTATTATAAAATATAAAAAATAACCTTACGAATCTTAAATTGTTTATCTTTGCTTTAACTTTAGTCCGTCTAGTAATTATAATAACTGTGAATTTATATAGCGCAGTTTTGTGATAGTTCATCTCAAGTGCGCTGCATACTAAATTACCTAACCTATGGTAATATAACAAGGAAAAAATAATATAAAATGAATACAAATAAAAACTATCTAAAACATAGACATAAAATACAATTATTTTCAATTTATAAATCTCGCATCATGAGCAATTAAGTTTTTAAATATCCATTCAACCTTGGAGAAAGAATATATGGAGTGAGAGCTAATTCTTTTTATCCAACCTATACAAACTTGGGATAAATCAATTTCTCCGGGTTTATACGTCGTACACCATTAAAAAGAAAGAGACAACAAAATTTCCCAAATTATCACACCGCTTTAAAGTATTGTAAGAATGTTCTTCTAGTCCCGCGTCTCCGTTGACTCTGTCCACACGTTTTGATTTGCGACATTAATGTACACAACTTAACGGTTTTTTAGGTTATATGCTATATTTTTGTTTTTAACACTACTGTAAAAAAGTGGTTATACGAATAAACAAAAACATTATGTCGACATGTGATGACATACTATGAATGGATATGTAAATACCCTAGCCCTAGTCCTAGCCACGACCAGGTCTAGCCGAGTCCGGCAAAATTCATCAAAACTGACTACAGCAGCGCTACCTCTTGTATTTTATTGCTCTGAGACTAATTCAAATGTTAATCTCGGGCAAACCTCCCATTTTTGAGTGGTGTTACCTCTAAAGTAAAAAAGTATAAATACAACAAAATAAGTTTTAATTGCCTGTTTCTGCCATAGAGCAACCCCCGCCTTTGCAATATAGCAAAAGATTGAGAGAACTCTATCGCGGATGTTGCGGCATATTAAGCAATTACTAAATGAAAATGATTCGATCGTTAATCTTTATGACGTTTTATAACTGACTATGTAATAAACCTTCAATTCTAATTAAAATGAGCTTTATATTGTTCTAGAACGGTATTAATAAATGATTTTGGATTTACTTTACTACTATCGTCTACTAACGATTTGTGTCGGCTATAATAGTTGAAGTTATAAATAATTTTGTTACATCATTAAAATAACTGCCTCAGTATGACGGCGTCCATGGTCGAGTGGTTAAGATCCTCGACTACGTACTAGAGGTGTCGGGCTTAAATCCCGGCGTGCGCAAATAAATTTTATTGAATTAATATGTTTTATTTCACATTTGATTAATATAAATATATAGTATGTTTGCGGTACCTTCTAGAGTGGTAGATACTCTCATTATGGTCCTGACGAAAGACCACCATTCAGAATTGACATTCAAAATTGATTTTGACCGGTCGGTAGCTGAATGGACAAACGCGTCGAATTCCCACCCGGGCGTCGTGCGTTCAATTCCTCTGCTGGCTAAGTCCTCCATCATTGCACAAGCAACCTCTTCCGCTTCTTATGATGCCAGTAAGAGTTTTTTTTAAATATTGTCAGGTTATTCGTAACCCGGGAATGTTTGTCTTTCTTAAAAAAAAAAAATCAAAACGTTGCTTAAAATGGCCCTAGCCGTGTTTGGTGACCATATCTGAATAGCCAGGTTCTTCCCAAGCTTCCTCTCTCACTCACTACCTTCAGCCTCACAAAATAAACCCGATCGGGGATGTTATAGTCTCACTGGCTCCACACAGTTGGGACTTGTGCGGTATTCACATAAAACTTTATGTTTTTTTTTCACCAGATGTTAGTTGCATTGTCAAATAATCATCAGAGAAAGAAATAAATTCTGAAACGCTATTTTAAACTTATACTATGATGTCAATATTTTTATTTATTTTGAAAACCTGTCAGTTTACCTATTAAAAAAAAACACTCAATTAATGGTTTTATGTACAACTTATTGATCGAATTATTGGAGATAATTATAATGGTACAATTTTTTTTTTCAATTAAAAAATATGTGACTTGATATTTGACTCAATCTTAGAGTAACAATATACGGAGAGTGTTCGATCCAGAAACTGCGATTCAGCTTTGGGCGGACGTGATTGAATTTGAGTGGACTGGAAAACGATTATACTTAATGAATGATTTGATTGTATTTGGGGACAAATAAGAAAAGGTAAATTTATGCCAGCTTTCTCACCTGTTAGACGTCTGCAAGAGGGCACGAACTATCTGCCCGTGCGATGAAAAGTTGAGTGGGGCGAGTCCTCCAGAGACGGATGCGAAGCGAGGCGCCGTCCCTGGGGGGTCCGAGCGATTGTAGACGACTGAGATCGAAACGAGACGCGCCGCTATTGACGTCCCGATCTTTGTGTTTTGCCGGATGGTGGGGGTTATCAGTTGTTCAACACACTTTACGTAGTCATACAAACAGAACAAACTGGCAAAAAGGAAGGTAGGAACTGGACAAAAGGTATCAGGTTAGGACCCATCAAATTGTGGATTTTAGGATCCAAAAGAGAGAGATCTAATTATTTTTACCCAACCTATACAAATTTGGGATAAATCCCTTTCTCTGGGTTTTAACGTCGTACACCACGAGAAAGAAAGAGACAAATTTTCACTAATTATCACACCTTTTTAAAGCACTGTAAGGATGTTCTTCGTGTCCCGCTTCTACGTTGACTCCGCCCACACGTTTTCATACGGGACATAAATGGACATAAGTCAACGGTTTTTTAGGTTATATGATACATTTTTGTTCATAATAATACTATGAAAAAGTAGTTATACGAATAAACAAAAACATTATATCGGCATGTTCTATGAATGGATGTATGAATACCCTAGCCCTAGTCCTAGCCACGCCCAGGTCTGGCCGAGTCCGGCAAAACTCATCAAACTTGACTACAGCAGCGCTCTCCCTTGTATATTATTGCTCCGAGGACTCAATACTAGTAGATATATTTAATGACACTCACTTTTCCATCAAGCTTTCTTCCATTATTTTGTGTAAAGCTTTGCCCAAATCCGCCCCTGGTGTTATGTTCATGTCATTCATAAACGAAGCGAACTTAATGCGTAATGTATGTTAACAATATATATATATGATGTATGCACATCGTGTTCACTCCCCGTTTACAAGAACACGTGTTGTCTACAGGGTGGCACATAAGAATCTTTCACTTTAGTGTTAACCTATCATTTAAAATGTTTAATTATTTTCTTATTTCTATGTGGTACTATAGCATCCCCGATTGAGTGAGGTTGAAGTTAGTGTGGAAGGGGAAGGGGAAGGGGAAGGGGAAAGGGAAGGGGAAGGGGGAAGGTTAAGAAGTACCTGGCTATTCAGATCTGATCACTAAACAGATAGAACGTAGAAAATCTGACGTGTTGTCAATTATATTTTCGCAGAATGTAATAACTTTGTGGTTTGACAATGAAAATGAAATGATAACTTTGTATAAGACCACAGATTTAATTTGTATGAGTATATATAACCACACTATGTACTCGTAATTTAGTAACCTGATGATGCTTAGGCTAAGCAAAACCGTTTAGTCATACAAATTAAAATTAAATTTGCGGTCTTATGTAAAATTATTATTTAATTTTCATTATTCTTTTTTAATTACTGTTTTAACTGTTTTTATTTATGCAACCAACAACGATTGGAGTTAAGCTGTATTATTTATTGTAACAGCTGTTTTGACTCCCAAAGGCATTTTCCAACTGAGAAATTATATATAATATCAGAAATGATATTTTCACTAGCATTAAATACATAAGAGTGTATAATATTTTTTCATCCCATGTTAAAAAGCCAATAATAAGATTCCCGGCTTCGAAATAGAGCATATTTTCATAAAATTTAACCTTTTCAATATTTCAACGGCCATGGCAACACGAATTTAGGAAAACATTTTTTAACGCGCATCTTTCGTTAACAGGAAATGACGGATCTGTCAAATCTGTAGACAGCGAAGGTCACCATCCAAATTACCGTTTGGCGAAAGATTGAGAAGGTGAGGAGAGAAGTCGGTTATTTAACAAGAGTCCGCCTATTTTTCGCATCGGTAAGATAAGATTGACCGACATAAGTTTTTATCAACAATATCGGTTATTAGTCGACAATCGCGAGCTCGCACCCCGATGGACAATGACATGTGACAGTTCACATCGACTATACTCATTTGGTACGGCCTGTTTCTAGATAAAATCTGTTGACATATTGACAAATTTCTTTAACAAAGATTGCGTGCGAAATTATAAAATATTGGCTGCTTTTTAATGAACGCATACATATTTGAACTTGGTGCAGTGGAGTTTCGGCAATTATTCATGATACCCCGTGAAATGACCAAAGGCCAAAAAAGAATCAGGATATGCCCAAATGTATTAAATCAGTTTTTCAAAACGAAGTCGTTTGTATTTGACGTATCAAAACGATAAAAAAATGAATGCTTACGCAATAGGTAAACAGTGTCAGTGTTTCCATCGTAGGGCGATTTTTTCCCCGAAATTAAATTCTCGTATAAAGGCGGGCGTGATAGCGAAATCGATAAACGAACGTCGACAGATTACTTTGTTTTGTCGATTCTGCTTAGTTATCGATTGGTAAACAGCGCCCTTGAGATGATTTTTCACAAAACGGCGCTAGAAAAATTATCCAAATACTATTATTATGGCTGTCCTCCATAGTTTTAAGTATGAGACTCGTCATTAAATAAATAACATTATTAACTTAACATCACGCTATTTCTCCGTAGGGATAGGCAGATGGTAAGGAATGCCAAACCACTGTCCCATCATATATATATATATACCTTTTGCCTCATCTACATTCATTCATCTGAATGTTTGGACTTAACATATTTTAATTTTTGTCTTAAGCCGATGTTACGCAACTTTGTAAATTAAAAAGCTAATAATAAACACTCATAAATAATTTTTGTGATATCTCAAAAAGGCTTTTTTTATTTAAAAAAATCAGAATGGTAGATACTCTCAGTATTACCTTGGTGAAAGACCACCATTAAGAATATAAACATTGCTTGAAGTAAAAGTTGTATCTGAATAGCCATGCCACCTTCCCACCTTCCTCTTCCCTCCCTTCTTCCCCTCCCATACCCATCAGTCCAACAAAATACTTCAATCGGGGATTCCTTAGACCCACTGGCTTCGGGCAGTTAGGACTCTAGTGCGGTATTCACAATTTTATAAAAAAACTACACATTATTTGTGTTTCAAAGGGTTAAATGTTTTGAATATTCTAAAATTAAATTACCACCCAGTACCCACATTTCTTGCACATACACACGCGTATACTGAATTGCATGCCCCGTGCATAATGACTTCCGTTTAGCTTTAGTTGCGTGACACTGAAATGCTTTTCGCGACAACACTTAACATTTAGCTATTGACATTTTCAGCGGAATGTTTGAATGTATACTCGGTGTCCGGAATCTCTGGTATAATCGGGAAACTTTATTTTTTTATGTGAATACCGCACAAAAGTCACTGCTGTCCGGAGCCGATGGGACTATGGTGTCTCCAATTAACGATGAATAGACATTCTATATCAAATTTATTTTTTTAAATTTTGTGGTGTAACTTAAGTTGCCGAAAAAAAATCTAAAAACTTTTCGTTTTAACCTTTCCGTAACTGAAATCGATCCGACGGGGGGTGACATAGTTGCCCCATTTGAATTTGCTTATTAAAGCGTTTCCATAACATATTCTTAGGCATGTCTCAGTATGTTTACGAGAGACGAAAAGGCTGATGAGGACATTGAAAGAAGAGTGAATGCAGGAAACTCCATTTATGGAGGACTGAACGCTGTTGGCGCAAATAAGAAATTGTCCAAAGAAGCGAAGCTAGCAGTCCACAATGGTGTGCTTATACCAACCCTGGAGTATGGCAGTGAGGCATGGAACTGGCAGAAGAAGGATGAAAGTAGACTGAATGCTGTGAAAATGAGATCCTTGAGACGTATGTGCGGTAAAACCATGGATGACCGACGCTTAGATGGTTTGGGTATGTAGAGCGAATTAACGAAGAAAGGAGTGTGAAAAGAATATATGATGCGAAAGTGAATGGAAGAAGTCGAGGACGCCCGATAAAGACATGGCACGATCAAGTAAATCAAATACTTGAATCGGGTCATGTGAAGAGTCAGAATAACAGAAGAGTATGCATGAAGCAAGGAGTGTGTGCTAAGACAGAGTTATATGGCGGTCCGTCCTCTCTGCTTACCCCTGCGGGGAAACGGCGTGATGGTTAGTTAGTTAGTTAATCTTAGGTAATTTGTTTATAAGTGTATTTATAATATTTAAGTAATCTTTATCTAAGATATCACACAAAACACTCGTTCGGGGTGACCGACGGAACGGGAGTTCAAGTAAAACTACTCAAACGTACTGCGGATTATCACATTTTTCTGCTGTACCACGAGTGTTCGAACACCGTGTTTAAGATATAATATACCAATAGCGCCTTCGATTTATCTCTGAATGCGGTGAAATCAGGAACTACAGATGTCAATATCCTTCCATAATTTCCAGTGACGCTCTCTTGAAGTATACCATAAAAAAACACAATAATCACAAAAACACGGATCTTGTGAGGCTGAAGGAAGTGGAGTATAAAGGGTGCTAAGTACAGCCTACTCAGGTCTGGTCACCAAACACGGCCAAAGCTATTTTAAGCAATTTTTCGATTCTGAAAGGTGGTCTTTCACCAGGGCGGCCACTCTGGAACGTGCCGCAAATATACTACATATGTTTTTGTATGAATTAAATGTGATATGACATATTTTAATAAAATTAAATTTATTTGCGCACTCCGGGCTTGAACCCGCGACCTACCCCCAGGTTGAGAAACGATACTCTAAACCAACATCTTCTGTGTTCTCCAAAATCTTTCCTTATATCTTAGTCACTACGAAATACTTTTTATCATCAATATTCTGCTTAATTGTTCTGATTAGCACTTTTAAGTAGAAATCAGTTAGTTGAAAAAAATGTATATATCCAAATAATATAACCAATTTAACCGCAGAAATTCAGGGAACCTTATTATCTGCGTTATTCTTCGAATTTTTCTGTTTATAATTCTTTGACTTATCTCGTACCATCAAACTGAAGTTTTCAGAATTGAAACAAATACGGATTTCACGGAATACTTTGAACTTCGAAGCAAAACACATATTTCTGCGTATGCCGACTTTATCGGTTATGTATGCGTTTATTCGGGGTGAACTTTCAGTACTTAATATAAAACAACAGATGTTATTTTAATATTTAATCGTGGTGGATACTGGTATTGTTCTGGTGACAGACTACCATTCAGAATCGAAACGTATAACAGCTTTTCCCGTTCGTTGCCACACGTTTGGCGACAATTTATAAAGGAACTAATTTGTTATATTAAAATCCTCAGACTGCCATGCGCAAGCATACGTGATTCGGAATTCCGAGCCACGACTGCCACGCGCAAGCATATGTGATTTCAAATTCATCTTACGATATTTTCCCTCACACCATACAGATGGCGCAAAACTCAAGCTTCAAAAATATGTTGAACCTTTATCTAGCGACATCTCTCAAAAGATAAGTCAAATTATTTTGTTTATGTTATAAAAGATCTTCTTAAAGTGAAGAGGACAATATTTCCCCGCTCAGTTGTTTGAAATTCCCGCGCGCGTCCAGCCGTGTTAGTGTGTCACGTGGTATCTTTCGGCTCGCGTATGTACGGAATATGCAACGAATCTTCGTTCGAACGTTATTATCTTATTTTTTGCTATATAACTATTAATATTTCAAAGGTGAATATATTCTTTGAATTAACGTAACTTAGTATTAGTTTAATTAAAATAATAACATTGTTTATCCGCGTTCCAATGAAAAAAAAAAAATTATATCCGACTTTTATTAGATTTTTTGCACTTAAAAACTAAATAATGTGATCATTTTTCGTTCTTCCCAACACTTTTTATATACGCCCTTATCATGGCTCGACGCAACTTATGTGAAGAAGAAATAAGAGAATATTTTCTCGATATTGACTCCGACTGGGAATTTAGTGAAAATGAGTGCGATTCGGCCAGTGAAGTTGGCAGTATAAATGAAGGAGTACACCGTGAAGAACAAGTTGTTGATATTTTGGAATCTAATGAGGAACTATTGAACGAACCCAGCACGTCCAATCAGACTGATTGTGACATGAATACATGGACATCAGATCATTTTGTTCCGATTATTCACGATTTCGATGATTTCCCTTCTGGAGTAAACTCTTCACCTCTTTTATCGGAAAATTCGGAGGAAGTAAATTTTTTTGAGCATTTTTTAAATATAAGTATTATGTCTGAAATTTTTTCACAGACAAACAAATATTACGCCGCGACAATACAAAAAAAAGTTATCACTGAACAATCACGGCTTCGTAAGTGGGTCGACACCTCAATAAGTGAGATGTATTTGTTTTTTGCAATCACAATGCTGATGACGAGAAACAAGCATCATTCTATAGAAGAACATTGGTCGACAGATCCTCTTCTTACGAGCGCAATTTTTGGAAAAACGATGCCCAGGAATCGATATCAACTAATATTGAGCATGTTACATATTTCAGACCCCGATACACAAATTCCTGGTGACAAATTACACAAAATACAATTGCTAGTGAAACCAACTCGCAAGATTTTCAAAGAATCTTTTACTCCATTTGAAAATCTTTGTATCGACGAGAGTATGGTTGTTTTTAAAGGACGATTAAATTTTAAGCAATTCATTCCCTCTAAACGTCACCGATTTGGGATCAAAATGTTTGTCTTATGCGATGTACTCACGGGATATATTTTAGATTTTATTGTTTATTGCGGTGATGGAACAGATGTTACTGACGAGCAATGCATAGGGGCTTCGGGAGCTGTTGTGACAACTCTGCTCAGAGATTACCTGGGCAAGGGCCATAAACTTTATGTAGATAACTGGTATACCAGTCCTACGTTATTCAAATACCTCCATGAAAAAAAAACTAATGCTTGTGGAACGGTGCGAAAAAATAGGAAGTACATGCCGAAATTTGACAAGCTTAAGAAGGGGGAAATGGTGGCCAAGAACTGCGGGCCATTGATGGCTCTAAAATGGCACGACAAAAGGGAAATATACATGCTCAGCTCTTTACACGGTGAGACTATTTCCCCAACGGGAAAAACTAACTTTAGGACTGGGCAAACAATATACAAGCCTGATTGCGTTCAAGATTACAATAAACACATGGGTTTGGTGGATAAGGCCGACATGATGTTGACTCTGGAGTAAGTTGTTTGCGAAAATCCATCAAATGGTACAAAAAACTTTTTTTTCAAATAATTGATCTATATTTATTAAATTCATTTATTGTATACAACAGTATAAAAAGATCAGGTAAGAGCTTCCCCGATTATCAATTGTGTGTGATAAGACAGTTGATTGCAAAACATCACACGAAATCTCAAGCCGACCCGTCTCCTCATTCGTCACATCATGATACACCATTACGTCTTGTTTCAAAAGAAATATCAAACCATATGCCTGAGCCAATACCTGCAACATTCAAAATATTCAAGCCATACAGGGCCTGCCATGTTTGCTCAAATACAAAACTAAAGCCGGTTTGCAGGCAAATGACTCGATATATGTGTTCCAAATGTAATGTGGCATTGTGTATTCATCCGTGTTTTAAAGTCTACCATTCAAAAAAAAACTATTAATATGTTAATAAACTGTAAATAAATAGTGTAATAAATAATCAACTTTATAAACAAAAATATTGTGAGTGTATCGTGAGAAATAGTGAGCCGTTGCAGAGGCCTAACATCACTGACGTGAGTAATGAATTGACTGTAGTTAGTTTGTATGTATTAGTGAGATAGACAATGGCGACGCGCCGGAGTTTGTTTATATTTCAATGATAACTGATTCGTTTAAATAATGCATCACTTCATCAAGATATGATATTTAGAGTTTTTAGTTGTGTAACATAAACACGTATAATTGTTTTGGCATTAAATCATACCCTCTAAGTGCTAAGAATAATAAATAAACAGACAAAATAAAAAACGCTAAAATATCTCGGCGTGAGACTCTCAGTACGGTGTTTACATTCTGGCGGCATAAGGGTTAAAAGAGTGAGTGCAGTTCGGTACAGAGACGTAGTATTTATTTTATATTTTAACAAGAATAAATGACAAGAGACTTGAAAGGGTTTTCCCTTATAACTTTAAAACTTCAAACAATATTTTACAAACAAAACAAACTAAAAGGCCGACGGCGCACAATTCAATCGAACGCTTATAGATATTTCGTACTTAGAACTCAAAGACCTTGCTGAAAGGGAAACAACGCGCAATCAGTATCAGGTCTTGAGACTTATTCTGGCTCTTTCAAGGACGAGCAGCGCCTTTTATAGGCCGGCGGGCAGCGGCCTTCAGCACGTAGTGGGAGTAGTAGATAAAATTCATAGAATTGCGTCGGCGATTGCCCAATTGGAGTCCGGCCCTGGATCTACACAGCTCGACATTGCTAGAGAGGGACAGTGCTTCAGACAAGAGCGAGGAAGTATTCGGAGCCGCGCGCCTTGTCGCGTTACAAACGTTGTTTTAAATGGCAAAAGCCGTGTTCAATGACCGGATCTGAATAGGCAGGAACTTGCCAACTTTTCTCTTACACATCTCCTTCCCCTCCCCACTTTACCTTCAGCAACAGAATACAACATACCCCAATTGGGAATGTCATAGCCCGACTGGCTCTAGAAGGTTGGGAACAGTTGTCTTGTGCGGTATTCACTATTAAAAAATCTGATCTGTGCACAAACCGTCACAAAGGTTGTGTGTGCGAACGAACCCTTATTGGACAGCATCTTTATGTTCTCTTTAAACAATATACTACGTTTTACCTTGACCTGGGACCGTAGCACGAATCGTCGATGTAGATTTTATCGAAGGTATCGGTAATTTGGAATCCCGAGCACGACTGCAGATCGCTACCGAAAAAACGACAACTCACCTGGACAATTTACCGACTTTGTCGATAAAATCTGTATCGATATTTCGGACTAGGACCCCTGGACTCCTAGCACAACCCAAAACCCCCGAGCACGACCGCAGATCTCCAACGAACAAACAAGTGTACATAATAATAATAATAATTTTGCATTTCTATATCCCAGTTTTGTGATATTTCACCTCAAGTGCGTTCTACTAGGATAAATTTAAAAATAAAGATTTTGTAACACCATTCAGGGCTCATGCTCTTACAATGACTCCGCTCAAACACTTGAACACTCCTTGCTTCATCCACATTCATACAACGTCTCATACATACTCTTCTGTTATTCTGACTTTTCACGTGGTCCAACTCAAGTATTTGATTCACTTGGTCGTGCCATGTCTTCCTCGGGCGTCCCCGACTTATTCTTCCATTCACTTTCGCATTATAAATTATTTTCACACTCCTTTCTTCGTTCATTCGCTCTACATGCCCAAACCATCTAAGCTTCCCTTGAAACTATTCATTACGCTTACATCATCCCTGCATTCTTTCAGGATATCCACATTTTTAACTCGGTCATACATGGTTTTACCTAACATAAGCCTCAGGGATCTTATTTCTTATTCACTCTACTTTCATCCTTCATCTGCCAGTTCCATACCTCACTGCCGTACATCAGAGTTGGTATAAGCACTCCTTTGTAAACTGCTAGCTTCGCTTCTTTGGACATTTTTTTTTTATTTGCGCCAACAGCGTTTAGTCCTCCGTCAATGGAGTTTCCTGCATTCACCCTTCTTGCAAAATATTCGACAAAGCGGTTCTACTGGTAAATATACAAAGCAATAACAACAAAACACATGAACAATAGAATACGACAAAATAAAAAAATGTCCACTTGAATTGTCAACTTTTGTGGGTGTTAAAATAGACGATATTATCGATAAAACTTTATCGATGTGTTTGTGGTAGGGTTAGGTTAGCATTCAGCAGGCAGTAGACCCGCAGTCTACCTGCGTAACGCTTAACCGCGTTATTTGCGGCCCGTGGTCACCTCTGCGTAGATCGGAAACACAGTGGTTATTTTTGAATTGCTGGCCTCGAGCGAGGACGAACGATAAGCAGGTCTAGTTAGATCCTACGCGAAATAGCCAAATTACAATCACGAAACTTAATTCGAGTAGCTCTTCGCGTTAAATAGCCATCCAAACAGACGCTCCAGTGGGACGATTGGCCTGAGATATATGCTTACTATATCTCCAGTGCTCGGTCTCAACCGGAACGTAATAATAATAATAACTTATTTATTTATTAACTTTTTGTTTCTTACACTATTTTTTTTACATTACTTACCTCACTAGGTCATTAACACCTGTTCTGAGGTAGGTGACAGTGAGTACAAGTAGAATAATATTTTTAAAAATGATGATATTTGTTACACAATGCTAGATGATACAACAGATACTGACCGTAAAACTCTCTTGATACCATATAAGATACATTGACAGTAGGTAAAGTTGCAAGGCACTAAATCCTATAATTAAAGACAGTGGATACGATACAAATATACATACATTTTACATCGTGACAATCCTACAATTGTTTATAGTGAACACATTACATTTTATACCTAAATAAAAAAGAATTTTTTATTATTTTAAAGTAATAATAATTGGCTGATTTATATAGCGCCGTTTTCGTGACAGAATATCACCTCAAGGGCGCTTTACAGCATAATTAATAAAATGTTAAAACTAAGACTTCTTATTATTAGACTTTAGAAAGTAAAAAGAACTGGAACTGGTTCTTCGCCGAAGAAAAGCGCGTACTAGTCGGTAGCGATTTGAAACTGAAAAGCACTGAAACCGGTTCCTCGTCGAAAAAACACATGCTAGTCGGTAGGGATTTAAAAACCAAAAACACTGGAACCAGTTCCTCGCCGCAAAAATCACGTACTAGTCGGTAGACATTTCAAATCGAAAGGAACTGAAACTGGTTCCTTCATTTTGAAATGTCAATGCCTTCACAACGGTACTACTTCAAATTGAAGTACTTCTTTCAATGGAATGAAGTTAATCAAATGATTGAAGGCTAAAATGAACTACTAACTTCAATTGAAGTGTTGGTTCAGCGAAAGGAAGTTATTGAAACGAAGTTAATGAAATGAATGAATGAAGGCTAAAATGAACTACCACCTTCAATTAAAATATTTGTTCAATGAAATGAAGTTATTAAAATGAATGAACGCTATAATGAACTACCGACTTCAATTGAAGTATTTGTTCAATGAACAATGAACGAAGTACGAACTGTTGCCAAAATAAGTAGTTCTTTGAAGCAGTTCTTTCAAAGCGGTCACAACGCTAGAAAAAATGAATTAAGTAATAGTAAACTATATATAAACTATGTAAAGCACTCGGACTGAGCGATCAAAACTCTAGTGAAGCAAATTGACGTTATTGTGGGTATGATAATTTAAAAAGGTGTGTCTTTAGTTTTGCTCTGTAGTTCTGAGATACCTTTTTTCGTTAAAAATTATTTCAATCGAAACATCTGGCAAAGGAAGTATAAAATTATGTAGCAAAGAATACCTAGGTTCAATGTTCATCTTTTTGGTAAGTTATGACAAACTAATTTTTTAATTTTTTTTATTTTTTTATAATGAATACCGCACAAGACACCAACTGCTCCCAACCGTCTGGAGCCAGCGAAACTATGGCATCCCCAATTGGGCCATGTTGAGAGGCTGTTGGTAGTGGAAAGGGAAAGAAGGTGGGGAAGAGGAAGTTTGGAAAGTACCTGACTATTCATAGCTGGTCACCAAACACGGCTAAAGCCATTTCAAGCAACGTTTCTATTCCGAACAGTGGTCTTTCACCAGGGCGATACTTAGAGCATCAACCACTCTGGAACGTGCACCATATATACTGTACATTATTTTATATGAATTAAATGTTTCATGACACATATAAACCAAATACAATTTATTTGCGCATACCGGGTTTGAACCCGCCACCTCTGGATTCGTAGTCGATTGTCTTACCACTCGACCACTTCTTTAAATTTTTAGAGTGCTCGCTTTTGAAGTATCGTTATTTTTGTTTGTTCAAAATTTTTTTGTGAAGTATTCTGCCACTATAAATCTTTAAAAGAAATTATAATCCATTCATTATTAAATCAATATCAATAATATAAAACGGAAGAAGACACCATAAATAAAAATATTAGGTTGCGACCGAGACTCAAACTCTGGACCTCTGCTCTAACCGGGATTAACGCATTAACCAACTCTGCTATCGAAACTTTTTTGAATTCCGTCATTTTTATCAATCTCACTTTTTGAAAGTTATTAATATTATATATTTTTTCGATTTTGTCATCCGTCTGTGTATTTGTGCGTAAAGCTCTATCCGAACACAATTGCACACAGATATGGTGTCGTGGATTAAGCTGCCATTTTTATTTACGGCGGACCTTACACTAAGACCTTAGATAAATTTCAATAAATAATATCACAGTAAAGGTTTAATTAGTTAATTATAATTATAAAATATCAGCAGCAGGACTGTAGTGGTTAGCGGAGGTCACTTGCGTGTGGTCAAGTCTAGCTTCGTGTCGCTAGCGTGCGTGTCAAACTACAGACAAGCAATTCAGTTCGGGAACCCACACGATCGTGATGTTTGTCTCGGCTCCTGTCATTAGATCTGATGGAGTCACTTGTCGTGTGATATATAACAGTTGCGGGAGGTCAACTGTCACGCCCACGGGGTCTGTGTCCTGTCCGTCACGTTGTGGTCTGGCGTCTGGACCGATTCGCGTTTTGCTAAACTCTCAGATATTATAAGTGAACCTTCACTTGTGGGGGGGTATGCTGTGTTGAAATGTGATCAAACATTTTCAAACATCGAAATTCTAACAGATTTCATTGGCACAGTCGAGAGATCTTATGTGATTTGACGACAGCCATTTTCTTTAAAATCCGTGTAGACCGCATGGATAATCTGTTCAGTGGATCACTCCCTGCACGATGAACTCTAGTCGAAACAAGGATTGTGAGGATCACTCGTCATATCAAGACTAGGCGACTCAATATAAGCAAAATGATATGTATGTATATTTTTGAAGTAGAAAAAAACTCTCGAACAGTGAGCTATGTCGTCATAAAATTTGAGCAGCTCTCGTAGCTGTCTGGAATGTCTAGGTCATCGCTAATATGTTCAGCTCGCAACGTATTTTCCAACATCGTTTGAAACATATATTATTGTTAATTTCTCGTTTAATTCTCAACAGTAGTTTTTCCCGGTTTCGACCGGTTAGTAGGTGAGTGGACAAACACGTCGGATTCCCACCCGGGCGTCGTGGATTCGATTCCTCTGTTAGCTAAGTCCTCCGTCATTGCACAAGCAACATCTTCCGCATATTATGATGGCGGTAAGAGTTTTTCAAATGTTGCCTGGTGATTCGTACCCGGGAATGTTTGTCTTTCTTTGAAAAAAAAAAATTTTTCGTGATAAAATGAAAATATATCAACAGATTTAAGATTAACTAAAAAAATCACTCCATCATTTGTAACACTTATAATAATTACTCATTAATCGTTCTAATCAAATAAAATTCGTGTAATTAAAACCTTATTATCCTGGAATTGACTTCTGATTGATTGCGGCCAAAAGGAGTCATTATTAAGTAATGAGGTTATTACGTACTTCCTGCCTCGATTGTTATCGAAATTACCATCATTAGTCATTATTAATTATTCAATAACTCTTTACGCTATTTATCAATATTTGAAGGTTATTGATATTTTATATTCATACCACCTTAATACATATTGATGAGACAATCATTCTCCCTAAAAAGTCTTATTTCTAGGTTACAAGCGCCCTTGAGGTGATTTTCCCACAAAAACGGCGCTATAAAAGTTATCCATTTATTATTATTACATATTAATACATGGAAATGAACAGGAAAATCTGTTCATTTCCAAGGAATTTATCAGGATATTTTAAAGTCAGTGATTTTTTGTATTATTCTTAACGCAATTCTGGATTTCAGATATCCTAATTGAATTTCTTAATTTCATGTCATTCCGTATTTAGTATTTCTGAATTTGTAATATTTTTTTCCTCGTTAATACTGAAAATCTCTTAACCTATTTAAAAAAAATCAAATCATTGACAATATTCTACAAATTATTGTGAATCATTCTATTTTTCTAGGGAAAATTGATAAAACCAGTCTGAATTATTAAATTTTTTAAAATGCCTTTTTCATAAAAATGGCTCTCTAGAACTTAGATTTGGCTGCATTCTGTACCCAAAAATTAAAAAAAACTGTATTAAATATTTCGTAAGAAACCTTATTAAGTTTAAAAAAATAGATAATAATAATAATACTTGATTAATTTATGTAGCGCAATTTTTGTGCAATATCACTTCAAAAGCGCTTTAGAAAACTTAAAAACTATGGCTAAAATTATCGAAATACCTAAAACTATAGCTAAATTACCTTTTATTTATTGATATTTACATGCGTCGCGGGACTTTTTGTTTAGCAGTAAATCGAGAATTTGCCGATCATTGCTTGAAATACTATTATTCTGGTAAGTTTAAATACTAACGGGCTAGCCTAGCTTTGCAAATCAGGGCAATTATTCTATTAATGGAAATGATTTTCGGAAAATATGAGTTTAGCTCTGAACTCTGTGGAGTACTTTTACATCGTAGATTATCTTATACCAAACACGGGTTTTTTCCAAATAATTCGTGATATAATCGTATATATTAGTGTTTACTTGTACATTGTGGTTGCGAGTTTCCAGTATGTGCGAAGCAAAAACAATTGGTTCACTATCCCACGAATAATCCTGCTACTGACTTAACAGCCAAAATGTCAATTACATTTGTGGTCTCAGATATTCCCTTAGCGGTGATTATTTCGGGTTTTGTCGAAGAAATATTTAAAAACCATCAGATATCCATTTAAACAATCTATTATATTCGGTGTATAAAAGCCTCATTTAGAAGGGGAGTTTTTTTTTAATGCGATGCAATTTTTTTCTTCATCGTTTTATAATAATAACAGAGAACTTATATAGCGCAGTTTTGTGATATTTCACCTCAAGTGCGCTTCATACTAAAGTATTTAAGTTAATAAGGCTAGCTAACAAGGAGAAAATGATATAGAATGTGTATACAAATTAAAACTATCTAAAATCATGATCGTTACCATAAATCATGAGAGAAAAAGGTTCAGATATGGGTAGAACAGTGCATGTATACGAGGACATCAACATAATATAACAAGTAACAAAAGAACAATAAATATTCTATGACAGTGAGTATATGGTTTTCAGTAGACAGTAAAACATTAATAATCATATTTGGATGATTTGTATAGTGCTGTTTTTGTGAAAAATCACCTCAAGCGCGCTGTACAGATCTTATTTTCTTTTATTACATATTAATTCCTAGTTTAAATGAGTTACTTGTACCCTTACAAACATTGAGTTGTGAGGGTACAAGTGAGGAGAAAACCGAAACAAAACAACTTAAGGACGTTTAGAAAGAAATTCAATTTTAATAAGTTGCGTTTTGTATGAAGGATTTTTAACAATTTGTACGCCAACGATTTATCCAAGCAGCTTTTGCCTTCTTCTTCTTCATTGGTGAGGATCGTAACCCACTCCAATAAATCCTAAAACTCTAGAAATAAAATTTAGAAAGTTACCGAGTACGCAAAGACAACCGCAAGCCAAGTTTTGACGATGCATTTTTTTCTCGCTCTTACTTGAAATATACAATATAGCGCTCATGTCAAAACAATACCTCGTATCCCACCCATTTGTCAAAGGTGACTTTTCAGTGTATTCTGGTAAAAAAATAAAATAATACACAACCTTACAAAATCTCGTTAGCCAAATAAAATTTTGAAGATATTTTTTTCATTTAAAGTAATTCCTCGTAAAGCCTTAAAACAGGTTATTCCTCCAGATTTTCATAATTTCCATGATTGCCTTCCCCACGATTAGAAGATAAGATAAGGTACATTATAATTAAATATGTACATTTTTTATAACTGTCCAATTATGTGGCATGTTAATTTTTGATGAGATAAAAATTCCGATTTTTTGACAGTTTTTTGTGTCCCCTCTAAAATTTATATTATATAGGATACAACGTATTGTTTTGTCATGAGCGATATGCATTATTAATTTTGAGCTGCGATGAGCTGAAATATAATATCGTCGCCGTAAAGGCAAAAAGGCTGAAGCGCCATTTTGAAAAGTTTACACCAGAGCACTTTGAAGTTTTTTTTACAATAATCTCCTTCTCCCAAAAGATACAGGGATATCGGGGCTACAAAAGTCTTCAGAATCAAACGAGAGTCAAAGCATTCGATGCAGAAAAACAACTGGTCAAAATGCATATTTAACTGTTTTTTACCACAGTGTCACTCAAACCCTTTCGCCTTTCCATCAACGATATATGAATGCCAATATTTTTTCAATCATTTTATATATATTTTATTGACCCCTTATTCTAGTGAAATTCAGACCTTTTTGTTTTCTCATTAATTGTGTACTGTAATATCTTATTACATGCGTTTTACGGGTGGTAACTAGGTTCTGGCTACACGGGTATCCAATGAATCCACATAGTCATATTAATTATAATTCATATTAATATCTATTGGTAATGATTTAGCTTTAATTGCTAGGAATGTGCCACTTTACTGATGGTGATACCGTAATTTGAATACCTGCCGCTGAAACACGCAATAAAATACGTAATATTATTATGAAGTTTCTAGAATACTGGGTGTACCGCAAAAACTATCTGGAGATATAGTTTTAGGTTTTTATGAAATAATCGATTGTTGGTATTTACATTTTGACTGATGTGAAAAAGTTTGCAATTTGAAAAAATAAAATATTTTACCAGTCTTAGATCATGTTGTATTCTATTCCCCGTTAGCCGTAGTTACTAGATCTGCACAGTCAGGTTCTTTCCAAACTTTAAAGAGTTTTGTTGCAACGCACAACAGTTATTGCAATTTTATTTATAACAATAATAACAGTGAACTTATATAGCGCAGTTTTGTGATATTTCACCTCAAGTGCGCTTCATACTAAATCAATTAAGCTAATAAGACTAACTAACGAAGAGAAAATAATTTATAGTATGTACAAATTAAAACTATCTAAAATCATGACCGTCATCGTAAATCATTAGAGAAAAAAGTTCAGATATGGGTATAACAGTGCATGTGTAGATTAACAGATTTAAAAAAACAATTTACCAGAAGCTAAGGGTATAGCAATCCAGATAAAACGTTTGAATTTATTTTTAAATCAAAGAAAAGGAAATTAGATTGAGGAGAGTTAACATGTTGGTACTTAAAAACATTATTATTCAAGTATTATAAGTAAACGATTCTAAAGATGCAAACAGTGTACTGTGCTCATAGTGATAAATGTCCAGTTCACTCTTCAATCGTTAATAAATGTAGCCACATAATGAGGGGCAGAAAATTGGAAGCTTTCTCTGCCACGGAAAGGTTTAGAATTCTGTTTCTAAACCGCCACCCAGCCTTTCCATCATACAATAGAAGACTAATCATCCTGTCTACAAATCTACCTACTCACTTAATTTAATATTTGTATATTTATATATCCTAATAAATTCTTTATGACCTGTAGGAAGTCATATGTAAGAGCCTCATACATTTCAGCAGTAATAAATCTACTTGTGCCACTCTTAGTTAGCTTAATTGGTAAGATCAACTCCAAAGCAATCAGAAAAAAACATCAGTATCTAAGTTGTTATACTGATCGTTTCCAGTCATGTATTCTCCTGAACCTAAATCATCTGATTGTGCCTTTCTTAAATCTTATTAATTACACTTACATCATCATTGCATTATTTTTGGTACACATGCTTTAGTGATCTATTTTCTACTGCATTCACTCAACTTTGATTTGTCAAATTGTCTGTTTTTGTTAAATCTCACCACACAAGGAATTTAAGATTGAAATCTTGGCTACAGAAAGTTTAAACTTTCCTACTTCATTCGCACATAGTCTTTTCATACCTACTTCATGACCTTGAAATAAGAATATATGGAGAGGTACCTTTGCGAAACAGTGTAGTCAGGTCGTTTGACTTTATACTGACTCGATAGAAAAAGACAAAGATATATATTTTGACCGGTCGGTAGCTGAGTGGAGAACGCGTCGGATTCCCACCCGGGCGTCGTGCGTTCAATTCCTCTGCCGGCTAAGTCCTCCATCATTGCACAAGCAACATCTTCCGCTTTTTATGATGGCGGTAGGAGTTTTTCAAATATTGTCAGGTTATTCGTAACCCGGGAATGTTTGTCTTACTTTTAAAAAAAAGTAAAAGTATATGTTAAAGGATGTTGGATAGCCTATTAGTTACGACCCACATAGAATTCGGAGATTTAAAAAAAAAACATATTTGAACACATTAAAGAAAACAACATCAATACACCATTAAAATGATTTATAAAGTCAAAATATCACACAAGCACTAATAATAGAAATTTTGCCTAAACAACGATGGAAGCTTTTTGTTGATTTAATGTCTTTATACATTAAAAATGTGAAATTTCTAAAGTTCTGTCAAAAATATTTAAAATTGTTGAAATACCTCTGAAAAGTGATGTTTTATAATCTTTGTTTGGTCTTATTTAAACATTATTACGCATAACACATATTACCATCATGTTTAATTTATTTGTACAACCACTGCAATTTTTTTAATCAACACAAATATAGGAAATAACCTCAAAATCCGTTGACGTAAGTTATGCGACTCGATGATGTAAAGTTAGCGCGGATGGAGAACATTCTTACATACTTAGAAGTGCTACAATATTACGTGAAGACTTTTCTTGACTCTTTCTCTCTCACGGTATACGACGCAAAAACTCGGAGAAAGTGATTTATCGCAAATTTGTATAGGTTGAGTAAAAATATTTAGCTCTCTCTCCATATATATTCTTACTTCAAGTTCATGACCCTTCTGGTGTCCAGCTTTAAATATAGGCCTCCTGAAATGCCTCCAGCTTTGTCGGTTATTTTTGTATCTTACCCATATAAAGCCGGCAAATTTTTTTAGGTCGACAGCCCATCTCATTCTCATCTGTGTTTTTTTCCTGTCTATGGGTACCATAACATCACACTGTGAGTTACAAACTCGGAGTAAGAATCTAATGGAGGGATAGCTAATTTGTTTTACCCAACCCATCCGAAATTGTAATAAATCACCTTCTCCGAGTTTTTACGTCGTACACCATGAGAGAAAAATAGACAATAAATTTTTTGGACCACTTGAACGTATCGTAAGGATGATCTTAAGGTCCTGGTTCACGGCGGGACTCCGCCCACATTTTTTATTATGCCACTAAACTTGACACAACTGAACGGTTCTTTAGGTTATATGCTATATTTTTGTTGATAAAAATACTGTGAAAAAGTGGCTATACGAATACACAAAAACATTATGTCGATATGTGATATGAATGGATGTATAAATAGTGTAGCCTTAGTCTTAGCCACGCCCAGGTGCGCCGAGTCAGGTTAAAATCATCAAAAACAAGTCCAAAACTGACTTCACTGCCTTGGATAGATACTACTCTACCAACTCTATGGTTACAAATATAATGAATAGCTAACCCCCAGATATCTAAGACTATAAGTTCTGCATTAACAAGATGTAATTTTAATTCCAGATGCAGTCTATCCTCTACCACAACTCCAGTGGGAACCTGGCCTTCACGGGCAAGCTGAAGAAGAGAGAGGTGCACCAGGCCATCACCATGCACCCGGTCAAGGAACACAAACACATGTTCAGGATACACCAATATCTCAAGGTTGGCAGTACTTACAGTTATCTTATTTAAACAATACCGGCCGGTAGCTGAGTGGACAAACGCGTCGGATTCCCACCCGGGGGTCGTGGGCTCAATTCCTCTGCTGGCTAAGTCCTCCATCATTGCACAAACAATTATGATAGTAGTAAGAGTTTTTAAAATATTGTCAGGTTATTCGTAACCAGGGAATGTTTGTCTTAGGCAATTCATGACAAATTGGACTATAAATTCATTACACAATTGATTTTTACATTAATTTGAGTTATTAAGAGAGAAATCCCTAGACTGCCAGCACCCACAAGTGAAGTGAAAAAAAAAAAGTCGTATTTTTGCACTGCGATTTCCTCTATGCTAGGTTTAACAGTACTTTAATACACATTGATGTCATTTTTTCCCTTAATTACTGTTAATGAAAGTACAAGTTTTTTTTACTACCTTGTGTTTCCTTCCGCATAATTTTTTTTTGTATTAATTCAAGCTTTCTTAACCACCTTGCCTGGGTTTTGTTCCCGGTTATATAATATTCAAAACTAAACCATAGAAAATATATTACATTAAAATAAATTCATCTATCAGAACATATAGGTGTTTTGGGTGGCCCCTTTGTGAAATGAGAAGCAAACTGTCACAAATGATTATTTAAAGTTGAACATTTTTTTTATATTTAAATATTTACCTGCCTACTAACATTATTAGACCAATCACGACTCAAGATATAAATGGCACGAAAATTAGCAGTTTCACTATGTTATAATCATTAACCTATGGAATGCCTAATTCCCGCGAGGTACAATTTCCATCGTACCTTGCTGACTGTAATTTCGTAATAACGTTTTTTAAATTATGCGATCTTCTCAGATATGTGTACTAACATTATTAGACCAATCACGACTCAAGATATAAATGGCACGAAAATTAGCAGTTTCACTATGTTATAATCATTAACCTATGGAATGCCTAATTCCCGCGAGGTACAATTTCCATCGTACCTTGCTGACTGTAATTTCGTAATAACGTTTTTTAAATTATGCGATCTTCTCAGATATGTGTTTATGTATTTTTTTTAAATTATATATATTTTTCTGGAAAAGTGGTAGATACTCAAAGTATCGCCTTCGTGAAAGACCACCATTCAGAATCGAAACTTTGCTTGAAATGGCTTTAGCCGTATTTGGTGACCAGATCTGAATAACCTGGTACTTCTTAACCTTCCTCTTCCCCATCTCCTTCCCCACCCTACTACCTACAGCCTCACAACATACCCCGATTGGGGATGCCGTAGTCTCACTGGCTATAGACGGTTGGGAGCAGTTGTGACTCTTGTGCGGTATCCACTATAATTTTTTTTTAAAGCTACTCATATTCAGAGAGTTGGTTTTTTCACGAAACTAAAAAAAATGTGACTAAGAAGTGTGACGATTTTTTTATTATTTTATTGTATTTTTGTGTAACTGAATATATTTCCTTCAAAATATAAATAAAATTGCATGAGGTTATCCTGCAAATACAAACAGTAACATCACTCTGAAAATCTGTTTTGTTTCAGCCGCACTGCTGTAAGCAAACTTCAAATATTTATTACTCGACTTATACCGAAATTAACGCAATGCAAAATATCTCTATTAATTAATTACTTTGTTGACAAGTGATTACAGTTCATTTGAATATGCGAACAACTGGTTTTAAAGGATGAAAACTCATGTAAAGATAATGATGAATGCCCGGTGACTATTGGCACCATCGGCACACTAGAGGTTAACACGTTCATCGCTGACACCGCGCGTCACGCGTTTGCAGACATGTGACCGGTATGCGCACAACGCGCCACGCGCGTCGTGCCGCCTCTTCGCTTTGAACCGATCTAAAACAGACGCAGCCACGTAATTTTGAGTCTTTCCACAGGGCACAGGGAAACCCGTCACTGTTTGTCAGTTTGAATTGATTCGTCATTAATATGTACGAATATTAGTTAGCAATTAACGTGTTAACCCTACCAAATTATTTATCATATGAATTTTAAAATCCGTTTCCTCAATTTTCCAGAATCTGAAAATCCAAGATCTGAAAGTGTCAGCGATCGCCCTCCACCGTGACATCTTCATAGCGGCGCGAGAGCTACGGCTGGACCCCTCCAGCCTCCCCGCCTTCCAGCTCGCCGACTCCGTTCCCCTGTACCTCTATCCTCAAGGACACTCACAATACCTGGGCGACACCAATATCCTAGGTAAATTGCTAATCTATAGATGGATGTCTATCGGATCAGTTAAAAGTACCAATTGTTTTAAGAGTCATCGGAATATATACCCTAAAAAATGACAAAATATTAACTTCAGAGCAAGAATATGTATGGAGAGAGAGCTAAAAATTCTTACCCAACCTATACAAATTTACGATAAATCACTTTCTCCGGGTTGTTACGTCGCAAACCGTGAAAGCGAAAGAGACAACTTGTCACATAATATCGCACCACTTTAAGGTATGTAAGCATGTTTTCCGTCTCCCGCGTCGCCAACGACTCCGCCCACTATGTTTTGTTATGCGAAATAGTAGGACGTAACTCAACGGTTTTGAGGTTATATCCTATATTTTTGTTGAAAACAATACCGTGAAAAAAGTGGTTATACAAATAAACAAAACATTATGACGACATAATAAATATGCTATGACATATGCTATGAATGGATGTATAAATACCCTAGCCCTAGCCACGCTCGAGTCAGGAAAAAATCAACAATCCTGACTACACAAGCTATCCCTCCTGATATATTATTGCTCTGTGCTTACAACTTCACAGGAAATAATATTTTTAAATCCTTCTAAATTAAGTAAAGTTCTATCTCTGTTGGTCGTTAATCTAAAAACTAAACTTAACATCCCGTCGTTTCTCCTGAGGGGTAGGCAGAGAGGATGGTCCGCCACACAACTCTGTCTTTGCGCATGCTTCTTGCTACTGAAGGCCTTCGTGGTGGAGTGATTAAGACGCTCGACTACGAATTCACAGGTCGGAGGTACAAATCCCCGGGCGCACAAATATATTTGATTCAATTAATATGTGTTATATCATTTAATTAATATAAAATAACATTAATATACAGAGTGGTAGATACTCTAAGTATCGCCCTGGTGAAAGATTACTTTTTTTTTAGATTGATACTCTATGTTGCTTGAAAAGACTTTAGCTGGTTTCGTCACCAGTTTGGAAAATCTTATCATTTTAATTTTCTTTTTTATCGAACTTCTTGTTGCATACAGTTATCACTTAATATTAAATTAATGCATTTGTGATAAACTCCTCCATATCATTAATAATAATAATATTTTGACAATTTGTATAGCGCCGTTTTTGTGAAAAATCACCTCAAGGGCGCTGTACAAATCTTAATTTCTACTTAATATTAATTCTTAGTTTATTAATGCTTATAAAGCAAATTTGAATGTATCCGATATACATTCATGATGTTTTCTGCCTCAATAAATAATTCATAAACAACTTACTCTATTTGTTGACTGAATATATTAAAAAATAAATTCAGGTTCTTCCTGCAGTTTGTATTGCAATAACAGATTACATATTTGTACCATTGAGAAGCTGGGAAATCCAAGTAACTGGATTTCATCACTGTCATAAATTATTTTACACTTGAATTTGTTAGTAAGCAATAATCGATCTAGCTCTAAATTTACGACCCTATAACATCTCAATGCTTTGGGTCAACTTTTAGCAACAACTCACAAGGTATCGATAATATTATTATTAATGCTTTATGGTCTCACTAGCTGCCAAATCAATCAAACTTGACGACCTCAGTGGTCGAGTAGTAAGACGCTAACTACGAATCCAGAGGTTGCAGGTTCAAAACCGGGGTGCGCAATTAAATTTGTTTGATTAATATATGTCATAACACATTTAATTTGTATAAAATAATATATAATATATTTGCGGCACGTTCCAGAGTGGTACTCTAAGTACCGCCCTGGTGAAAGACCACCATTTATAATTGAAATTTTGCTTGAAATGGCTTTAGTGTTTGGTGACCAGTACTGAATAGCCACATACTTCCCACCCTTCCTCTGCTCTATCTTCTTTCCCTTCCCACTACCTTCAGCCCCACAACATATCCCAATTGGGGATGCCATAGTCTCACTGGCTCTAGATGGTTGGGAGCGTGTAAACCCAGAATACAATTTTGTAATGATTGTTTCTCGAAGTTTGTATTTTCTTTTCCTTCTGTAGCCCTATTATATGTGAGGTTGGCTATTGGAAATTGCTAGGACAATCATATTCAGTGGTTTAATATTCCTGTTTGCTTTTTCCTTCCAGGAGTGACTCCAAACCTGAACCGATATCGCCCGACAGAACTGAAGAATGTTATTTGGTGGGATTTTATTTCTAAAGCAATATTTTCTCCATCCAATTCCAATCCGAAACGAAGAATGGAGATATCCATGCGAGAAGGATTGGACGATATTATTAGAGAGGTGATAACAATACTTTTTTCCTACATATACATAGAATCATCCTTTAACTATGCTTTATTATAACAATGAGTATAGCCGTAATCTAGGCCTGTTTATCTAATAAATAACTAAATAACTTAACTAAAGTTTTTTTACCAACCTTCTACTAACTGTCTGTAGCGCCCCAAAATATGTGGGCTATTAGCTTATACGCGAAACCGCCAGCCTCTTGAATCAAATGTTGGACAAAATCAAAAGAACCCCCATCCCACTTACTAATTGTATTTTCACTTAATTACCTTTGCAAGACTTGCAATAGCGAAAAGTGATATTTGCCGGATGCACATCTGCTCACTTGTGCAGTGCTCCTTATTCAGTCATTTCTCCTTTGTAATCTTCCATTTCACAGGTCGGCCCTGTTTATCGCTCTTTGTCTAATATCTATAAAAATATGACCAACCCAGGATGGCGAAATTGAAAACACACTACAGCACAAAGGACTGCAAGTTTTGCAACTCAACTTTTTGAAGTATCATTACATAGTATTTTATAACATTCCCAGATGTATTAAGTGTTCCTTTGTGCTTGCGGTTAATTTACAATATTTGTGGTATTGGTTCATTTTTAGAGGGTGCAATGCGCCATTTTAGCTGTAGAAGAGCCATCCCTGGCAATATGAATAACACCTTTGTGAAAACAAACACTCCACTAGGCGAATAAATGGCCTGAAACATTGCGTACTTAGAATGGTCTATGAGAGATGAAGGAGCTTGTGAAAGTGTGATATGCTTTGCAAAATATGCTACAAGCAAAACCAATTGGTACATACTGACAGAGGCATAATTATGTACAGAATGTGGACACTACAATTACTACAATTTAAAAATTGGAGGTTTCAAACAAATCACTAACTAGAAATCATTATTTTTGCCTTAAACCCTTTCTCAGATAAACAAAGATAACTGCATATCCTGGCCACATCCTCTGAAATATAAGTACCATCTACTCGTACTGAGAATAATTATGAAGGAAATGATTGAGAGAAAACATGGAATCGGAAGACAGCAATTTTCAAGATTGAAACTGGCTGTCTTCCGATGGGATGCTGAACTGGGATGGATGTCCCTTTTCTCCGTTGCTGAAGAAGTCTGTGATGCTTAAATCAAAATACTTAAATAAGGAGTAGAATAGATCATTCTAACATTGCTTGTTGCTAGTTCATTGAATTATTTGTTTTCAGCTAGATTCATATTTATGAAACAGCTGTTTAATTATTTATTCTTGTTTCAGCTTATGGAGAGCATAAACGCCTTCTCCAAACAAAGGGGTCGGATCATAGAGTTTCGAGAGATCCTCTACGGGTACCAGAGACTAGACCCAATCCACGGAGTAGACTACATCCTAGACATACTTCTAGTTTATAAGAAATACAGAGGGAGGAAGATGGCGGTGCCAGTGAGAAGACACGCATATTTACAGCAAAGTTTTACTGGTAAATATTACTCTAATTTATATGCACAAGCAATAAACCATATTTGCAAAATATGTAGCATTCAATACAATATAGACACTGCCAGGTCTGGGTTCTGTGATGTTGTTATTCTTGATAAACTTTCATAAAAGACCACTTTACTTATAAGTGTAATTAATTTTAAACTAAATCTTCCTATTTATCTGTAAACAGTCAAGCACATAACATTACCAGTCAAAGTTTTATGTAATTTTCCCACTCGATTATTTGTACTTCTTCATGAGCCTTTTAGCGTCCAAATTTGGACATAGAAACTCCCTCAAAAATTTCCAGGTTTGCCTATTTGTACTATGTATATACTTGGGCAAATAGGGATTTTGTATGCTACAAGACTCGAAATTATAAGACCGAAAACATAAATCTTGCATAAAAACACCTTACCAAAAAAAACTTTTTCCATAAAGTCCTGACTTTTATCTGTTTTTTTCATTGCAATCATTGCTTCCTACCGTTTCATATTCATTATTAACAAGTTTTTTTTTCTAGGTATTGAAATTCGGGAAGTTCCACTGGGAGAACCACCGTTGACCAAATCCGCAGAAGAAGAGGATAAGAGAGATGAAGACTACGGCACAGATGATCTTTATCCCAGCGGACAGTTTGCAGTCAGCACCCAAGCACCCCCATTCCTGAACTTCAAAAAACTAAATGTGCCCATCAGAGAAGCCTTTGAGACTGGAATAAACAAAATAAGCGAAAACTTACCTCGTGTGTTCAGAAGTCAGCAAACCGTAGATAACTCAATCAAAAGAATCAATTTCATTCTTCCATTGTCAGGCAGATTCGATACTTTTGTACGCTTCATGAAGAATTACGAAGAAGTCTGCCTGTTTAAAGATAAGAAAACTTCTCTTTTTATTCCGCTGTATCAAGATGGAAACGCTCCGGCAGATTTCAACAGGACTGTAGCTTTAATCAGCCTGTTTCAAAGCAAGTATCCCTACAGCAAAATACAACCGATAAAAATACTTAACGCACAGTTTTCAAGAGCCGTTGCCTTGGAAAAAGGAGTCGAAGTTTGCGACGGCGGGGACCTCTTATTCTTCATAGACGTGGATATACTCTTCACATCGGAATCTCTACAAAGAATAAGATTAAATACAATCAAAAACTACCAGGTATACTTTCCTATAGTGTTTAGTCAGTACGACCCTCTAGTTGTGAGTGGGGACGATTATAATATAATTCAGAACGTGAACAAAGTGATCGATAGTGAACAAGCGAATGATAGAGTCAGACAAAGTTTTGTGGATCGAGAGTTACGAACGGACGATCATGGTTACTTCAGGCAGTTCGGTTTCGGGATTGCATGTGTGTACAAAGACGATTTTAATTCAGTCGGGGGATTCAATACAGATATTAAAGGGTGGGGTTTAGAAGACGTTAACCTTTATGATAAATTCGTTCAGTCCAACCTGTCTATATTTAGGACTGTCGATGCGGACTTGGTGCATATGTTTCATTCTGTCGGCTGTGATAAAAATTTAGACTTAGCTCAATATAATATGTGCCTTGGGACCAAGGGGAATACATTTGGCAGCATCAAACACATGACTGTTTACTTGTTCAATCGCCCGAGTGTTCTGCCCATGGCCCCGCTGCTTCCTGTCTATGACGAGCCAAATAAAGTGCCTTTGAAGAGATGAATTATGTAACAATAATTATTTTAGATTTATCAATGTATGTATGTTGTTATGAAATGAACTTAATGAATAAATATTTATTTTTTCTGATGTGTAATAAACTCGATGGAATAAAATCAAAATATTTTTTCTCTAAGTATTTTAATAAACTTTTTATTTGACCCCTATGAAATGTATAATTGACAACAACACACGTTTATTTTCGTATAACTAACAATCAAACTCTTTCTCTGGAAGATGGAACACCATACATCTCTTTCTTGACACATGCTCCTTGCTTGCCTATTCACATGCATTTGTCTCGTTCGTACTTTACTGTTATTTGACATGACCCCACTCAAGCATTTGATTCTCTTTGTTATATTTATATATTTGTGGACTGAAACTAGACGAGCCTTTGTCCGATTTTTGTAATTTGAGTCAACATCCCTTATTTTATTGCTATAAACGTTAGTTGCAGAAATTTAATGAATTTGTGCCCTGACTATATACATATACACCACAAAATTACGTATAGCATAAAACTCATTAGAGGAAAGGCAATTTTTCAAATCTCTATTGCACTTCTACGTTTTAAAATGTACACATGTTAGTAAGCTAATAAATTAAACGGAAATAACAAAATTCCAACAGCGAAATTTCTACCGAGATAGAAGTCTATTGTGTATTGCAATTATGCACATTTCGAAATCACTACATGTAGCCGGAGATTTTATCAACGACTGTAGCCTTAAATCCCATCTCAAATTAACAAATAATCTTATTTGATTAATTTCTAGAGGTACCAGGTTGAGAACTAAATATATGGTTATTAATTAAATCTCTAAAAAAATGTGTGCGCGCAATACTGCCGTACTAAGCACAAAGGAGGTATTTATCTACCTTGGTAGGTATTTTTGATATTTTAATAGACGACTCGGCGTAGAATTTGTATTGCTGTTGGCAATACTATTGGAGATAAAGGATATTTTAAATGCACTATCTACATTTTTATAAAAACCAGAACAATTTATTTAAGGATTTGGGGTAACTGCAGTTTACTAAAGGAATTCATCAGTATACTGCAGTTACTGCTAAAATCGCTTAATATTGTAAAATGCCTTATTATTATTTTGTTATGTGTTGGAATGGGAGTGGATAGTAGATGATTAAAAAAAAAGAACAGCATTATTCGTCATCTTTCTTTGGGGAAGAAGGACTGACTGGAAGGATTTTTCATCGTAGCATAAAATGAACAACAAAATTATTGAAAAACCATATTTCCATGACATGGTCAAAGTCACCGCAGAAAGAGGTTTGTTGACTCAAGTGTAAGAAAGAATTCGAGGGAAAAGATTTCAGTCCATATTTTTCACATGTGTGCGAAAGGAAGAGAGGAATGAGTCAATAAACGCAGATTTTTAGGAGAGCCAATGTAATAATTTTTGCATATAATTATGTCATGTCCTTTTTCAAAAAATAAAAGCATATTATTTTATTAGTTGTTCCTTAGAAATGTATCTAAGGAACAACTCTGCATACTTAACTCAAAACTCGATTCTATTGACTCATCCCTGTCTTCCTTTTGCACACAGATATTTAAAAGCAATAGGTATCACCAAAAGAAAAAGAATAATATTGTAAACAATGTAACAAAGCATCCCGGTTGCGCTTCTTCGATTGGCGGCAACGATAATGGAAGGTATCCTGCGGGTGGCAGCATTGGACGGGCCGGAAGGGTAGCAACCCTGCTCGCCTGTCTTCCCGCGCACACTTCCCTACGAGACCTTCTAAGAAGCATCAACTTGTTGATTTACGAATCTGTGTATTGTTATTGAGAGATTATATCAAGTTATTAAAGTGACCAGAGAGTTATTATTTTTACTCATTCTATAATATTATTTAAAGAGTTGGAATACTGATGAACGGAGTAGAATTTTGGAAAAACTTGCCTGTTATTGAATCTGACTGATTGCTTTTCTATTATTATGTGTCATTGAACTTATTCAGTGTTCGATAAATAATACTTTCATTTAAAATTCACTAATTTTTTAAATTAAACTAACACCCTTTTCTAATATTTTACAATATTCGTTAGATTTATTAATAGCTCAGTGTAGATACTGCTAAAATGCGTTAGTATTTTTACAAGAAATGCCTACATTTAAAAAAAATAGTTATTAAAATAATAAAATTAAAAACTTTTTTGATAAAATCAATTAGTGAAAACCAAAAATAATCTAAAACTGCCAAAGACAATCAACAAACAAAAATGATGTTAACCCCATTTGAGCTTCGTACGGCAGAATACAGCGAAGACTCGAACCTTGTATTGTAGGTATTAACTTTTTTCGCTTTCACATACTGGCTTTGCTGTTGACGCATTCTATATAAAGTGATTAATATAAACTAATTTGACAACCCGTGGTGTACCTTTTAAGGCTTTTATTTATTATTTTGAGCTAATTTACATCATGTTCTGCTTAACAACATTTCCTTATTAATAACAGAAATTGCGCACTTGATGTGAACAATCACAAAACTGCGCAATATAAATTCACTGTTATTATTAGAAGTGTTTGATAGATGGCACTGCTGTCTCTGAACTAAAACTTGTTATAATATCCTTACTGCCACCTATGAAAAAACCAAGAAAGATTTGCTTAGATCAATATTAATTTTTATTAGTGCATCAGCGTAAATCACCTACGTCGTGATATTCTTCTAATTTTACTACTTACTCAAAATATTATTAATAAATCCGTTTAATAAAAAAAAAACGATGGCAAATCATCAAATTTACGAGCATTTTGGCTAGCCATGGGGTTGGAACAAATATACCTAGTGTTTTCTCCGGCCCTATGGACCGATTTGACTGAAATTAAGATTTAGTATTTGGTAGGTAATGGTCTGAAAACGATTCAATAAAAAAACCGGTAAAAGTAATAGTGGAAGAATTGCAACATTTACAAAGCGTCGGGACTTGAGACCTGTTTATTGCGGCTGTGTGGGATCTAATTGAATTAATTTTAATTATTGTAATACAAAATGATGAACTGAAAGCAAATCAATAAAAAAATGGCTTTAATTTTTTTTTTCAAATTCATTGAATTTAAGGGCGTTTCAAAATTCAGGTTTTGTGTTGAAAATTATGGTCTGAAGCAATGACGTTACATATATAGACACGTTATAGCCTTAGAATATTAACACAAAATATGGCAAGCAAAACACACACGTTACCAGTAAATTCATCATTCAAATATCGGTCATGCATGACAAAGATAGACATTCACAGAATATATGTGTATGAACGAAACAGATCCGAAGTTCGGACCGCGTTCCATACTTGCTTGAAACGACCTCAAGCGACGCGTGACCGTTTAGTACTAAATAGACTTAAACACCGATCACACCAACTAGCGTGATTATTGCTTGCCACTTTGAGAGCGCTACAACGTGTCTATATATGTAACGTCATTGGTCTGAAGACGATCAACTTAAAAGTGCAAAAACTCAAATTTAATTGTTCGTGCATTTTTAATTATATCCGCTCCTTTTGCGAGGGACCTTTTTAAATCAACAAGTTTTCTTTCCCCAAGGCTTACACATTTTAGCTTTCTTGTCGATTGTGCATAAGCCTCTAACGTAAATTTATTTTTATTTATCAGTAAGTCAGTCTTTTAGCATTTTGTAAACTGAAAGGAAAGTCTCTGGGTAAAAGGTGTCAACCAAATGATTTCCGTCATCCAAGTGAGTGTGCAATGCTCTCCCAGTTAGTAATGAAGCATTATCATAAAAAAGCACATTATCAACGAGAATTTTCAACTCAGACTGGGAAAATATTTCTAGTAGACTTATCTCATTTGCAAACTGATAAATATTGTCTTTATTGTTATCGTTGCTCTCTAGAAACTGACTGTAGCTTTTAAAATTTACCCGAGTGAGGGCGATTCCATTTTCATTTATTCATAAATTTATACTTTACTTTTTATTGCATTTAATGTTCTTTGATAGGTCTTCTCTGCTTTTGTTTGCTTTCTTTCCCCTTTTTTACTTTCATTTTTTTATATGAATCAAGAGTCTTAACTGCTCCCAACCGTCCAGAACCAGTGAGACTATGACATCCCCAAATATAGTATATTGTGAGGCTGAAGGTAGTGGGGAGGGGAAGGAGGTTGGAAAGTACCTGGCTATTAAGATCTGGTCACCAAACACGGCTAAAGCCATTTTAAGCAACGTTTAAATTCTAAATGGTGGTCTTTCACCGGGGCGATACTTAGAGTATCTACCACTCAGGAACGTGTCACAAATATACTTTTTATTATTTTTTATGAATTAAATGTGTTATGACACATATTAATTAAATACAAGTTATTGGCGTACGCCGGGTTTGAACCCGCGACCTTTGGATTCGTAATCGAGCGTCTTACCACTCGACAATGGAGGCCGTCAGAACCATTTTTGTTCTTCAACGTCTGACTAGCCGATATTTCGTTTTTTTTCATCAATCTCTGTAGTCCTTTTAGTGATGTTATAATCTTTGGTATTTTTCTTTTTTATTCATTCTTCTTCGCCGTCAATCATCTGTTTAGTGTTTATTTATTGATTTAATTACATACGCCCTTATGGGCTTTTACATAACTGTGCAATCTCAGAGCAATAATATACAAGAGAGAGCTCTGCTGTAGTCAATTTTGAAGAGTTTTGCCGGACTAGGCTAGACCTGAGCGTGGCTAGGGGTAGGGTAATTATACATTCATCCATACCAAATGTCGACATAATGTTTTTTTTATTCGTATAACCACTTTTTCACAGTATTGTTAAAAACAAAAATATATTATACAACCTAAAAAACCGTTGATTTATGTCCATTTATGTCACATATGAAAACGTGTGGGCGGAGTCAACGGAGACGCGGGACACGAAGAACATCCTTTCAGTACTTTAAAGCGGTGTGATAATTTGGCAACATTTGCTGTCTCATTCTTTCTCATGGTGTACGACGTAAAAACTCGGAGAAAGTGATTTATCCCGAATTTGTTTAGGTTGGGTAAAAATAATTAGCTCTCTCTCCATATATTGTTACTCCAAGTGTGCAGTACATCATATAAAATAATAGTGACACAAATATAATATTATATAATTAAAAAAATAAAAATAGCACGAAGTTATTGAATACTACACGTTAACATAAATAAGTTACTAGAAAAATTACAATCATACAATGCAATAAATTAACATTAGTATTTTTGGAAGAGGTATGCTATTATAGCCTTTTTGTAACTACATTCAGTGCAGTTGAATATATCTACTATTTCTGCGAAGGAATTACCCACTGTATGCAATCTAGGTACAAGCGAGTACCTAAATGACTTATTCCTGATATTATATTTACACTTAAAAATAATTTTGGATCGAGTAGTTCTGTTAGGTACATGGAAGGTAATTACTAATTAAGCAAAGTGTTGTCTTTTTCATAGAAGGAAATGTGGCAGATTTCATTGATGAGGCTTTCACGATATTTTTATGGCAACAATCTATATTGAACACTGTACTGAAATTCGTCCAACAACATGATTCAATCCTTAAAACCTTTTGGTTCTGAAGACTTTAAAGTAGGTGACAAATGTTTGAAAATACAGCCCTGGGGCCCTAGCACGAAACATCGATATAGATGTTATCGACAATGTCGGTCATTTGTAATCGTTCCCGAGCTCGACTGCAGGTCCTCAATGAACAAATGACAGTGTATTGAATAACGGTAGAACAAAGAAAGGAGTATAAGGAGAATATATATTATGCGAATGTGAATGGTAGAAGAAGTCAGGTTAGCCCGAGGAAGGCACGATCAAGCGAATCAAACACTTCGGCATACATAATGCTTCAAAGATGATTTACAAGCTTAAAAATAACATGGTCCCTAAATATCTGCTAAGTAATATAATATGTAATGTAAATGTTCACAATTATCCTACGAGAAGTTGCCATGATTTTAGGCTTCCCAAAACGAAACTTGCGTGCATTCAAAACAGCGTGTTTTACAAAGGTTAATCAGTTTTAATAGATTTCCAGATGCCTTAAGAGTCAGCACTCAAAGGTGAGACTAAACGTTACTTTCTAGCATTCTAATACAAGCAATCCTACAAATGATGGATCTGAAAATTTTCTATGGGTAGTAAACTGCGATTCTTTAAATTCTATGAAAAACACACTAAAATGTCAGTAAAAGGTGCAGTTTTGAAAACAGAAAAGTCATTTTTGAACGTTTCACCTGAAATTCTAGTATGCATTTCATAAAGAATTTGAAAGAATAGTGTTAAATAATTGTATTCACCAGAAACCTCAGACATTTTTCTAAGTACTCATACAAAATTATCAGGTGAATCATTTGTAGTATTGTTTGTACTAGAAAGCCAAAAAGTGTCTATTTTTGGGTGCTGACCCTTAAAAGAAGCCTCCAATCTTGGCACTTTTCGTAGGATTTGTGCTGAATATGTTAAAAAAACCTATGATTCTTAAGATAACTAAGATTTCAATTTATATCTGCTGTATAGGAACCTTATGTGCTTTGTTCTATTATTGTGAAATGTATAAATGTTTGTCTTACTAGATGTGTGAAAAAAATAAACGCATACATCTAAATAAAAATACAAAAACAAAACAAAATAAACGAGTCGGGTAATTGCAAGAGTCAGAATAATCGAAAAGTATGTATGCGACGATGCATAAATGTGAATGAATCGAAGAGTGTGTGCCAAGACAGAGTTGTGTGGCGATCCATCCTCTCTGCCTACCCCTGGGGTGAAACGACGTGATGGTTAGTTAGTTAGTTAGTTAAGCGCCCTTGAGGTGACTTTCACAAAAATGGCGCTGTATAAATAAGCCAAGCATTAGTTAGTTAATATCTCCTGCGACAGCACGTTTTTACACGCAGCGTGAGATATTATTTGTTTTTGAAAAATATGTGTTAGTTTGTCGGTAAGGATTTAAAATACGAAAAGGAAAAAAAAAACTGAAACTAAGCATTTTACTCCGCCCACTACCCAGGAGAAAGAAAGAGACAATAAAAATTTCCCAAATTATCACACCTTTATAAAGTATTCTAAGAATGTTCTTCGTGTCCTTCGTCTCCGTTGACTCCGCCCACACGTTTTGTTATTCGACATAACAGGACAGAACTCAACAGTTTTTTAGGTTATATCCTACAATTTGTTTTTATAACAATACTGTGAAAAAGTAATTATACAAAGAAACAAAAACATTATGTCGACATGTGCTATGAATGGATGTAGAAATACCATAGGCCTAGCTCTAGCCACGCCCCAGTCACGCAAAAATCATCAATACTGACTACACTAGCGCTCCTACACCCAACTTCTGAAATATTCCGTTTCTGTCTTCTTCCACATTTACTTCCACTTCTAACATTCTCCTGATACTATTTTCTTCAACTATCCACTGTACCTACTTGACCAAATATCTAAACTTCATTACGCTTTCATCGCCTTTGCATTCTTAACCTTTATGTGACTGAAGGGGTACCCGTGTGCCCTTTTCGGTTTTCAACGTTGATTTTTTTAATGTTCCAGTAACGCTAATCGGCTGAAACTTCCTGAATTCTCCACAATAGTGAAAACGAACAATTAAACATACCCGTTGTGTGTGGAGGGTGGTATGTGAGCGGAAAAAGCTTTAGTAAAACTTTCACCTTCTGATGACTGAAAGGGTACCCTCTTGTGTTTTATATGGAATTTGAAGCTTGTCTATATTTATTAATCGGCACGACCGGTCGGTAGCTGAGTGGACAAACGCGTCGGATTCCCACCCGGGCGTCGTGCGTTCAATTCATCTGCTAGCTAAGTCCTCCATCATTGCACAAGCAATATCTTCCGCTTCTTGTGATGGCAGTAGGAGTTTTTCAAATATTGTCAGGTTATTCGTAACCCGGGAATATTTGTATTTCTTTCAAAAAAAAAAAAAAAACATTTTAAATGATAAATATGATGTATTGTTGTGATCAAGGTACACCACCTGTATCGTTAATACTATTTTTAATCACCTACTGAATTAAAAACCTCCAGAAAAGATGGTACTGGGTGAAATTCCTATCCACTTCCCCAAGTCTTGAACTGAGTCGAAATGTATTGCCTCATAAAAGTGGTCCAGCAAACTTCAGCAAATTATATACTGTAAAAGAAATCTTCACATCAATTTTAAAAAGGTGTAGTTTTATTCAGTCACATAAGGGTTAACAGATCTCTTAGTTTTTTTCTCACATTCGCCCCAGGGATTTCGTTTGTACTGAAGGGGAATTTTATTCTCTGTTCTCGTAATTTATAATTTAACGCTCATCGCGAGTAAATTAGATACACGTTAATGCTGAATTATTACGTAAGACAAGACAGACGAACTCTTCTACGTTCCATCGTTTACAGTTTACACGAGTTTAACAACTCTAATTCAAGCACCTACATACTTGCATAATATTTACGGTAAGAGTTTCAAGGCTCAGGTTTCGCTATGGAGAAGATGCTTTCATTGATGTCATTTCGGAGCTCGTTTCAGAAATAATTAGAGAGGAAAGAAAACCTACAGCGATGACGCCAGTCAGAGCTTAAATAAACATTATGGATAGATTCTAATTAAAGTGACGATTCATTAATAATTTGTTGATGCGTTTATGTTGAGAGAGTCGTTGCTTCATTCCCGAGGGTCGTGACCGCCATTCCAATAAGGAAGTTGAGTGAAAAATATTATGACTTTAAAAAAATATGTCCATATATATAAAAAAAACACCTATTGTAAATATATATATATAGATTTCCATTTTATAATTCTTAGAATTAATAAATGCTTCTTGAAAATTGGTTAAAACGCCATAAAATATAAATGCTTCATCGAACGAACTCCTACGTCAAATGTACCGTTTACGTACGATGTGATGCCGCCTTCGTGGCGTTACACCGTTTTTATAAACGTAAAACATCATTTCTTGGAACGATGATAAATTGCAGTAATGCTTGTATTTTTACACATCGGTACGATGCAATAGTAATAGTATTATCTTCTGACATTTTAGAAGGTTTTGTTAAATTAAAAGCAATGAAATTGATGAAAAAACACAAGCTAACAAAATACGCGACTGACCGCTGGATAACGACAGTTTGAGATGTCAAAGATAAATACCGTGTAATTTTTGGCGGGATATACAAAAAATCCAACGGTAAAAATCACTTTTCGTATGAAATTTGAAATTTAAAAATTATAAAAAACCCGTCAATTAAGTTAGACGGTTAAAATTTATCAAAAAATTGAACTGGAATTCCTTGTTAATTATTTTTAAAAAATCCACACACATTGCCCTTCTGACAGTACGGATGACGTCACGCCAAGACGTTACGCTGTAAGAAGGGGTGTAAAATATATAATATAATAACAAATAATATGATAGAGAGAAAAAATTACGAAAAAAAAAAGTAAGATAGGATAATAATACACGTATGCTGGTATTACGCTTACTCTTTTACAAATATCTTTAATATTTTCGTAAATTAATAGTCCTATTCTTATTAATCAGGTAAATTTTTCCAGTAGTCCAATATTAGGTATATTTCCTGTAAACTCATAAAATTTATCATTTTTCTTTAATCACCTTTTCAGTTGACGTTTTGTCTTTTTTAATCCATATTATCTGTCTCTTTTCTCAGTTTCTTTGTTATAATTTAAATGTTATTCTATTGTTTTCTCGTTGTTTTGTTATTTGATTTTATATTTTTTTCTCCCTCTGTATATGTATATAACCGCATTTTTTGTATTTTTGTTTAGTTTAATTTTGTACCCTGATGATGCTTAGGCTAAGCGAAACCGGTCGGTCATATAATTCAAAATAATATTCGTAGTCTTATTCAAGTTTTTTTTTTCATTTCTTTAGATATCCTTCACTTCATCATATTTTTTTCATAAATTTTTGCTCGCATTTCACCGAGTCTTGAGTCAAATTCGAATAACCCCCGATCAAGGTATAGGTCTCTCAATCAGAGTTGAGGCCGGGACAGTACTCACACCTACTCACACAGATACATAGCTTACGTACAGCGTGTTCCGTTTGAAGTTTACATTTTTAAAAAACAATTACTGATTATCATTTGACACTTCAGAGATCGAAGCCAAAGTCTGTTAAGCCAAAGTCAGTTATAGAAAAGCTTATTCAACATGTGTGTTGTTTTATTTCATTGTTATTAAAATACTGAATGTTCTTAAAATATAGTTCTAAATAAAGGACTGAATTTAAAGGGTATTAAAAAAAATAATGCAAGGTATTCAGTAATTCGTAGTATTCCCCAATTTGGGACATTCAGAGCACGAGCATGATGGATGCTAATTAGTCAAATTACTGTTCCCCAAAACAGATTATAATATCATTTTCAACAGCAGCCGGTCGAACTGCATAAATAAGACACGCTGTATGTGCACTTTCAATATACTAGAAGAATCATCGTAAACGCTTTTTGTCCCTTTTCTACTAGTGGTAGTATAAGTAGGCGTAAACAAGACAAAATACTTTTTTTTATGACGCATCGTAAATAAATCGCCACTGGAGCGTATACCGATACACAATACGCACAACGTTAAGGATGTATTGTTTATTTCAACTCTGGTTGAGCTACCTATACCACAAACGGGCCTATAAGCAGGAACACTTGATGTAATTACTTATGAAACATAATCGTGAGAGGAAAAAAACAAACGGGGGCAATGTGCAACCAGCTTTAATCGCTAAGCTTTAATCCACACAAAAATCTCTCTAATTACTGTTTGAAGCCATTTCCTTATTTCTGAAATTTGCGTACGAAAGTGGAGTAAACTTTTCAATGGACGGTTACTTCTTACTTCAAACACTCGCTGATGACGGCAGTTATGTCATCCAGCCGGTTCGCACCGGTTCATGCGAACCGGTTGTTTGTAGATACATCGGTCAACCGGCTTTTTTATTTTTATTTTTTATAGTGAACAGCGTATTAAAAATGTGTATATCCGGAAAGAATGCAAGGCTGATGTGAGCGTAATGAATAGGATCAAGAAAGGGACGCTTAGATGGTTTGAACATGTAGAGAGAATGAATGCGAAAGTGAATGAGAGAAGAAGTCGAGATCAAGTAAATAAAATACTTGAATTGGGTCACGTGAAGAGTCAGAATAACAGAAGAGTATGTATGAGACGATGTATGTATGTGAATGAAGCAAGGAGTGTGTGCCAAGACAGAGTTATATGGCGAACCGTCCTCTCTGCCTACCCCTGTGGGGAAACGGCGTGATGATTAGTGTGTTTGTGAATACCGCGTAAAAGTCCTAATTGCTTCCGACCGTATGGAGGGAGGGAGTGGGACCATGGCATTCCCAATTAGGGTATGTTGTGTGGCTGAAAATAGCGGGGAGGGGAAGGAGATGGGGAAGAGGAAGGTTGGGAAGTACCTACCTCACTATTCAGACCTGATCGCCAAACACGGCTTAAGCCATTTCAAGTGACGTTTCGATCCCAAATGGTGGTCTTTTACCAGGGTGATGTATCTATAGAGTACCTATATCTGATCACTTTGACTAGACCATGGCTTGAATGTTCTCTCTTATGTTTATTTTGCCTTATTTTTGTTCATAGCTTCATTTATTTTAATGTATATGCTATTCCTTCTCTGTTACTCTTTTTTCTATTTCGTGTTTTATATGTATTTTTGTAATTGGACTTTAGTCCGTTAGTTTATAAGTAAACAAATAAATAATATTTACGATGTACTGACATATGGTAAAATAAAAACATAAAATTTTACGTGAATACCGCACAAGAGTCTCAACTGCTCCCAATCGTCTGCAGCCAGTAAGACTATGGCATCCCCATAAGGGTTATGTTGTGAGCTGCAGGTAGTGGCGGGGGGAATAGAACCTGGGAAAATAGCCTGGCTATTCAGATCTGGTTATTAAACACGGCTAAACGTATTTCAAGCACCGTTTCGATTCTGAATGGTGAGTATCTAGCACTCTGGAACGTTTCACAGATATACAAAATATTATTTTATATTAATTAAATTTGAAGTAACACATATTATTGATTAAATAAATTTTATTTCCGCACGCCAGGATTCATGTTCGCGACCTCTGGATTTGTAGTCGAACATCTTAACCACTCGACCACGGAGGTTGGTTGTTCACATACTTACATGCTCTAATATGGTAAAGGTATACACGATGTTATTAATTTGATGATTATATTTAAATATGCACGGATTGATTCAGAAATTTTTAATCAAGCGAATGAAAACCAAGTTTTTTTAAAATCCGAAAGAAACCACGAAGGCTCGGTGGTTCCACCCGCAGTTAAACTGCAGCAGTATACATAGCTAAAGCCTTGAAGTTAAGCAAAATGTAAATTTAGCAAAAACCAAATATTAGAATGAAATAACTTTCAACTAAATATACATATCTTTTTTTGACGGCCTGCATGGTCGAGTGGTGAGACGATCGACTCCGAATCCAGAGGTCGCGGGTTCGAACCCGGCGTGCGTAAATAAAAATTATTTACTCAATATGTGTCATAACACATTTAATTGATACTAAATAAAATATAGTATATTTGCGGCACGTTCCAGAGTGGTAGATACTCTAAGTATCGCCCTGGTGAAAGACCACCATTCAGAATTGAAACGTTGCTTGAAATGGCTTTAGCCGTGTTTGGTGACCAGATCTGAATAGCTAGGTACTTCCCAATCTTTCCCTCCCTCATCTCCTTCCTCTCCCCACTACCTTCAGCCTCACAACATACCCCTATTAAGGATGCCATAGTCTCACTGGCTCTAGACGGTAGGGAGTAGTTGGGACTCTTGTGCGGTATTCACGTTAAAAAAAAATCACAATAAGCAAACACTTTGTGGATTGGCATGATTAATTAAATAAAAACACCCGTTGTTTTAATGTACTTTTATTTTGGTATTTGTCTACTCTACTAGTTTCGATTCAGTAGAATCTTCATTATTTTTAAGTCCCGATGAAGATTCTGCTGAATTGAAAGTAGTTAAAATATACAAAAATAAAAGTGGATTAAAACAACGTGTGTTTTTATTTAATTAAAAAAGAAGAATTTTCTCATTTAAAACTAACAATTTGAACGGTTCAGAATATATTACCATATTTGAAATTATGTTTTAAATTTTCAATAATTCAATGTGAACGTAGTTTCGGTTAAATCGAAAATCGACTTAACCCCAATTGGACCAACAGAACCGATACGAAGTTTTACCTACTGAACTATCAATGATTCAGGCCTATTTTATGATCAATGCACCCCAGAAAAAAAAAAAAAATTCGCCACCATTGCAAAAAGAAAACAACTGTCATTTCTGGCATATTATTATGTATTTATATAAAAATGACAATGGTATTGTAGACAGCCCTGATTTATTGAACCTTATTTCATTTCACATACTAACGAGAACTGCTCGATCCTGGCTGTAAATCAGCCACCTAGATAAACTGACTGTCGTATAATCGAAATGACACCACTGGACGACGGAGGGAACCTACTAACTGACTGTGTGCACGTTTGGTATTCTGTGTGCACCTTGCAACAGTTGCATAATCCCGCGTCGTCTTCTATTCGCCCAGTGCTTGCATAATCCAGGTGTACCTGTAGTTCATAGTTGTGTACGGCTTGTTACTCGCTGCTTCTAAATACATACGTCTTGGAGACGCGGCTTTCTATCTTCCACCGGGTCAAATGGCACCTTCATGTGGCCGAGAGTTCAGACTAATCTCTGGTAATGTTCCTCCGGATAAAGTTATGTGTGTGGTAATCCAACGTGCCTTTCCTTCGCAATTATAAACGGGATTTAAGTAGGGACGGTTGATATCGGACATTGGGTGTCACTGCGGTTACAGTCACCGGTGACTGGCGAGGAACCGGTTATTTATCCAGCTATTTTTGGAACCGGTTCCTGGTGCCAGAAAAGTTCCACGAAGGTGATTTTTATATTGAGAAGTCATGTTTATATTATCTTAAGAACGGATTCTTGTGATTGTGGAAGAGGGGGGAGGGAGGGGGGTTTATTAGCGATATTCGGAGAACGAAAATAACAAGAACCGGTTCCTCGCCAAAAAAATAATTTCATGGGGGGGGGGGGTTGCTAACATTTAAGCATTTAATGAATATTCGCCATTTTTATTTGCGAAAAATACCATCGACGGTTTCAGTGACCGGACTATCGACCATCTCTAGATTTAAGATCTTTGTTTCTGAAGACCAAAATTCTTTAGTTCAAAAATATAAAGATATCATTATGTTATAGGTACGTTTTTTTAAATTGCAACGTGTTTTGATATTTAGAATAGTAAAACACGTTGTGTTTTCTTCTCTAAATATTGTTTTAATTTATTAATTTGGATTGTTTATTTGTTTTATAAATTTGAGTATGTTTGCAAATGTATCTCATTTCTTTAATATACATATGTAGCATTGTGTATTGTGCCCACTTCAATAAAGATAGTCATCGTCATTATTATTTTGTAATGAATTTCCATAAGTAATTTTAAATTGTACTCTTTTAGTTGTTTTATACTATTCTTTGCAAGCGGTTAGCCTTTTAAGTTAATTAAATAATTCTCTAAAAACATTTTAATTTGATCATAAATAATTACATAATATGACAATTTTCTAAAGAAATTTTTGACTGACTAACTAAGATTTACTCGTTTTATGAGAGTCCAATTAAGATTTTAACTTCTTTTAGTTACTGGGAATGACTAATTCTAAATAGAGAAATGTTTCTGTTAAATAACACGAATACAACATCATAATGAAATGCTTTAAGTCAAGGTTTTCATGTGGTAACGATATTATTTTATCTCCTTCATTCCAGATAGCTAGTTGCTGAATTCGATATTAATATTTTGTGGTTGGGACATAATAAAACAACAGCACGTACCAACCTAACTATTTACTCTCATATGTTATAACATCGTATAGCCAAAACTCAGTTTTTTTACACCCGTGCAAAAAGTACGCAGGTAGGTATACGTATTGAGTTCACGGAGGCAACTTCCATTGCGAAATAATTATACAAGTTAACATTTTCATTTGTGGTTTTCATGAACTTTAAAAACAACGTTTTTAACAAAATATCGACGGTTTAAAGCAAACACGTTGTATTTCCACTTTTTGGCGAAAATGAGTTGTGAACTAGTGTTTCTAGTAAGAATATGACATTTCTAAATAACGTCAAATCAAATTTTAAAAAGAAAATTATAAAAAATAATTGTTTTTTAGAAATAATAATTTGATAATTTATAAAGCATTTTTAGTTAGCATTAAAGCTGTTTCGGCGTTTAAGGCCGAAGATATCAGTTTGATAATAGCCTTAAACGCCGAAACAGCTGTCACTAAAAACAAAAATAAAAAACTTAAAATAGCAGAACTCAATAATAATAATATTAAATTTAATTCAATTGAATTATATAAAAAAATATAAAGCCCTATTTTTTGTAAACTATCACCTTAAGGGCGCTTTACAATGCTTACAATAGAATCATCAGAATACCCAAAACTAAAGCTAAAAGTAAGTTTTATTCACTGATATTTATATATTAACTATTTACATATGTCGCGGACTTTGAGATTAGCAGTAGATCGAGAATTTTCCGACCGTGTCATGAAATACTTTTATACTGGTGAGTTTAAATGCTAACAGGCTAGCCTAGCTTTGAAAATTAGGGCAATTCTGGTATTCTGTTATTTATGGATTTGATTTTTTTTAAGATAGGAGAATCGCGTTTAGCTCTGAACTCCGTCGATTCTTTATCATTCTCAGATCATGTGGTAGTCCACGAGTATTTCAGGCTTTAGGACCTGACACTCCTGCAGCACGCTCTTTGAACATAGTCTGATGTGCAGTTTGGTTTCTTCAACCTTTCGATAGCCGATGACGTTGTCAATCTAAGGGTTACCTGCTGCAAGTGGGAATCTTCAGGAATACACAGTTCCGATAAATAAGCCGGAGCCAAATAATGTTTTTTTGAATATCTAATATCTAAGCTTTGAGCCGTCGTTGTGGAGGATTGCCTGATTGAGTAATAGGAAGAGATCAGATTACATTTATCTTAATCTTAAGTTGTATAGGGCATAATACAGCCTTACCCAAACAAAACTTACGTCATACGAGTATATTAGCACTGTCAAAATTTCCGTTTACTGCTTACAATATTGCGTGTTAAAACATACAGACTCGTGACCCTAGTTGACACATTTTAAATCAGTCTTCGAATAGGAATGTTACAAAATTTGAGACAGCTAACTAACTAACTAAACATCACGCCGTTTCACCGCAGGGGTAGCCAGAGAGGACGAACTGCCATAAAACTCTGTCTTGACATACACTCCTTGCTTCATTCACATTCATACATCGTCTCATACATACTCTTCTGTTATTCTGACTCTTCACATGACCCGATTCAAGTATTTTAATTACTTGATCGTGCCATGTCTTCCTCGGGCGTCCTCGACTTCTTCTTCCATTCACTTTCACATCATATATTCTTTTCACACTCCTTTCTTCGTTCATTCGCTCTACATACCCAAACCATCCAAGCGTCACTTTCTTGATCCTATTCTTTACGCTTACATCAGCCTTGCATTCTTTCCTGATATCCACTTTTTAAATAGGTCATATATGGTTTTACTGACATACGTCTTGTACCCGACGTGATCAGGTACACAAGTAAACTGTAATAGGGGGGGCGGTCCCGATCTGCGAAGTGCTCCAAGTGGTCGTCTCGTTGTAAGGGAGTCGACTAGGGTTGACTTGTAGGGGCTGGTTCTGCTCTCAAATGAAGATGCTGCGGCGTGGTCCGGAGAAAGTTGTAGTCAGGCGGTCCAGGGGGGCAGGCGATGGTCAGAAGAAAAGGCAGGAGTCAAGTTGTAGGCGATGTCAAGCGGAGAGAAGTCAAGGTAGGTAGATGATGCTGGCGGAGGATGCTGGTGATCTGCCTTTTCTCCCATTATTGCGCAATATTTCATTGCCTTGGGAGCGCACAGCCGAGGCGTATGAGCGATGTATGAGAGATTTAGCATCCTCTTTCGCTCTCTCCCCCCGGCCGGCTGGCAATTTTGTGGGACAGATTTAATTAATCTATCCCCTTCTCCTAAGCATCACCTTTAACCTCAACTTCTCCACACTCTTCCATCATTTTTATTAAGGTAAGAATAAACATTTTAAAACACAAGTACAAAAAGGGTGCCCGTTTTTTGGGCTAAAAATCTTAATTACTAACTTAGCCTAATAATTACATACTTAAATTAACATTGTTTTTGTAGCTGGGAGTCAGGCCTTTACGACGGTATAATTTATTGGGTCGTGTGATAGACCTGGCTCCCGTTATAAGGTCAGACAGATTGATTTCTCTCGCCTCGGTCCGCGCTGAGACTTGCAAGTTCGGTCGCGAGTGTCCGCTCTAGGCCGCTCGCGTTTGCGTTATTCGCAGCCTGGGTCTAGGGGATTTTAGCCTCAAGGTCAACCTCTTGTCTCATTTGAGGCCGAGCGAGCCGAGAGAAACATACATGAAATTATAGAATTTACAATTTGTATTGAGAAATCTTAGATCTAACTTATTTCCTACATTAGCGCCGCTGTCGGGGCATTCGCGTCCGACACACTCCCCCCGTGGAGCTCTGCTACACTGCTCGTCTGGAGGCGTGATGTGTCCTCGATCGGCGGTGACCTTGGCGGCCGGACCCCCGGGCGCGGTGTTGTTGCCGCAAGTGACCTCTGGGGGTCGCAGCGGGGCTCCTTGTGGCTGGGCAGTGCCCCCGAGGCTGCCAAGAGACGGCGATTTTTATCGCGGGCCGTATGTAGATCCCCGTGCTGGTTTTGACCCTCACGGTCCTGATTTGGCCGTCTGGTGCGGCTATGGCTTCCAGGACCCTTCCGCGGGGCCAGCTGTTGCGGGGCAGCGCGGGGTCCATCACCAGTACCAGGTCATCCTTCTTTATTGGCGGGGGATGGTTGCTGCCACTGTTTACGGGTGGCGAGGGTCGGCAGATATTCGCGGACCCACCGCCGCCAAAACATATCAGCCAGCTGTTGGCCTATCCGCCACTGCTTGCGAAGGCAGACGGTCTCCTCGGCTGCCTCGTATACATTGCCAGGGTGGTCTGTGTCCCGCCGATCCCAGCAGGAAGTGATTTGGTGTGAGTGGCTCCTCGTCACGGGGGGGTCGACCGATAGGTGTGTTAGCGGCCTGCTATTCACCGTGAATTCGGCCTCCGCCAGTGCTGTATGTAGTGTCTCTTCGCGGGGGCGCTCTCTCCTTGAGAGTGGCAGTGAGCGCTCGCTTAACGGACCGCACGAGGCGCTCCCATGCTCCCCCATGGGGACTGCGGGGCGGGATAAACCTCCACTCCATCCCCTCAGTTGTAGCGAAGTTCTGTACTCGCGGTCTTTTGTGGGATGTCCTCCACGGCGTCCTTCAGCTCTTTCTCGGCGCCGTGGAAGTTTGTCCTGTTGTCTGAGTATTACCGCCGGTAATCCTCGCCGGGCTGACATCCCTTGCAATGCCATTATTGCTGAGTCGGTGCTCAGTGAAGTGGCCAACTCCAAATGTATAGCCCGTGTTGATAGGCATGTGAACAGGGCGGCGTATCTTTTTTCTCTCCGCCGGCCCACGGTCACTTCGAGAGGGCCGAAATAATCGAGCCCGCAATTTGTAAACGGGCGCACTCTGTGGGCCAGCCGTGCGGCCGGTAGCGGGGCCATCATCGGCGGGAACGGCTTGTTTCGCCGTATCTTTGCACGTAGGGGCACAAGTGTATTAGCCGGCGGAGGTTTGAGCGTAGCTTCGTAACATAGAAGCTAGCTCGATCTCCGCCATCGCCTTTCGATGCTGGGATGATCAGCCTTGTTATGGTAATGGCTGATCATCAGTCGAGTGTACGGCTCTCCGCCGTCTGGGGATTATCGGAGAGTCAGGCACCCCCTGACTCCTTTTAGCCTCGGAGCCCATTCTCAGTATACCGTTATGTAGGTGGGGCGCGAGTGCTATTAGGCGGCTGTCGGCTGCTATTGTTTTTTCCTTTCTGGATTTCACAGAGCTCTGCGCCGAAGGATAATTTTTTGCGCGTGCTTTATCCATGTTTGTTCCGGGCTGCGCGGACCTCTTGCAGGCTGAGCGGGCCCTCGTCTGGTCTGCTGGCACCCTGGCGGCATCTCCGAATGAACCGCAGCATCCATGCCGTGGTTCGGAGCAACCGGTTCCATGAAGAGAACCGGCTGACTGCGGGGGAGCGCCTGTTCCAGGGTGTATGTCACCCCGACATACTTCGCCCTCACCTCCATTGTTTGTTCGTCAGGCCGGGCCGCTAGAGCTCGTTCTTGGGGCCATTGGGTCTCCGGTGACGTCATAAAGGAGGGGCCGGTGAACCATCGCCCGTCCGGCGAGAGGTCCAGCGGCTCGACGTCTCTTGTCCCGATGTCTGCAGGGTTGAGCTTCGTGGGGACCCAGCGCCAATCAGCAATATTGCTAAGCTCGTCGATCTCTCCCAGACGATTGGCGACGAAGGTGGAGTATGTCCGTGGATCCGTCCTCAGCCAGCAGAGTACTGTGGTGGAATCTGTCCAAAACACAGTCTTTTGGATAAGCGCCTGGCATTCTTTCTTTATGTTAGTTGCCAGGCGCGCGGCCATCAGTGCGGCTTGTAGCTCTAGTCGCGGGATTGATAATGGCTTCAGAGGCGCCACTTTACACCCTTAGCGGCTAGAAAGGTTGCCGTCTTCTCCTCTGGTGCGGTTTCAATTAAATAAGCCACTGTGCAGCATGCCGTCTCAGAAGCGTCGCAGAACACGTGAAGTGTAAAGTGGCTCCTTTTGTTGCGCAAACAGCGCCTTGTTATGGCTACATTGCCTTGTTGTAGCGAACGCAGCCACTCTGTCCACTTGGCGGCGTGCTCGGGCTTTATTCTTTCGTCCCAGCCTGTGTTGGACCGCCACACGTCCTGAAGCAGCATTTTCGATCGGATCGTCAGGCACGCCACGAAGCCCACCGGGTCAAAAATTCTCATGACGTAACTCAATAGTTGTCGTTTCGTTGGTTGCGTGACGATTTCTCCGTCTATGTCTGTAAATTTGTACAAGAACCGGTCGCTCGCCGGCTCCCATACTAGGCCCAATATACGCTCGCTCGCCTCCGCGCCGCCGTTGATAGGTATCGGAGCGCCCGCCTTTTGGTCCGGGCGCACCTCGGCGATGGCTGCCATATTGTTTGAGGCCCAGTTTGTCAACACGAATCCTCCGTTGTGCAGCGCTTTGGATACGCTGTTCACAAGGGCGGCGGCCTCCTGCGGGGTATCGACGGCGTCCAGATAATCATCCATGTAGAATTTATTGCGTATGGCGGCCGCGGCCGCGGGGGGAGCTCTGCTCACATTCCGCCGCGACCTTGTTCCTCACAAATTGGGCACTACTCGGAGAACATGTTGCTCCGAATGTCATTGACGTCATCTTATACGTCCTTGGTACCTCGTGTGGTGTTGGTCTCCACAAGAAACGTTGCGAGTCCTGATCCCTTCTCGGATTTTGATTTGTAGGAACATCTCTGCTATATCGGCCGTTATTGCGACCTGCCCCTTCCCGGAAGCGTAATAGATTTCCGAGAAGTGATGATGACAGCAGGTCGGGCCCAGTTAAGAGGTTGTCGTTTAGTGACGTACCTCGGCAGCGACTCGCAGCATCGAAAACTACCCGTATTTTTCCAGGTTTGTTTGGGTTTTGCACCGCGAAGTGCGGTAGGTACCACTTTCGGTTTGCCGGTTTTGCGGTTTCGACCGCGGATAGCTCTCTCGCATATCCGCGGGATACTAGCGATTCTATTTTCGCTTTGTAGGCTACTGCGAGCGGGCCGTCTCTCGCTAGCTTGCGTTCTAGAGACATTAGCCGGTTCATTGCGCATTGCCTGTTATCTGGCAGGCTTGAAACATCTTCTCGCCAGAGAAGCCCGGTCTCCCACCTCTGCTCGCCGCAGCGCCGGGTGGTTGCTTCCATTATTCGATCCGCCCGGATCGTAATCGCACTTATGGCGGTCGCCGTCCCTCCCAGCGAGACGGCGAAATTTTTTCTTATGAGCGCGGTTATACGCTGCTCTGCTTCCGGCTGTCCGCTTCTCCTTGCAGGCTCAGCGTAGTCGTATGGTGGGGGTGGGCTCCGCCGCGTGATCCATCCCAGCGCCGTGCGGGACACGAGGCGTTTATCGTGCTCTTCTCGCACCTCGCGGGGAGACAATTAGGCTGGCATTGTCTTGCCCCAGTAATAGCCGCGCTTCACCGGCCGGCTGCCACCAATCACTTGTCGGGGCAAGTTTAGCGCCCGCACTGTTTTAGCCTTCACCGCGAAGGTTTTCCCGTCCCCACTGGATATCCATTGTCACTTGCCGGGATGATTCGTCCGACGAGCACATCCCGTTCGCGCCGTGTATGCGTAGACCGCAAGTAGGCCCCGTGGCCCCTGATTGCGTCAGCGATTTCGGCGTCGATGAGAGTCACGGTTGACCCCTCATCGAGCAGCGCGTGCACTTCGAACTTGCCCTTTGGGGCCACTTTCTTAAGGTCACCGGAACGACCTTTAACATCACTTGATCCACGCGCTCCCATGTATTCGCGGACTGTCAGGCCCGGGGCCACGGGGATACGCGAAATCATGTAACAAGCGGTGGTGTGGGAAGCCGCACGTTCCAACCCCGCAACTAACTTTCACTTTGCACATTTTTTAATTGATGTGTCCCATCCAAGCACTTGCGACACAATTTTTCGTTTTTCACTGAACTCCCACCGGACGGAAAGAGGTTCCGCGGCAAATTTGGGGCACTTCGACAGCGTGTGCGAGTCCTTTTTGCACGCGGGCATTTTGCATCGTCCCCGTTGGCGAAGTACACATTTTTCACGGCGCGGTCTCGGCGCTCGTTCGGGAATGTTCGGTTCCTTGGTGCTCGGGCGGGTTCGGCAAGGTCGGCTCGTGGTATCGCGTTCGTCAGCCGTTTCAAAAAGGCTGCCAGTTGTTGCACTGAGGCGGCCTGTGTTTGCTCCATGACGTGATTGAGCCACAAGCCCTTCAGGGCGAGCGGCATCTTGGTGGCGATGTCATTCAGTAGCGCCGGGTTCGTCAGGTAAGCCTATGTAGGTTTCCCGAGCGATGCAACAACATTTTGCACCGTCCCGAAAAAGTCAACAAGGGCCTCGGTTGAGGCGATCTTCGCTGAGCCGCCCGAGCCGCCTCACTTTCTCCATCATCACCGTGGCGATGGAGTGAGCGCTTCCGGAATCTATGCTCCAAGACGTCCATGATCTCTGGGACCTGCATCGGGTCCATGAGGAGAGGGCTGACCGCCTCCCGGGCCTTTCCTTTGAGCGGCCTTTGTAAGCGCATCAGGTTTTTCTGGCTCCGTCATTCCGCACGTCACTGTCGATTGATAGAATTGAGCCTTCCAGGCTGGCCATTCTACCGCGTCCCCGGAATAGAGCGGCAAATCTTTAGCGCTCGATTGCCGCAATTAGGGACGCCATCCTGTGGTCATCGTCCGCTTGGGGCCGCGGAGTACCGCCGGCCTGTGAATTGCGGAAGGCCTCCGCCAGTGCGGCGGCAATTTGTGAAAGCGGGTCCGTCCCGCTATTCACCCAGTCCCTTGTTTGGCGAGCCGTTTCTTCGTTGAAGGAATAGTTGCTCGCATTTTGCAGTGGAGTACCGCTGGCTGGGCCGGGCTGTGGCATCGGTGGGGGGCCGGTCCGTGTTGGTAGGGCCCCGCTCGCTCGAACGCCGTGTTGAGCGGCCGCGCCGTAGTAGGCGCGTCTCTCTGCGCCGCCACTGGAGCCCCGTCGTATGTCGGGGGCTGCTCGTTGGGGCGGCGGTGGGTGTTGGCTGCCTCAGAGGGCGCCACTGTGGCCGTCGATTGATCGCCGCTTGCGTGATGGGCGCAATCCGTCACGGCCATGTGTGTTTCTGGAGCTGTAAATTGCTCCGGGTCCCCTAGCAGCTGTGTCCGTCACTATGGGCTCTCCGTCTTGTGGCGGTGGGCCGCGGGCTGCGGGTGTGTAAAGGGGAGTCTCAGCGCCGAGATCAGATCTGCTGTCCGCTGAGCCTCTTCCTCCTTCATGCGCTTCATGCGCTGTCTTCTCCGACCGCAGCTCTCGCCGCAATTGTCGGACTGTGTCCTCAGTAGAGGCCTCGCTTTGAGAAGAGGCCTCGTCATCGGAGGATTGGACTTCAGTTTGTAAGGCTGCGGTCCTTGATGTCCTTTCAGCAGCTTGTGGCGGCGGCCTGGGGCTCGTGCGGCGCGGGCTGCTGTGCTGCTGGCAGGTATCGGTGCTTCAGAGCTACCGGCGGGGTTCTCCATGTCTCCGAGATGTCTCGAAGGATCCTGGAGTCCGGGGCGCTATGCCAGCCGCCCCGGGTGTTGTGAGATCATCCTGGCCAGGCGTTGACGTTCCGTCTGGACGTGCTCTTCCCAGAGCGTAGGGAGGCGCCATCCTTGGCGCTGCTTCACAGATGGATCCGGCTCGTTAAGGACCAACTTATGTACCCGACGTGATCAGGTACACAAGTAAACTGTAATAGGGGGGCGGTCCTGGATCTGCGAAGTGCTCCAAGTGGTCGTCTCGTTGTAAGGGAGTCGACTAGGGTTGACTTGTAGGGGCTGGTTCTGCTCTCAAATGAAGATGCTGCGGCGTGGTCCGGAGAAAGTTGTAGTCAGGCGGTCCAGGGGGCAGGCGATGGTCAGAAGAAAAGGCAGGAGTCAAGTTGTAGGCGATTTCAAGCGGAGAGAAGTCAAGGTAGGTAGATGATGCTGGCGGAGGATGCTGGTGATCTGCCTTTTCTCCCATTATTGCGCAATATTTCATTGCCTTTGGGAGCGCACAGCCGAGGCGTATGAGCGATGTATGACGAGAGGATTTAGCATCCTCTTTCGCTCTCTCCCCGACCGGTTGGCAATTTTGTGGGACAGATTTAATTAATCTATCCCCTTCTCCTAAGCATCACCTTTAACCTCAACTTCTCCACACTCTTCCATCATTTTTATTAAGGTAAGAATAAACATTTTAAAAACACAAGTACAAAAAAGGGTGCCCGTTTTTGGGCTAAAAATCTTAATTACTAACTTAGCCTAATAATTACATACTTAAATTAACATTGTTTTGTAGCTGGGAGTCAGGCCTTTACGACGGTATAATTTATTGGGTCGTGTGATAGACCTGGCTCCCGTTATAAGGTCAGACAGATTGATTTCTCTCGCCTCGGTCCGCGCTGAGACTTGCAAGTTCGGTCGCGAGTGTCCGCTCTAGGCCGCTCGCGTTTGCGTTATTCGCAGCCTGGGTCTAGGGGATTTTAGCCTCAAGGTCAACCTCTTGTCTCATTTGAGGCCGAGCGAGCCGAGAGAAACATACATGAAATTATAGAATTTACAATTTGTATTGAGAAATCTTAGATCTAACTTATTTCCTACATTAGCGCCGCTGTCGGGGCATTCGCGTCCGACACACGTCTCAGGGATCTCATTTCCACAGCATTCAGTCTACTTTCATCCTTTCTCTGCCAATTCCATGGCTCACTGTAATACCTCAGGGTTGATACAAGCACTCCATCGTGGACTGCTAGCTTCGCTTCTTTTGACAATTTCTTATTTGCGCCAACGGCGTTCAGTCCTTTATTAATGGAGTTTCCTGCATTTGTAAAGGCCCACCCATTCGCGCCACTTGTGCAGTTTAGCCCATGTCAAGAACCATTCATACAAATGTCCTTTTATATTTCTTAATTGCTTCTTTTAATGTCTATCTGTCTCTTAAATTGTATTGTAAGGATAGATTTCTAAAATCCTTTTGAACGTGCATTATTCCATACACCACATGTTGGACTATGACCTTTAAGTTGACCATTTTGCTACGACTCTGTTCTACCCTCAACCCATTTCATCTCAGCATTCCTATTCAGATCGCACTGCCGTGCGGTACATAAATATCTACAGTTAAAGGTTTAATTATTATACTTTTTAAATTCTTCCAATAAAAATTATGCAAGTAAAGTGATTATATTTCATTCTACATCCCCGAACAAAAGCGCGCCTTACCCAAGCAGCATCTGTCGAGTTCGTCAGCGAACATTACACATTCACCTTTCTTTCAATATCCTTATCAGCCTTTCCGTCTCTCGTAAACATAATTCCTAAATACACAAAATCATCCACTTTCTTCAAGTTTGACATATTGGGTCCACATTCTTGAAGTGAACTGCCATAATAATGATCTATGGTCCATAACTGGCAATTAATGCTTCAACATCCTAAAAAGACACATTGTTTAAACAAATTGCAATATACGGTAAAAGCGCTAAAAGCTAAAGAGTTGTGAAAAGTAACTCTGCGAACTGTAAACAATGGTAGCATTGTGCAGCTTTATAAACCAGAATTGACGGAAATATGATTCAATATACGCCATGTTTATGCGTTTAGCCGATCATGATAAGACTACAATGGAAGCGATGAAGCACCGATTGTATTGATGGGTCCAATTCGCGAATTGGTGTGAAAAACAAGAATGTGTGCCAAATTATGGGAGTCCCCAGTTTGCTGCAGAAATATTCAACCACGGCTTTTTTTTTATTTTATTTTTTACATTAGTTACTTTGTACATTTAAGTTTACAAGTATCTAATTATTTCATTTTCTTTTTGACTAATAATATTTTAACTTAAACACTACTTATTATTTTGGTTTACATGCATTTTAAATAATTTTTACAGGCTTTTTAAAATTTATTGATAGGCATAATTTTGATGGTTTCCGGCAGCGCATTATACGATTTCATTCCTTTATATAGTAAGCTGTTTTGGGTGTTGGCTTTATTCTTTTCTGGTAGTCTAATTTCTTTGCATGCCCTTGTATAATACTTGTGAATATCAATATTGTAGATAATTTTGTCAGAAAAATACTCTGGTAACAAGTTGTTCTTCATTTTATGTATAAACATCAATGTGTTCAATGTCAGCATCTGTTTAACCGTCAGCCAATATAGTTCCTCTGACATTTTAGCTACTTTTGAGTATCTATTTCGCCCAAGTATAATTCTCATTGCTCTATTTTGGAGAATTTGAAACCTGTTTTGTTCTTTGTCGTTACACAAGAAAAGAATCGTTGAACAGTAATAAAAATGTGGAGCAATAATGGAGTTGTAAATGGTAATTGCTGTTTTTCTGGAAATTTTTTGCCGAATTCTTCCCAAAAAAGAAATCTTCTTGCCAATTTTCTTCTGTGTGTACTCAGCATGTTTGCTAAAGTAACTTTAAGGTTTTCTAACCATAAGTCATGTTAGTTTTACGCCAAGCAAGTATTCAAAGACGAAATGTAACTGGAAGGTTTTTAGCGATAAAAAATAAATAAAAATATATATTGGCGCAAAGTATTATTACACAATATAACAATTTATTTTGTGAGTACCTACGTACGTACGAGTGTGATTTTTTTCAAAATTGTAACGGATGTAAAATTATCAAATAAAAAAAAATATTTCCAAATCCCTACGAACCTAATGAAGTACCTACCTATAATGTGTTTTATTTTTTTCAAAAACAGTTTAACACCAATACGTTGCAAAAAACCATAAAAAATGGTAATCATAATTATACAAAGAAAAAGGTAAAAATCGGTTAAAACAAGATTAAAAAAAAAAAAGTTTTAAGAAGTACATAATATAGTTAGAACATAAAAGCTAATTTAAAAAAAAAAAAAATATGAATACAGCACAAGAGTCTCAACTGTCTAGAGCCAGTGAGGGAGGGAAAGAGGAAGGTTTTTAAAGTACCTGGCTATTCAGATCTGGTCACTAAACAAGGCTAAAGCCATTTCCAGCAACGTTTCGATTCTGAATGGTGGTATTTCACAAGGGCGATACTTAGAGTATCCACCACTCTGGAGCGTGCCGTAAATATACTTTTTATTATTTTTATATGAATTAAATGTGTTATGACACAAATTAATTAAATAAAAGTTATTGGCGCACGCCGGGCTTGAACGCGCGACCTTTGGATTCGTAGTCGAGCGTCTTACCACTGGACCATGGAGGCCGTCATAAGTCATATGAAAAATATCCACATTTCCTGCGAGGCAGTTCAATAAAGTAGTAAGTCTTCCCAGGGGCATCACCATCGGTATGTTAGTTCTGCACCTGGGAAGAAACAGAAGACCGTGTTGGCGGCCTCGCGTGAAATTTCCAGAAACATTGAATCCAATTTCCGTCAGGATATCAGGTATTAATAATACACCGTTCAAGAGTCTGAGCTAAAAGCAGTAATGCTATTTTGTATATTCCTCCAAGAACTAAGGCTGCAGCGATAAATGCTGTTGGAAACAGCCATGGGTAAAAACCGAACTCTCTCGTGTAGAAGAATCGTAAAATAATCTAGTTATTCTGTATTTGAAATGCATTGTTGGTTGTTGCTAGGCAAAAATAACGTAGTGCCTGACATTAGCCACAAATATACTCCGGTCTGAATGTGGCTTCGGACAGATAATGCCCACGTTTGTCTGAAATCAATGTAGTTGTCCGGATTTAAAAAAAAAACCTCCAGATAAAAGCTTAGATGAATAAAATAAATAATACTGCGTTTAGTATCACAGATACATTCGTTCGACAGACAAGCTGTCACCAGCTGCCACAAACACATAGTTGTAAGCTCTTTTCTGAGATAAAATACCTTCCTGTGCTTTTGACAAGTTTAGTGTAAAAATCATTCGCTAGCAAAAAAACACCTCATTGAGTTTCTTTTCATGTATAAGTACACACAACTCACTTATTATTGCAATAAATAAAATTATTCACAAGGTTTTTACGCTAACAGTAGCGCGGGACGTTCATATAGCTATCTCATCTGTACACACATGTTCTGTTTGGTACGGCTATCCTTTTTATAAGCGTTATGAGCTTTGTAACTGAAATCAAGAGCGTGCCACATTTATCGTTCGATTTGTATGAATATGACGCTTCTCGTATTTTTTGGCTATGGATAAAAGTGACTTATTTTCGTTTCTCGTTTGAAACGCCTGCTTGTAGATACATCGTTTTGTAGTCGAGATAGTGTGAGGCCCCACGAAATGTAACAATTTGAAACAAAAGGCTGTATTATTAGGAATTCGGGTCTAAAAGCCTTTGCATTATGAAGTGTTTTTATCTAGTGACCTGCAAATCTAGCTGAGAAATATATTTTTGGTTGGTTTTTTCCATAACAATCTATCTTGTGCACGCGTCTGGGAAAATAAGAAAGTTAAATTAAACAATAGTTTTCCCAACACTATGGAGTTCATAATATAATCATATTACGGCAATGAGTAATATGGTTAAATCTTGGCGCCATCGCACATTGCTACTCGTAGGTAAACCAAGGTAAACTAAAAAAAGGAATTTTTTAAGAAATGCCTTTGACTGAGGTTTTATTCTTACAAACAGTAAAAATGTTATCATAACTTGTATATCGTGGGGTTACTGTCGAAATTTGGCAACTCTAAATTTTAGGTGTTTTGAGTTAGGTCAGGTTAGGTTAGGAGGTAGAGATAAAAATCAGAAAAATAATATACAAAAAGGAGCGCTGCTGTAGACAGTTTTGATGAGTTTTCCCGGACTCGGCTAGACCTGGGCGTAGCTAGGACTAGGGCCAAGGTATTTATACATCCATTTATAGCACATGTCGACATAATGTATTTAGCGCACTTGAGGTGAAATATCACAAAACTGCGCTATATAAGTTCACTGTTATTATTATTATTAATGTTTTTGTTTATTCGTACAACCACCTTTTTACAGTATTGTTATAAACAAAAATATAGCATATAACCTAAAAAACCGTCGACTTATGTCCATTTATGTCGCATCTCAAAACATGTGCGCGGAGTCAACGAAGACGCGGGACACGAAGAACATTCTTACAATACTTTTTAACGGTGTGATAATTTGGGAAATTTTTATTGTCTCTTTCTTTCTCACGGTGGGCGACGTAAAAACCCGGATAAAGAGATATATCCCAAGTTTGTAAAGGTTGGGTAAAAATAAAGTCTCTCTCCATATATTGTTACTCCAAGGGTAAAAAGGTTATTTATTACTTGTACATATCGTGGGGTTAATGTCAAAATTTTCCAACTCTACGTTTTAGGTATTTTGAGTTAGAACGTTTGTGTATTGAAATAATGTGTGGAATAAGTTTGGGTCCCCTCATGTGTCGTTAAGAAGGTTTTTGACTAATGCTTTTTGTCGAAAAACTTTGTAATTTCATTTTTTATAACTGCTAGGCAAGAAAAATAATTTAAAGTACTTAAAAAATAAGCTAACCAAGGAACAAGTAAATTTAAAAATTAATGAAATTAATATGATAATATTATATGAAACGGATTTAAAAATATTACTTTGACATAATTTCTCATAATCCTGTCTTCATACTCAATATCAATCTTTAGAATTTGACCGGTTAGTAGCTGAGTTGACAAAGCGTCAGACCCAATATAAGCAAATTTATAAATATGTGTGAAGCAGCAAAAACTCTCGAACGGTGAGCTCTGTTGCCATAAAACTTAAACAGTTCTTGTAGCTGTCTGGAATTTCTGGGTCATCGCTAAGATGTTCAGCTCGCAACGTCTTTTCCATCATCATTTGGAACTTACATTATTGATAATTTTTCGTTTTATTCTCAGTAGTAGTTTTCACCGGTTAGTAGCCGAATGGACAAACGCGTCGAATTCCCACCCGGGCGTCGTGGGTTCAATTCCTTCCGTTTATTACGATAGTAGTAGGAGTAATTCTTAACCCGGGAGTGTGTGTCTTTCTTTAAAAAAATAAAATAATAATTGGGTTTACTCCAAAACAAGTTTTTGTATTTTTGTCTGCTCGAAAGATGACGCGGTGGTATCCAAAACCGGTTTGCTTTAACGTATTTTAATGTGATATCATAATACAAATATTATTATATTATTCCCTGTACGTGGGTATATAACATTCCGGTTAAATACTATATCCCCGTATTAATGCAGTACGTGTACACAAAAAAAAACAATTGTAATACTCAATATTATTCTATTGTACTCAGAGACGGCTGGTGACTTTTTAGTGTGCTAGAGTGCTGAGATTGAAAAGTACGACGCTATTGATGTTGTTGTAGCCGAAAATGATTTTTATTTTATTAAAAATAAACTTATAAAGATTTTTTAGTTTTGGTGGGTCGTTGACCCTAAAAACTGAAAAATCTTCCCACGAAAAACAAAAACATTTTCGGCTACAATAACATCAATAACGTCGTATTTTTCAATCTCAGCATTTTAGCACATTAAAAAGTCACGAGCCGCCCCTGATTGGACTATTTAAACATATTTTAAATGCACTTAGATTGCCAACAAGGAAAAAATCGAGCACACGGAAATTTTTCATGTATCGGGTCATCCAACTATGCAATAAAATTCCAACAACAGACATTACTGTAATAGACAATATTCTTTAATTTATAAAATATATGTTTGCCATAACCGTGTCTGTATATTAATTGTATTCAATATTTTACATTAGAACACACAACTCATTTGATCTAAGCTATATAAATAAATACAACACCAACCTTAGATGAATTAAATAATGTAGATACGTTACTGAGACAACGAATGAATGTACTAAACCGAGTCCGAGAGACATACCTGAGATTTATTGGGTTTAGTATCACACAAACATTCTTTCGATGGACAAGCTGTCACGGGAAAACGGGAGCTCTTCAACTGAAATAATGTGAGATAGCAAATGCAGATATACACAGGTGTGTGGAAGACAACCGTTTCCGTACGTCGTACTCTTGGCTAGTTGCTCAGTAAGTTCGTCGGGGAAGAGAGATTATAACAGTAACGCGGGACGTTTGTATAGCTATCTCATCCGTACACACACATTCTGTTGAGTATTGCTATCCTTTTCATAAGCGTTATGAGCCTTGAAACTTAAATCAAGACCGTGCCACATTTATCGTTCGATTTGTATGAATATGACGTGCCTTATATTTTATGTCGATGATACCAACACAACAAGTAAATCTAATAATTGATTAAATCACTAATCTTTGTGATTTTTTTTACATTAAATTAATTGAATTTTTTCCATTAATTTGATAAAATCTTAGATCTTGATTACCTCATAACTACACTTTTTGGCTTGTGAAGGTAATGCAGGGATATCTTTCAACGTAATTTAAAATTGTCTATTTTCGTAGAAAGCAATCAATAAACTATAAATAAAAACTAGTTACCAAGCTATAATTTATACCACGTAGATGATAACAAATTGGGACATGTGAGATTTACATTTAATGAGTTAATTATAATAATAGTAAAATTTAATTTGATTTTTACCGGTGGTCAAACCGCTGAGCATCAGTCAACAGAGCGGGCTCCTAATTGAATAATACCAAGGTAATTGTAATTTAAATTAAAATAATGTTGCAATATCGAGTAGTGGGCATACACAAATGCTTTTTTTTTTTCTTTCTAATAGCAGGAGTTATTCTACGACACACATAATATTTATTTTCTTTGACAACAAACGCGGTAAAAAGTGTTATAAAAGTGCTATAAAAAACCCGTTCTTCTTTTGCAGTGCTCTACAAACTACGGCCCGCCGAGAATTTATGTCACTTTTTGCGAAAATACGAACTAAGATTTCAAAGTATCAAAAAACCAAATAAAATATTTATAAGCACGATTTGATAACTTATATGATCACTTTACATTTACGTGACCTACCTAACACTATATCCGTCTTACTTATCAGATTATGACGCGCCGATTCAGCGTTGGTTTAGTTACACCCTCAGAGCAATAATATACAAGAGGTAGCGCTGATGTAGTCAGTTTTTATGAGTTTTGCCGGACTCGGCTAGACCTGGGCGTGGCTAGGACTAAGGCTAGGGTATTTATACATCCATTCATAGCACATGTCGACATAATGTTTGTGTTTATTGGTATAACCACTTTTTCACAGTATTTTTATAAACTAAAATATAGCATATAACCTAAAAAACGGTTAAAAAAAATAACGTGTAACCTAATAAACCGTTGAGTTATGTCCATTTATGTCGCATATCAAAAAGTGTGGGCGAAGTCAAATTATTATTATTTTTTTTTAAATCTAACCAGGTACTAAAGACACATGGATTTTATTGTAAAACAATAAAAATTGAATAATATCAATAATTTTCAACAAAATATGAAACAGAGAAACGACAGTTTCCGAAAAGGTTTCGGTAGCTCAATTGGCAGAGACGTTACTTCCGGATATATGGTAGTAGAGTTTCCGAGTACGAGTCTCGGTCAAGACCTAATAATTTTTATTTTGTCTTTTTCTGTTTCATATTTCGTTGAAAATTATTGATATTATTTTAATAAATAAAATATTCATTGAATTAAATTTATTTGCGAACGCCCTATTTGAACCCGCGGCCTCAAGATTGGTAGTTGAGGTTCCAAACCGCTCGACCACGAAGGTCGTCAAACTTCAGTCATCATTTCGTAGAGATGAGTCGTTACTTTCTAGTTTGGTAGCCACCTCTGTCCTAGGACAGGGCTCTAGAGCCCCTCGATACCTGAAACAAATTGGCATTGTACGAAAACGGGCAACCCGTCTTATACATTCGCATTGAAATATTTGGAATGTATTTGAATCAACGCCACTTTAGTTTAGAAATATTAAAGTGAGACGTAAAAAAATCCACATTTTAATCATGAAGAAGAATCATCCATCTACTGTCGTGTTTGACTTCAACAAAAAATATAATTACTTTTTAAGTAATCAAACACGTACGTGCCGGTCAGCTTTGTTGCTGGCATCTTAAATTCACGAAAAGCGTTGCATAAAAGATGCCTCAATCTAGTATTGCACAATACGAGTTATTTTTTCCATTCTAAGTTTATTTTACAAAGCTTTAAATGATTGAATTTAAATAAATATAAAATACGTTTTTTAAATATATCACCGGCAGTATTGTCTAGCGCATCTGATGTAGCCACAGTCATTTTCCATACATTTATTTAAATACTTACAAAAAAAAATACATAACACGAAATGGGAAAAAAGAGCAACAAAGAAAAAACAACACATACGAGGCTTGTTCAAAAGAAAAGTTGAATTTTGAATTTTCGCGGGCTGTGTACATTCGATTATCGATTTTTTCGTTGTTTTATTGGTACACATATGTTTATCATATGTTAGCATTATCAGTGTTTTTGACAACTGGAAAGGTTAGTTACCTTTTTGTGTGTTCTTCGATTTTTTACATTTGAAAAAAATGGATCAAAGAATATGTATTAAATTTTGCGTTAAAAATGGAATAAAGTGCTCCAACGCACTTAAATGTTGACTGTGGCATTCGGCGAGTCTACTTTGTCTCAAAAAAGTGTTTATAAGTGGTGCAAGCGCTTTAAAGAAGGCCGAGAAGATGTTAATGACGATGAGCGTCCTGGAGGTGTGGAAAAACAAATCATGGATTTTATTCTTTGATCCATTTTTTCAAAAAGTAAAAAATCGAAGAACACACAAAAACCTGACTAACCTTTCCAGTTGTCAAAAACAAACCACTAATCCAAAATGGCTGATAATGCTAACATATGATAAACATATGTGTACCAAAATAACAAAAAAAAATCGATAGTCGAATGTACACAGCCTGCGAAAATTCAAAATTCACTTTTTCTTTTGAACAGGCCATGTACATAATATTGAACGAAGCAATGACAGAAATAAGACTAAAATATATTATACACTTAAAAGAACATTCAAGCCAAAGCCTGGACAAGGTTTTGGTATAGTCGTAAAGAATGACAAAAATCATTTTTATTTTTTAATAATTAAATATCTTGCCAACATACATAGCAATCCCGATGAGTTATAAAAAAACTCTCTCTTTAGGCTACTACTAAAAAATTCAAGACCATGGCTTGAGTTAACAAGTCTCGACATTCTGCACAGTGAAGAATTAGTAGAGTGATGATTGAGGAACAGCAATTCATTGTTTCTAAGTCTACGGAAAGAAATGTTAAGCTGGATGAGTTGCAACAAGGAAGGCCAAAGTACATGACGCCAAATGGGGTATAAAAGAATCTAACTTGTACAAATGTGTACAAATACAAACTACAGAACACATCTCTATTGTGATTGATTTCTCTATTAAAAAGAAAGACAAACATTCCCGGGTTGCGAATAACCTGACAATATTTGAAAAACTTCTACTGGCATCATATAAGCGGAAGATGTTGCTTGTGCAACGATGGAGGACTTGAGCAGAGGAATTGAATCCACGACGCCCGGGTGGGAATCCGACGCGTTTGTCATCGTAGAAAAATGTCTCCGTCTCCTTCACCAGTTTCCCGGAGGCACATCTGAGATGAATCAAGCGACTTTTAATGCCATCGAGTGGCTGCATAACCCGAGCATCCCACTTTGACTTCTACCGACTCTTCTTCACCATACGAATGAGAAGAAGAAGAATTGTTTATCCGCTGATGAATTAAAGCTTCCACAAAATAATTTCACTTTTCTGCATCGATCAATACTTTGTACTGTCATATAATTAGCGACCTTAGAGTATATTGAGTGGTTCCTATCCAAGGCAGTGTAATCAGTTTTTGATGATTTTTGCCGGACCCAGCAGACCTGGGAGTGGCTAGGACTAAGGCTAGGGTATTTATACATCCATTCATAGCGCATAATTGACATAATGTTTTTGTTTATTCGTATAACCACTTTTTCACAGTATTGTTATCAACGAAAATAATGGCATATAACCTAAAAAACCGTTTAGTTGTGTCCAGTTTAGTCGCATTTCAAAACATGTGGGCGGAGTCCCCGGAGACGCGGGAGACCGAGATCATTCTTACAGTACCAAAAAAGCGGTGTGTTATTTTTGTTGTCTCTTTCTCTCTCATGGTGTACGACGTAAAAACCCAAATAAAGTGATGTATCGCAAGTTTGTATAGGTTGGGTAAAAATAATTAGCTCTCTCCACTCCAAGTTAGCGACTAACTTACTTGTCGATTCTTTGGGTTAAAGGGCGACCTTAAGTCGTCTTGGACACATACGAAATTTGTCCATCTTCGAAGCGATATTGCCCAATAAGTTTAAAAGAGATAATCGTGAATTTAATTACACACGTCAACATTTTAAATCTGATAATTTTTGTTTTTACGCTAAAGGTATTGCACAAGTTTGTAAAACTCGGGTTCCACAACAACAAGCACTACCTTTTAAGTAGAAAAACAAAGTGCTAATAAATCTTCATGTCTTACTAAATATTTATTTTTACTTACAGCCCCATGAGGCCGTCTTAGGCATGGAACTTTGGATTAAGTAACCAACACAATAATATTACACAAAAGAAAAGAATGTATTCATATGAAAACATATTTTTTTGGTTACCTATGTTTTGCCAAAATACCTAATAAAGACACTAGATAATTAATATACTCATTATGGCCCTGCATGGAGTGTTTTCATTAGGTGTGTAGGTTCTTGTAGTAATCGAGGACCGACAAGTAGATTTCAATGACACCGGATTCCGAATGCGATTGAAAGTAAATATTGGCGCAACTTTCAATGTTTGCACACGTATTTAATACTAACACATTCGGTCCACGACAGTCAAGTCAAGCAATAACATCTTCTATAACACTAATGAGGAAGCGTATCCACAGCTACCGATGAAATAAACACATTAGAATATTGAATTTAGGGATACGGTAAAAATATAACACGAACCCAAGAGTAGGTAAGTTTCTGAAATTGTTACCATTATTTCCATTGAAGATCTGATAATGTCAGAAAATCAAAAAGGCTGAAGCACCATTTTGTGAAGTTAACAACAAAACACTTTAAAGTTTTATTTTTACAATATAATAACTATTCTATACCTGGTTAGATTTTGAAAAAAAACTCAGGTAACTCAGTGCTCTCACTATGAAACCTGAAGTGACAAACAGTACCAAACTTGTGTCGCTTTAGTCAAGCCTTCTCCCAAATGGTGAATACATTTAAGATGGCTGAAGGGCCAAAAAAATCGTCAGAATCAAACGAATGTCGGAGCGTTCGATGCAGAAAATTAAACTAATGAATACTGCATATTTAACTGATTGTTGACCAAAGCGTCGCTCAAGCTTTTTGCTTTTTTAACGACGATATATTATCCTGTTATTCTGCTGCTTTCTCTTA